>NW_019168242.1:0-25695 GCF_002303985.1 Durio zibethinus
TGCCTCTAACCGCCTTTTCTTCCCCATTGCCTTTCCAAAAACACCCCAAGGTCGGAGCTCAGCCATAACAAAAATATTAAGAACTTTCTAATTAAGCTTAATAATTTACAATTTAATTAAAAAATCCATCTATTCCTATATATATAAGAGCCAAAATGGTAATAGGCTTCCACAATCAGAATGAAGCATCCTTATCCATGATTGTAACTCCGTTGCTCTTAGTAGTTATTGATGGAATCAGTGCTAGAATGTGTTACGGCAGGGATATTCTGCTGCATTTTCATCAAATCCACCGTGAAAGAATGGCTTTGCAAGCTGTCACACGGTTGAAATCCACAGGGTTTCCATCGAACACCATATATCCACCACCAGCGGCCATTATAGAAAAGTTCAAACTGCACCAATTCCAAAGATATGGCTACTACAACTGCCACCATCACCGCCGCCACCATCCTCCTTTGGGATCAGCTTAGGTGATGAAAGAAGTGGTGTCAGAGGAGGCTGAAAGTGTAATCTATTTTCTATGAAGTGAACTTTCATTTTTTAATTTTAAATTTATAAACTATTTGATCAAATCTATGACCTTTTTTCAATTTATTTTAAATTATGAACATTTGAATCTTATAAATATATCAAAACTAAAAATAATTAATATATTATGAATACGTTTTTGTTGTTGGCTTTTCTTGTGCGATGATGTGAACTTTTATTTTTTATTTTTAAATTTATAAATGATTTGATCAAATCTATGATGTTTTTTCAATTTAGTTTAAATTATAAACATTTTTAAAACTTTTAGAAAAAGAGAAAGGAAAATACGACACTCTCTAATTTCCATATAAGAAATTAGGGGATTTATAAAAAAAAGCACCCAACTCATATTGAATAAAACTCCAACACATATTTATGAGTCTAATACATTAACACACATAATTTTATTTCATTTTAATAAATTATAACATGAAATACCACTTCCAAATCAGAATACATGGATAAAGTCAAGAGCATGCAAATCAAATTATTACATTACCAAACACACCGACATGAGCTGCCATTACAAATAATTACATACCAATAGTAGCCCAAAACATGCATAGCTTGTCACCAATTTGCTCCAATTTTTTATAATAAGCAAACCTCCAAGACCTGATTAAAACCAAGGGAGCCACTACTCCCCAAAACCCCATCGCAAATCCAAGCACTATGCTTTCATAAAGCCAATTCACCTCTGATGTTTTCTTTCCTCCACTACTACCTCCATTTGTACCATCAGGTGCTTCGCCTTTTTTGTTGCAATTTTTAGTGATTGGAAGTCCGCAAAGATGATTGCCAATGTAAGAAGACTTGTCAAAGCTTTGGAGTTGGGTGCTTGATGGGATTTGTCCTGTCAAGTTGTTGTAGGACAAGTTGAAGTGATTCAAGAAATTCAAATTGGAAAAACTTGAAGGGATTTCACCATGGAGTCGGTTCATCGACAAGTCAAGAGATTCCAACATCTCCATATTACCAATGGTCCCTGGTATCTTTCCAGTTAGGAGATTCCCTGACAAATTTAATGACAGCAGTCCCATGAGATAACCAAGTTCTTTGGGGATCTCTCCTGTGAGACTGTTAACTGAAAGGTCTATGCCGGTAACAAGTCCGAGTGTGGTGCTGTATTCATCCACTCTTCCTTTCATCACCAATAATGCACCAAAATAAAACGAGTTGTCAGGGTAGAATCTCGAGAACCAATTAGCCACGTGTGGGTTGAGGTTTGTGGCCATGGCACTTAGGTTACTAAAACATTTTGGAATAGCTCCTGAAATGTTGTTATAACCAAGATCCAAGACATGAAGAGAATTAAGAGCACAAATCTGATCAGGAATATAGTCTTGAAAGTTATTTGAACGGAGGTTTAGAATCACAAGGTTTGAGAGCTTGTCTCCAATCCATGCTGGAATACTTCCCATCAATTGATTTTCACTAAGATCAAGAACAAGCATATTAACTAAATGCTGCAATATGGATGGTACTTCTCCAAACAGGTTATTGTTACGAAAGCTTAATGACTTAATAAGACGCACAGATCCCAAGGATCTAGGAATTTTCCCAGTTAGATTGTTGTTTCCTAAATTTAGGACTTCCAACATTGGCATATTTTCCCAACAGTCTGGAATTTCACCTGACAAAAGATTTGATTCAACGTGAAGAATGTTCAAAACTTCCAGTTTATTTGAGGAATTACAAAGAAAATTAGAAAGTGATCCTGAAAAAAAGTTCTTGGACAAAAATAAATGCCCAAAATCTGAGAATATTGCCTGTGGCAATGGACCTGTGAATAGGTTGGAACTCAAGTCAGCCGTCCAACTTATTGGTAAATATGAAAACTCCCCGACTAGTTGGTTATGGGAAAGGTTTAGATATTCAAAAAAAGTCGAAAGGTTCCAAAACCAAATGGGAATGACACCTGAAATTCCAGCATGGGAGATATCTAAATTATCCATGTTCCCTTGGAATTGTAGCCACTGAGGAAATTGCAGACCAAGACGCCAGTTACCTAATCCAATACTTTCACAGTGAAAAGGGGGAATCCAACTTGGGTTTGGTATAAACGTTAACATGTTGTTAGATGCCCAAAAATATCTCAATATCGTGAGATTAGAAAAATGCGTTTCTGAGATATTTCCTTCCAACATATTATTGCTAACGTCTAAATCTTCCAAATTCCCAAGTTGTCCTAAAATTTGAGGAAGAGTTCCATTCAATCTGTTGTATGAAACATCAAGAAATTTCAATGATGACAACTTCCCTATCGAGAATGGAATGGGACCAGAAATGGAGTTTCGGTAAAGGGAAAGGTATGCCAAATTTTTAAATTGGCCAAGTTGATCAGGCAAATTGCCAGAAAGTTTGTTAGATGCAATATTTAATGACTCTAATCGATCCAAACTACATCTAGACAAACTCTCTATGATTTCTGAGACCTCATGATTAATTGTATTATTTGACAAATCCATCTCCCTCATATTGCAAAAACTTTCCAAATATTTGGGTTCAATCTCAAGCTGGTTATTTGAAAAATCAAGATGAGTAAGAGAGCTTAAGTTTCCAATGGCACTTGAAAAATTACCTTGCAGGCCGACACTGTTAAGACTAAGGAATTGAAGTTGGTTTAAATCAGACAACCAGTTGAGTGTCGATGATGAAGAGAATGAATTCCAACTAAGATCAAGAAATTTGAGAGAAGACATGTTTTGAAAGCCACTGGGAATCATACCTTCAACTCCACTAGAGCTAAGATCAATGGACACAAGACTACGAAGACTGAATATCCATGTCACCGAAGACAACAGGTTTTGAGAAAGATCAAGAACAGCAAGAGATGTGCAATTAACACTGATTGGAGATGGACCATTATTTAGAGAGCATCCTGACAAGTGTAACTCCACCAAAGAAGGAAGATTGTGTGTTGCCTGCAGCCAATCAGTTGCTTTACTAAGATTTGCAAGGCTCAAACCAAGATACTGCAGAGATGAAAGACCAGAAACCCATTGAAGAGTTTTAGCTTCAAATAAGGAATTGTGTCCAAGATCAAGATAATGCAGTTTTGAGAGATTTCCAAGATTATGGGGAATTGCTCCTTGGAAATTTGCCCAAGAGAGGTTAAGATACGTCAAACTCTTCATCGAACCAATGAATTGGGGAATTGCCAGGCCTCCAAATTCATTATTACTTAAGTCTAGGAAACTGAGATGTTTCAAATCGACCAAAGATGGATTTATTTTGCCTCCTAACTTTGATCGAAAGTAAGCATCCCATTCAGCAACCGGTGCATAAGCATCAGGACTAGTTGAAAGAAGCCCCAAATGCAGCTCTTTAACATGGCCAGTCAGGCTATTGCAGAAAACACCATGCCATTTACAGCAATCATCACCTTCAACCCAAGAAGATAGCTTGTTTGATCGATCAATGAGGTCTTGCTTGAACGTCAAAAGGGCTTGCCCCTCACTTCCAATGCAAAGCACATTGGAATTCCCATCACAAAAGCTAATAATAGCGGCTGCGATGACAAGAAGAAACCCAAACAAGGAAATTGTAACTGCTTTCATGGTTGCGTACTGATCATTGCTACCAACACCTAATATATAAAGTTAAAGAAAAATGTTTTCTACCACATCAAGCATTAGGAAATTTCTTCGAAGACTCCAATTTAAATTTCCAACTTGAAAATTTTCCACAGAAAGGATTCATATGTATGAATGAAATTCGACGTGTAGAAAGAACATCAAAAGAACTTGAAAAGGAGGTCAAGTCAAGTCAAGTCAACCAAGTATATGGAGTTAAAAATTTCCAGAAAATCCAATTTCCAACTTGAATTTTCCACGGAAAGCATTTATGGTCCATTTAAATTCTACAATTCTAGAAAGAAGAACAAAAAAGACTTGAAAAGTAAGTCAAGTCCACCAAATCTATGAAGTAAGTTCCACGGCCAAACAATTAACTCTTTAAGTCTTAAAAAAGAGAAAAAATATAAATAAAAATGAAAATGTAGAGAAAAAAAAAAACTACAAAAAATCTAGAGAAGCTAAGACTCTTTTTTCTTTTCTTTTTTTTTTTTTTGCTATAGTTACTTACTTTTTTTTAATATATGTATGGCGCCTAAAATTAAGAAATTTGTCGAAACAAGAATATTAATTCAAATTTAAAAAGTGGTTTTATATAAAAGTCTATGAGAGTAAAATGCTTAATTTTGCAAATTAAAATTTCAGTTTATTTTTTGTCATAACGGTTTTGGCACTATTAGACGTAAGATGAGTTTTAAAATCGAGAAAATAAAATAGAGTTGCCACCAATCTTTGTTAGGGTGTGATTGGTCATCCAAAAGTTTATCTTTTTAATAAAACTATAAAAACGGGTTTAAAGTTTATCAACAAGATAGATTTCAGTTTACGAAAAACCGGGTTGGGTTCGAGAGTCGGTTACGCGCGGGGAAGGATTAGCACCCCCACAACGCCCATAAATTGGTACCATTCAACTATGCGCTATTTTCGGTGTTGGATAAAAATGATTTTAATTTAAAATTTAATACTAATTTCCTTCGTTTTAAAAAATATTTTTGCTAAAATTTTTATTTAGAAATATTGAGAAAATCTTTAAGTTAAAGAATTATCTTAAAATTCTCCAACATCTAGGCAGAATTTGAAATAACTCTTTTCGCTTAAGATTTAACACAACAATCCTTAAAATGAAATAACACTTCTTTATAGAAAATTATCGGTGACTCTCCAACATCTAGACAGAGTATCAAGAATTATTTCTTTTGGAATGTTATTTCTATTTTATTTTGTAATATCACAATTCTTTTTTAAAAGTATTATTCTTTTTCTTTTATTATAAAATATTTTATAACCAAGTAGTAAATAAAAATTAAAGACAGAATAGTGCAAATAATTACTGATAATAACATGCTAACGTATGTATGCAAATGAATGTTATGTAAAATGAAATGCAATTTAAGAGTTGGATTCTTAAGTATAATGAGACCACCCCGACTCTCCAATATCTAGGCAGAGCTTAGGTGCGACTGTTTATATTTAAGATCTCAATTTTTTATTATACTTTTTGTTTATTAATTCTATTATTAATGTGAATTACGAAATTGTGTGAAAACACTTAATGAAATAAAATTTTCTAAATACCCCATCATCTAGGCGGCATTCGGGAACAAATTGCTTCAAATAGAATTTTCACACGCGTCCTTAGGACTTTTAAGAGGTTTTGAGTAAAGGCTTGAGTAGAGGTCTTGAAGGTTTGGTTTTAAGGTTTAGAGGGTTTTAAAGCTTGAATTTTAGGATATAGAAGGTTTAGGGTTTTGATTTTAGAGTTTGGAGATTTTAGGGTTTGGAGATTTTAGGGTTTGGGGTTTTGATTTAAGGGTTTGGATTTTAGGGATTTTGGATTTTGGGATTTGGATTTTATGGGTTTCGAATTTTAGGGGTTTGGATTTAAAAGATTTTAGAGGGTTTGGATTTAAGAGATTTTGGATTTTTAGGGGGTTTGGATTTAAGAGATTTTGGATTTTTAGGGGTTTTAAAAACTTAGGATTTTGAAAATTAAAAATTAGTGTTTAAGGTTTAAGTAAAACGCGAACATCTCTAAAAATCCTCATCATCTAGGCGAACTTTCGGAGCAGGTTCAATTTTTTATAATTTTTGAAAACTAATTAAAAATTTCTTATGTGTTTTTTTTTATGAAAATTTATTCATAATAATTTTCCAATATCTAGACGGAATTATTTTTTTAGAAAAATATTTTTTATTCCCTCCAACATCTAGGCAGGGAAAATAATAATAATAGTAGATTTTTTTGAGCATTTTTAATATATATTTTTAATTATTATTTGTTTTCAATTTTATTATTATTATTTAAACAATTATTCTAACAAATTTAGAAATTTATCATGTATAAATATAAAAATATACTTAAAATAACAAAAATAATAATATAAAAAAAATTCAAAAATTCAAAAAAAATTTTTTTTTTTTACCTGAACTGGATTGGTTAATGGTCCAGTCAACGACCGGTTTGGCTGGACCGAAAAGGGGTCGGTTCGGCGCGCGATTCGACTGAGCTTGAGGGTTTTTCAGAAAGTAGGTTGAACGAGTATTCTTTTTTTCTTTAGAGAGCCTTCCAGCCAGTTGAAGGGGAAAATCGATGGGGATTTTAAAGAGCTTCAATTAGGGGAGATCTGGGTGGCTGTAGGCTAGTGAGAGTGGGTAGATAAAGGGCTAGTTAGAAGGCTGTAGGGTGGCTGGTCGGGGGGCGGCAGCAGCACCAGCCACCCTACCTTCTGTTTTTCTATTTTTTGTTTTTTTATAATTATTTTATTTTATATTAAATTATTATTATTATTATTATCGTTATTATTAATATTATAGTGAAATAAAAACAGTAGACCCGAACAAAATCGATGTCTACAATCTTTCATAGTTAACATAATTATTTTTTATCCGTTAACTTTCAATACAACTTTAATCACCAAATATTAGTATAATTTTCACAATTCATAATTACAGATGCTAAATTTTGAATTTTAAATTTACTAAATATCATATTTTAAAAATATTTGTATGAATTAATTAAGTTAAATTTAAAATTTTTAAAACAAGATTTCAATGCGTGATTTGATTGTATTTAGTATAAGTCATATAGTATCACCTAACTTCTTTTTTTTATATATCCAACAAGCAATGGAACTAACCCCTCATATAAGCCATGGAAAAAAAGTTCTTTTAAAAGTATAAGGAGGGAATTTATAAATTTTAATGAAATATTGTATTTTGATTGATTGAATCTACAACTGATGTAATAAAAAATGTAATAATTTTTTTGAATAATTGAACGATATTAACTTAAGTAATTATAATTTTATTATTTCGTATTAAATTTTATATAAACTCTAGTTGTATAATTTAAATATAAAAGTGTTGGGCTAGTTTTGTTTTGCCTTCTACCTCCAAGCAAATGGGGTATTAGAATCTTTACAGGCCCAAACAACCCTGCTGCTGCTAATATACAAAACAAAGTCTTCCCCTGCTGCCTCCTCCCTATAAATATCTTCTATCTCTATTTTTCCTCACCATTCTCTCATCAACCTCTCTCAAACCCATCACCAATTGCCAAAATCCTTTCTTTTCTTCGTGTTTGAACCAAAACCTATCTCTTTTTTCCTTTCAGCCCCCTTTCCCACCTTCTAAAACCCTCCTAAAACCCATATAAGCTATTCCAATACCCAGCAACCCCAACCTCTACAGCAACAACTTTACTAACCTTTTAGGCCACCCCCATCTCCATTGCCTGCCCAATTCCATTCCTTTGACCCATGAATAAGAGTCCTATGTATTGTTAATTGTGGTCATGAATAATAAAAGTATCATGTGTTGGAAATAAAATTGTGACCCAAGCATAATAAGGTAATCAAATATATCATAAAAGAAAGGTATGGGGGTAAAAAAATAAAACCCATGAACTAAAATTGAACATTTTTGTTATCAATTAAGCCCTTGTTAAAGAAAAAATGATTAATTGTTTTCATCCAATAAAGAGCGTAATTGAATGAAAATAGATGTATAAGAGTTTAATTGAGTGAAAATATTTATTCAAAGGTTCAATTGATTTGAAATAAAAGATTTAGAGCTTGATTGATTGCAATAAAATATCAGAGACTTAAATGATTATTATTTAAGAGATTCCTTTTTGCTTATTATTTTTTGTTATAGTTATTTTCTTTTTTTTTTTGTTAAATCAAATTTTACTATATTTGTTTGATTAAAATTAAGTAAATTATTGAAAAAGAATATTAACTCAAATACAACACTGGTTTTATATAAAAATGATGGTATAATACTTTATATATATTAATGTGATTTCAAACATTTAATTTTGCAAAATTTTAATATATCATTCACATTTAACTTAATTAATTTTTTTTCATTGATTTTCAATATAATTTTAGTCTCCATTCATTTGTATTATTTTCTCAATTCATGACCAAGTCTTAAATACGCAAATGATAATGATAAGTGCATTGAAAAGTAACAAACACGAAGCCTACTTTGCAAGAAAGAAAGCTTGTAACCAATGCTTTCCACCTTTCTTAAGCTAACCACAATGATTTGTTGAAATACAAAGAAAAATTGTGACCTCCAATTTTCAGCTTGAATTTTCCAAACAAGCATTTTATGGTCCATTGAAATTCGACAATTGTAGAAAGAAGAACAAAAAAGACTTGACAAGTAAGTCAAGTCAACCAAGTCTATGGAGTTAAAATTTTCCAGAAAAACCAATTTCCAACTTGAATTTTTTTATGGTCCATTTCTAGAACAAAAAAGACTTGACAAGTAGTTCAAGTCCGCATTGTCTATGAAGTAAGTCCCACGGTCAAATAATTAACTCTTTAAGTCTTAGAAAAGAGAAAAAATATAAATAAAAATGAAAATTTAGAGAAACAATAAAATTACAAAAAATTTAGAGAAGCTAACACTCTTTTTCCTTATTATTTTTTTGCTATAGTTACTTTTTTTTTTTGTTAAATCAAGTTTTAATATATGTGTGGCGCCTAAAATTAAGAAATTTATCAAAAAAAGAATATTAATTCAAATATAAAAAGTAGTTTTATATAAAAATCTATGAAAATAAAACGCTTACAGTTTATCTTTCATAGTTAACACAATTATTTTTTATCCATTACCTTTTAATACAACTTTAATCACCAAATATTAGTATAATTTTTACAATTCATAATTATAAATATTGAGATTTAAATTTTAAATTTATTGAATATCATATTTAAAAAATATTTGTATGAATCAATTAAGTGAAATTTTAAAATTTTAAAACAAGATTTCAGGTTTGATTGTACTTAGTATGATTTCTATAGTATCACCAAGCTTTTTTTTTTTTTAATATCCAACAAGCAATGGAACTAACCCCTCATATAAGTCATGGAAAAAAATTCTTTTGAAATTATAAGGAGAAAATTTACAAATTTTAATGATGTGTTGTATTTTGATTGATTGAATCTACAATTGCTGTAATAAAAAATGTAATAATTTTTTTAAATAATTGAATGATATTAATTTAAGTAATTATAATTTTATTATTTCGTATTAAATGATACATAAACTCAAGTTGTATAATTTAAATGATATACACTTAAATATAAAAGTGTTGGGCTAGTTTTTTTTGCCTTATGGCACTAAGCAAATGGGGTATTAAAATCTTGACATGCCTAAACAACCCTGCTGCTGCTAATGAACAAAATAAAGCCTTCCCCTTCTCCCTCCTCCCTACAAGTATCTTCTAACTCTATTTTTCCTCACCATGCTCTCATCAACCTCTCTCAAACCCATCACCAATTGCCAAAATCCTTTCTTTTCTTCATTTTTGAACCAAAACCTATCTCTTTTTTCCTTTCACCCCCTTTTCCCACCTTCTAAAATCCTCCTAAAACCCATCTAAGCTATTCCAATCCCCAGCAACCCCAACCTCTACAGCAACAACTTTACTAAACTTTTAGGCCACCCCCATCTCATTGCCTGCCCAATTCCATTCCTTTGACCCGTGAATAAGAGTCCTATGTTTTGCTAATTGTGGTCATGAATAACAAAAGTATCATGTGTTGAAAATAAAATTGTGATGCAAGTATAATAAGGTAATCAAATATATCATAAAAGAAAGGTAAATGGGTGAAAAAAAAAAACCCCATGAACTAAAATTCAACATTTTTTTTATCAATTAAGCCCTTGTTAGAGAAAAGCCAGTTAATTGTTTTCGTCCAATAAAGAGCTTAATTGAATGAAAACAGATGTATAAAAGTTTAATTGAGTGAAAAAATATATGTAAAGGTTTACTTGATTTGAAATAGAAGATTTAGAGCTTGATTAATTGCAATTAAATATTAGGAACTTAAATGATTGTTAAATTTTTGTCTAAGATTTTTTTTAAACCTTATCCCTAAAAAATTCATAAAAAAATTTACATAAAATTTAGAGAAGTTAAGACTCTTTTTTCTTATTATTCTTTGCTATAGTTTTAAATCAAATTTTGCTATATATGTTTGGCTAAAATTAAGCAAATTGTTGAAAAAGAATATTAATTCAAATACAACACTAGTTTTATATAAAAATGAAGTTATAATACTTTATGTACGTGATTTCAAACGTTTAATTTTGCAAAATTTTAATATATCTTTCGTAGTTAACATAATTATTATTTTTTCACTAACTTTTAATAAATTTTAATCACCGTTCACTAGCATCATTTTCTCAATTCGTGACTAAGTCTTAAGCACGTAAATAATAATGATAAATATATTGAAAAGTAACAAACACGGCGCATAAACATGCCAATTGATCTACCCCGTAAGGAAGAAAGCTTGTGACCTATGCTTTCCAACTTTTCATAGTATGCTAACCACCATGATTTGATGAAATACAAAGCAAGCTTGTGACCTCCAATTTCCAACCTGAATTTTCCACAAATAGCATTTTGTGATTCATTGAAATTCGATAATTGTAGAAAGAAGAACAAAAAACTTGACAAAGGAGTCAAATCCACCAAGTCTGTGGAGTAAGTCCCACGGCCCGGTAATTAACACTTTAGGTCTTAGAAAAGAAAAAAAATTACAAAAAAATTACAAAAAATTTAGAGAAACTAAGACTCTTTTTCCTTATTATTATTTTTTTAGTTATAGTTATTTTATTTATTTTTTTTTGTATATTGTTGGAGCCTAAAATTAAGAAAATTGATGAAAAAAGAATATTAATTCAAATATAAAACGTGATTTTATATAAAAATGAAGTTGTATAAAAATCTATGAAAGAAAAACGTTTAATTTGCAAATTAAAATTTCGTATATCTTTCGTAGTTTAGGTGGGTTTGAAAATATAAGGGAAGTTTTTGATTGGAAACATTTGAAGCTTGAAGTAGATGAGACTCAGTATGAATTTGTTACTTGTTATAATGTCGAATGTGAGATTTATACATTTTAGAGAAGTTAAAAGATTCCTTTTTGTTTATTATTTTTTGTTATAGTTATTTTCTTTTTTTTTTACTATATTTGTTTGACTAAAATTAAGTAAATTATTGAAAAAGAATATTAATTCAAATACAACACTGGTTTTATATAAAAATGATGCTATAATACTTCATATATATTAATGTGATTTCAAACATTTAATTTTGCAAATTTTTAATATATTATTCACAGTTAACGCAATTAGTATATTTTTTTATTAATTTTCAATATAATTTTAGTTACCGTTCTTTTGTATTATTTTCTCAATTCATGACTAAGTCTTAAATACGTAAATGATAATGATAAGTGCATTGAAAAGTGACAAACACGAAGCCCACTTTGCAAGAAAGAAAGCTTGTAACCAATGCTTTCCACCTTTTCTTAGTAAGCTAACCACAATGATTTGTTGAAATACAAAGAAAATTTGTGACCTCCAATTTTCAGTTTGAATTTTCCAAAAAAGCATTTTTATGGTCCATTGAAATTCGACAATTGTAGACAGAAGAACCAAAAAGACATGACAAGTAAGTCAAGTCCACCAAATCTATGAAGTAAGTCTCACGGCCAGGTAATTAACTCTTTAGGTCTTTGAAAAGAGAAAAAAAATTAAATAATGAAAAATTAGAAAAAAATATAATTACAAAAAATTTAGAGAAGCTAAGATTCGTTTTTCTTGTTATTTTTTGCTATAGTTATTTTCTTTTTTCATTTTTGCCATATCAAATTTTGCTATATATGTTTAAACGCCTAAAATTAAAAAATTGTTGAAAAAAGATTATTAATTCAAATATAAAATAAGATTTTATTTAAAAATGAAGTTATATAAAATTCTATGAATGTAAAACGTTTAATTTTGCAAATTGAAATTTTAGTTTATCTGTCATAGTTACCACAATTATTTTTTTATCCATTAATTTTTAATACAATTTTAATCACAAAATATTAGTATGATTTTCATAAGTCCTAATTATAGATATTAGGATTTGAATCTTAAATTGAATGTCACCTCTTATAGGTGACTGTATAAATTAATTAAATTAAATATGTTGATTTGATTGTACTTGGTATAATTCATATAGTATCACCAAACTTTTTCTTTATATAACCAACAAGCAATTGAACTAGCCCCTCACATAAGCCATGGAAAAAATTTTCTCTTCAAACTATAAGAAGAGAATTTACTTAATGACGTATTATATTTTGATTGATTGAATTTACAATAGACGTGATAAAAAATATAATAATTTTTTATTATTTTGATGAGTTTTTTTTTTAATTTTTATATACAAATTGACATAATTGAACGATATTAATTTAAGTAATTATGTTTTTATTATTTCATATTAAATGTTATATAAATTCAGTTTGTATAATTTAAAAACTCTGGGTGATATATACATATATATATATTAAATATAAAAGTGCTGGGCTAGTTGAGTTTTGCCTTATGCCACCAAGCAAACGGGGAATTATTAGAATCTTGACAGGCCTAAACAAAATAGAGTCTTCCCCTTCTCCCTCCTTCCTGCAAATATCTTCTACCTCTATTTTTCCTCACCATGCTCCCATCATCCTCTCTTAAACCCATCACCAATTGCCAAAATCCTTTCTTTTCTTCATTTTTGAACCAAAACCCATCTGTTTTTTCCCTTCACCTCCCTTTCTCACCTTCTAAAACCCAACTCAGCTATTCTAGTCCCCAGCAACCCCCCAAACCTCTGCAGCAACAACTTTACTAACCTTTTAGGCACCCCCATCTCCATTGCCTGCCCAATTCCGTTCCCTTGACCCATGACTAAGTGTCCTCGTATATGTTCTGTTAATTGTGATCAAGCATAGTTAAAGTATCATGTGTTGAAAATAAAATTGTGATCCAACTATAATATAAATGAAATTGATCAGTTCCTCTCCTAACCAAAATGTATAATATGATAAAACATGACACTGAAGCAATTTTTCCTTCAGGAGTGTCTCAAATTTCTATTGAAACGTACATTATCAGTGACTAACAAAGTGGATAGAGTCCAAATTGCCATGTAGAAACATAAAAAAAATACATTACTTCATCATTCCCAGCTTTTCCATCAATTTTCTTTTGGTTGACCACGGTCTTCGATCACAACTGGTTGCAAAGTCCTCCCACTTTCTGAGCCAGCTTTTTCCATCTCCTTGACAACGCTTATCCATCCACTTCTTTACCAAACACAACATGCTTTCCATCAAGCCATGGAGTCTTCTCAGTGCATATAAAGAATTGGGAACCATTGGTGTTTGGTCCAGCATTGGCCTTTGACAAGCAACGAGGTCCGATATGTTTGAGCTTGAAATTCTCATCTGCAAATTTCATGCCATAGATTGATTCTCCACCAGTGCCATTCCCCCTTGTGAAATCTCCACCTTGACACATGAAGCTCGGGATGATTCGGTGAAATGCTGATCCTTTATGGTGCAATGGCTTCCCAGACATTCCGAAACCCTTGTCCCCAGTGCAGAGTATTTGCAATTATATTGTGGGCTAACACAGTCAAGTAATCCAGATTTAGGTCAATTAATGTCAAATTACAAATAATTATAGTGGTATCATATTCGAACATGTAGTTGATATTAATTAAGTATGATCCTAGTTTAATTCTGTATTTAAATCCATAATATGATTGGTCAATTTTGATTAATTTATATATCGAAAAGCTCATGATGGTAACAACACATCCATGGGCTTGGATTTAGGGGGATTGATTTCTTTTCCACATTAAAAACAGTTTTAGTTATAAATTATGATAGTGATTCGGTTAGCCTTCAGCCAAATTGGTTATAGTTCAATTAGAGCTTCATCTAATTCAAAATTGTGTCCAAATTGCCTTGGCAATTGCACATATTGCTCAAGGAAAAAGTGGTTAATATTCTTCTTTCCCGAAAAGAAAATAAAAAACCTCAATTGAAAAGAAAATAGAATGGCTTTACTGATAAGGATATGGTGAGATATGGACAGAAATCTTATAAATTAGAAAACATATTTTCTTTTATACCAAGAAAAAAAGAAATGAGAATACAAATTGGCGCAACGACCTTTATTTTCAAGTGTTCTTTTAAGCAAAAAAGAAAATAAAACTACTGCTAATATATGATTAATATAGATGATAACTCTTCATGAATTCAAAATAACTAGAAATTGTTATCATATATATATGTATGTATATATAGAAGAACGAAAATTTGTAGAAATGTTCAACTAGTATGTAATATAATTGTTGGCGAAAATTATACATAGCACTAAACTTTGATTGTACATCATCTCAAAGATTTACAAATTCACAGACAATATCCAACAAAAAATTTGGTCCTCCTCCACTATCTCAATTGAAAAGGGAGAAGAAACAAAAAAGGGAAGAAAAAATGTTGGTGTTTGACTCAAATATTCACCAATAAGGAGTTGCACTCTCAGATTTACTTAGAAGCTCCTCCAAATAATCAGCTCCTAAATCCTTAAACACCAGGATAATTTCCATCCCCATTTCCTTCTTTCTTGATCTTCATGTTCCCTGATCTTTTGCTCTTCATGGAGTACCTTTTCTCAATTGTCAAAGTAGGTGAACAACTTTCTTCAAATCCATAGTTCATTTCTTGAAGTGAATCATAAACTGTATCCATTGGAAAATTGATTATCACCATCGGACCTCGCATTGCGAGTGTAGCTTGATCATACGCTAGCTGTAGCCTCATCTATATCCAAGGTTCCAGGCCAAAGTCTAACACCATTCCTTATGGAATCCCTTATCTCAACTGCATATTTTCCCCATGGCCTCTTCCTAACTCCTCTATACGAAACCTCCTTTCCTGTCTCATCTTCATTTGCATTCAACTTCACTTAATGATCCTTTCTAAAACTATTACGGATGTGGTATCAAAAGTGTTTTCCTATGCTTGATTTAGGACTCCCAAAGGAACATTTCTTGGGAGTCATTTCCATTGAAAGGAAGGGTTTGGTTATGGAGATAATTGAATGATTCTGGTGAGAATTTTTTTGAGAAATATAGCAAGAAGAGGATTCAAGAGACAATTGGAGATTTGGGTAATGAAAAAATGAAGAGTCCATGCATGAAAATCAAGTAATTCTTATAATGGAAACGATTATTCTTCTTCGATCTTTTAATTAATTCACTTTGATTTTGCTTTTTGGTTTTGGTCATGGGAAATGAAATTTGAAGCTTAGTGATATATATATATATATATATATATAGTAATTACAAGCTAGGGAGGGAAAGGCTACATTATTCAAATATTTATTTTAAAAATGTAAAAAAAAAAGAAGAAGGAACAAATTAAAGAAACGATGGAAAGAGAGTAAAATTGTATGAAGATGTTATTAGCGTCCAACATCATTATTTGGTCGCAGAATCGACAGGTGAGTCAAAAGGAATACTCGTCGGGGCATGACGGCCAGGTCAAGTCAAAATTCTCTTACATCACCCGTGATGTTTCGCTTTTATGTCCTACCTATAACTCATATTTTTAGCTAATTAAAATTGTAAATCATTATGCTTAGAGTGATCAATTACAATGTTAATTACCTTATATTGATGAACATGATTGATTAATATAGTCGGGTTATAGTTAAAGTTTGTCATAATTTTATTTTTATGCAAGAAAGATTATAATTTGAGAATTAAAAAAAGAATTATAGATGCATAAATTTAAATTTTAATCTAATCTAAAGTACTTTTTAAATATTTATATAAATCAATTAGACTAGACTTTGAATTTATAAAAAGATTACTTTATATATATATATATATATACACTTTTCATTTAAATTATATGATATAATCATATTATTGAAAGGGGTTAATTTTAATTTTTCAAGTATCACTAATAAGTGAATGCTGATGAAATAAAAATTTACCTATCTAATAATAATGTATAATATAGAATAAATAATCAATATATTTTTAAAAATATTATTTTATGGTGTGATTTTAATAAAACAAAAAAATATATTTTTTCATTGAATAATTATTTCATATAATCCTTCTTTTATTAATTATGTCAAAATTTATCGTAAATGAGTTTCTTAAACTAGCATAATTGATGTTATACTAATTTTTTGAATAGAAAATAAGATGTTATACTAATTGTTAATACATACATTGGTCATTATTTTAAATGTTTTTATCCATTACTAGAATTTCATCCCACTATTTTAGGTAAGTTACTTTTCATTGTTTTTAATATATTTATAATTATTTTTAATAAAAAATAATAATAATTTTAACTCACTTGTTGAATCTTATAAATATATCAAAATTAAAAAATAATATAATTTTAACTCACATGTTACGCTTTTGTTGTTGGCTCTTTTGCTATGACATGAACTTTTATTTTTATTTTCAAATTTATAAATTATTTGTTCAAATCTATGACGTTTTTCCAATTTAGTTTAAATTATAAACATTTTAAAACTTGTAGAAAAAAGAAAAAGAAAAATACAACTATATTTTTTTATGATGACTTACGTTTGATTTTTAATTTTTTGAATTTTTTTTCTTTTTATATTTCTTTATTTATTATTATTTCGATTAAAATTTTTCAAAATTACATAAATTTGGATAAAAAAGACTATTTTGCTTGATTCATTCATGGGTTAGTAATGTGAAGTGAATTGACAAAATCAGGTTGATCAGATTCGGCCAGCTTTTATATATATATTTTTTCTCGTAAACCGACATTCTCCAATTTCTATATAATTGCAATAAAAGCTTTCACTTCCTTTGGATTTATAAAAAATTGTAGTTTTTGAAATTTTACTTTTGAACAACAAATCAAAATCATAACGAAGACTAGTATAAGAAATATTTCAAATTAGAGGATTTATAAAAAAATTTTACCTTCAAGCCATATTGCATAAAAACTTGAACATAGGTCTACGAATCAAATACATTAACACACACAATTTTATTTCATTTCAATAAATTATAACATGGAATACTACATCCATAAACCGAATACATGGATTAAATAAAAAGCTTGCAAATCAAGTTATTACATTACCAAACACACCGAAATGAGCTTCAATTACAAATAATTACATACCAATAGTAGCCCAAAACACATATAGCTTATCACCAATTTGCTCCAGTTTTTGATAATAAGCAAACCTCCAAGACCTGACGAAAACCAGGGGAGCCACTACCCCCCAAAACCCCATCACAAATCCAAGTACTACGCTTACATAAAGCCAATTCACATTAGACCTTTTCTTTCCTCCACTCCTACCTCCATTTGTAACATCAGGTGTTTCGCCATTTCTGCTGCAATTTTTAGTGACTGGAGGTCCACAAAGATGATTGCCAATGTACGAAAACCTGTCAAAGCTTTGCAGCTGGGTGCCTGATGGGATTTGTCCTGTCAAGTTGTTGTAGGACAAGTTCAAGTGATTCAAGAAATTCAAATTGGAGAAACTTGAAGGGATTTCACCATGGAGTTGGTTCATCGATAAGTCAAGAGATTCCAACACCTCCATATTGCCAATGTTCTCTGGTATCTTTCCTGTTAGGAGATTCCCTGACAAATTTAATGACCGCAGTCCTATGAGATTACCAAGTTCTTCGGGGATCTCTCCTCTGAGACTGTTAACTGAAAGGTCTATGCCGACAACAAGTCCTAGTATGGTACTGTAATCATCCTCTCTTCCTTTCATCACCAATAATGCACCCAAAAGAAACAGGTTATTAGACTCGAATGACCAGGTACTGTTTCCCACGTGTATCTTGAGGGGTTTTATGGCCATGGCACTTAGGTTACTAAAACATTTTGGAATTGCTCCTGAAATGTTGTTATAACCAAGATCCAAGAACTGAAGAGAATTATGAGCACAAATTTGATCAGGAATATAGGCTTGGAAGTTATTTGAACGGAGGTTTAGAACCACAAGGTTTAAGAGGTTGTCTCCAATCCATGCTGGAATACTTCCCGTCAATTGATTTTCACTAAGATCAAGAATAAGCATGTCAACCAAATTCTGCAGTGTAGATGGTACTTCTCCAAGTAGGTTATTGTTACGAAGGTTTAATGACAGAACACGGCGCAAAAATCCCAAGGATCTAGGAATTTTCCCAGTTAGATTGTTGTTTCCCAAATTTAAGACTTTCAAAAATTGCCAATTTTCCCAACAATTTGGAATTTCACCAGATAGAAGATTTGATTCAATGTCAAGAATGGTCAAGGGTTCCAATTTAGTTGAGGAATTGCAAAGAAAATTGGAAAGTGTTCCTGAAAATAGATTCTTAGACAAAAATAAAAACATCAAATCTGAGGGTGCCTGTAGCAATGGACCTGTGAATAGGTTGGAACTCAAGTCAACAACCAAACTCCTAGGAAAATATGAAATCTTCCCCACTAGTTGGTTGTTAGAAAGATTTAGATATTCAAATTGAGTCGAAAGGTTCCAAAACCAAGTGGGAATGACACCTGAAATTTCAGCATGGGAGATATCTAAATGAAACAAGTTCTTTTGGAATTGTAGCCACTGAGGAAATTTCGGACCAAGATGACAGTTACCTAATTCAATATTTTCACAGTGGAAAGGAGGAATCCAACTTGGATTTGGTTTAAACGTTAACATGTTGTTAGATGCCCTGAAAATTCTCAATCTTGTGAGATTAGAGAAGTGCATTTCTGATATATTTCCTTCCAACATATTATTGCTAACGTCTAAATGTTCCAAATTCCCAAGTTGTCCTAAACTTTGAGGAAGAGTTGCATTCAATTGATTGTTTGAAACATCAAGCAACTTCAAAGATAATAGCTCCCCTACCGGAAGAGGTCCGGTTAATTGATTGTACGAAACATCAAGAACTTTCAATGATGACAACTTCCCTATTGAGAATGGAATGGGACCAGAAATGGAGTTTTCAGAAAGGGAAAGGTATGCCAGATTTTTAAATTGGCTGAGTTGATCAGGTAAATGGCCAGAAACTTTGTTAGATTCAATATTTAATGACTCTAATCGATCCAAACTACATCTAGACAAACTCTCTATGATTTCTGATACCTTATGATCAATTCCGTTATTTGACAAATCCATCTCTCTCAGATTACAAAGACTCTCCAAACATTTGGGTTCTATAATTTCAAGCTGATTATGTGAAACATCAAGATGAGTAAGAGAGCTTAAGTTTCTAATGGCACATGAAAAATTACCTTGCAGGCCGACACTGCTAAGACCAAGGAATTGAAGTTGGTTGAAATTAGACAACCAGCTGAGTGTCGATGAAGAAGAGAATGAATTCCTACTAAGATCAAGAAATTTGAGAGAAGACATATTTTGAAAACCATTGGGAATCACACCTTCAACTTCATTGGAGCTAAGATCAATGGACACAAGACTACGAAGACTGAATATCCATGTAGGCACCGAAGACAATGTATTTGTGGAAAGATCAAGAACAGCAAGAGATTTGTAATTAACACTGATTGGAGATGAATCATTATTTAGATTGCAGCCTGACAAGTGTAACTCTACCAAAGAAGGAAGTTTGTGTGTTGCCTGCAGCCAATCAGTTGCTTTACCAAGATCTGCAGAACTCAAATCAAGATACTGCAGAGAAGAAAGACCAGAAACCCACTGAAGAGTTTTAGCTTCAAATAGGGAATTGTATCCAAGATCAAGGCAATGCAAATTTGAGAGATTTCCAAGCATATGGGGAATTGTTCCTCGAAAATTTGCCCGAGAAAGGTTAAGATATGTCAAACTCTTCATCGAACCAATGAATTCGGGAATTGCCAGACCTCCAAAGTCGTTATTGCTTAAGTCTAGGAAATTGAGACATTTCAACTCGATCAAAGAAGGATTTACTCTGCCCCTAGCTTTGAGCGAAAGTAAGCATCCCATTCAGCTGACCGAAAATAAGCATCCCACAGAGCAATTGGCTTATCCTCATGAGCATCCCTTTCAACGACTGGCACATCTTCAGCAGGACTTCTTGAAAGAAGCCCCAAGTGCAGCTCTTTGACGTGGCCAGTCAAGTTATTGCAGAAAACACCAAGCCACTCACAGCAATTCTCACCTTCAACCCAAGAAGATAGCCTGTTTGATTGATCAATGAGGTCTTGCTTGAACTTCAAAAGGGCTTGTCTCTCACGTTCAATGCAAAGCGCATTGGAATTCCCATTACAAAAGCCAATATCGATGGCTGCGATGGCAAGAAGAAATCCAAACAAGGAAATTGTAACCGCTCTCATGGTTGCATATCGATCCTTGCTACCAACACCGAATATATAAAGTTAAAGAAAAATATTTTCCACCACATCAAGTGCTAGGAATTTTCTTCAAAGGCCTCCAATTTAAAATTCCAGCTTGAATTTTCCTCAAAAGCAATCATACGTATAAATTCGACAAGTGTAGAAAGAATATAAAAAGAACTTGACAAGAACTTTAAGTAAACCAAGTCTATGGAGCAAGTCTCACGGCCAGCTAATTAACTCTTTAGGTTTTAGAAAACAGGAAAAAATGAAAAGTTTAGAAAAAAAATAAAATTACATCAACTTTAGAAAAAAGTTAAATACTCTTTATCTTTATTTTTTTCTATAGTTATTGCTTTTTTTTGTTAAATCAAATTTTGCTATATATTTTTAGCTAAAATTAAGCAAAATTGTTGAAAAAAGATAATTCAAGTACAACACTGGTTTTATATAAAAATAAAGTTATAATAATTTATGTACATGACTTTAAACATTTAATTTTGTAAATTTTTAATATATCTTTTATAGTTAACACAGTTATTATTTTTTCATTAATTTTTAATATAATTTTAATCACCGTTCATTAGCATCATTTTCTCAATTCATGGCTAAGTCTTAAACACGTAAATGATAAGACGAATGCATAAAAAAGTAACGAACACGGAGCACAAATAAGCCAGCTGATCTAACCCTTGAGGAAGAAAACTTGTGACCGTTGCTTTCAACTTTTGATAGTAGGCTAACCACCATGATTTGATGAAACACAAAGAAAGCTTGTGACCTCCAATTTCCCACTTGAATTTTCCACAAAAAGCATTTTATAGTCCATTAAAATTCAACAATTGTAGAAAGAACAAAAGACTTGATAAAGGAGTCACGTCCACCAAGTCTATGGAGTAAGTTGCACGGCCCAGCAATTAACTCTTTAGGTCTTAGAAAAGAGAAAAAATAAATAAAAAATAAAAATTGAGAAAAAAATAAAATTACAAAAAATTTAGAGAAGTAAAACTCTTTTTCTTTATTATTTTTTTGCTATAGGCTTTTTTTTTTAAAATCAAAATTTGCTATATATGTTTAGCTAAAATTAATGTAAAATAAGTGATGATGGTAATAATTAATGGTTAAAATAAGATATGATAATGTAAACTATATATTTTTTTTTGGTCAGTAAAAGTAAAATTAATGGTAAATAAGTGATGATGTTTATAATTAATTTAATATTATCAAGTTCAACTAATTTAAAAATAATATTTTTATGAATTATAATAAAGAAATTAAAATTTATATTAACTGAAAACCTCCCACCACTAACCCAATCAACACGCACACGTTCTTCATCCTTACCACCTTCATTTGTAACAACTTTTCTGTTGTAGTTTACACTGACCGGAGGTCCACAAAGTTGATTGCCAATGTAAGAGAACTCGTCAAAAGTTTGGAGTTAGGTACTTGATGGGATTCTTCCCCTCAAAATCAAGAGATTTTAGTATCCTCATTGTCACGCTCCAAACCCGAAGATTTAGAACTTAATAATACCGCATACTTATGAGACGAATCTTATAAGCGTATAAGGCAACAGATATCTAACTAAATTAAAATCTCCAATAATCTTCAAAATAATACTTTACAGAATCTCAAGTCTATAAAATTATACTCTTTGTAAATTAGTCGAATATACTAAAGTTTTTATTAATAAATCTTTTAGAATCAATAATAAAATACTCACTTCAAAAGTAATACCAAATTAAAGACAAATTCTAATCTTGTTAATCAAAGTAGTTGTCAAGATTAAGTTTCCTATAACGCAAATATTGAAATTTGAAAAAGTAAAGAAAAATAAAGGAATGAGTACAATGACTCAGCAAATAACTGATATCCCCTCAGTTGGATTAAGCATGCCACAAAACATTTAGGCCAAAACATTAACTAAGTGATTCAAAAATATTTTGGGTAATCTTGTGTTCAAACACATTTTCACAAATCATATTCTCAAAATCAAATTCTCAGATTACAAAATGAAATAAATATCACAAAATTATAAAATTTATTAGTCTCCTGTAACATACTACGATCACCTTAACCCTTGTAGTGTAGGTTAGAATCAGAAATTTTCCTTTAGTGCAATGAGACAAAAATATATCAGAAACAACTAGATCATTGCACTGACAATCATAATTAACCCGTTAGTGCAATAGGATAGAACAAAAATTATAATAACTCCTTTAATGCAGTGGGATAGAAGTATATCACTGATGGTACGATGAACAAAAACTACTATTCTCAACCGATGGCATGGTGAACAAAAACCACTATTCTTAATTAATGGCATGGTTTGAAACCAATATCAATATCACAAAATACATGTCGACATGGCCAACAATTAACCCCTATTGGCAGAGTCAAAATATAGTCATACTATGAGACAAAAACCACAATATATTTTCAGATTAGCCAAAATATACAAATTCAATATTTATAAATTTTTGCAAAACATAATCCATACATAGTAAATTCCATAATCATTCCAAAGCAACATTTCATATTCCAACAAACAACAGTTATATAAATATATTATTATGAAATCATATTTGAAAATCAAAACAATGTCAAACCATATTCCAAACTCATAACAAAGAAATCATATATATATTTTGCATACTCAACCCGATTTACAAAATAAACAAACAAAACTATATATATTATATATTTCAACTCTAAATATATTGAAGCTAACATTTATAGACATAAATTTCAAAGGGATATCAAATTACTTACCTGATGTGCTAAACCAAAACTTAAGCGGTAAATCACTCAATTTTTTTAATATCCTAACAATTCAAGAAATATTTAAAAATCAAAATTTAACCCAAAAACATAAATTTAACAAGGTAAACCTTCCACAGATTATTCTAAGCAAATTGGGTTATGTGGCAACCTTTTCGACAATTCGAAACTATTTGAAAATATTTTTTTTAGTATATAAAACAAATTTTCTTTTAATATAGCAAAATGCCTAAAATTGAGTATAAATATGAAATTAAGGATTAAAACATAAAAAAAATCAGTAGGAATTTAAATTTTTACAAATATTTAATTTTTAACATTTAATAGTAATCATTTTTTTTTTATAAATCTAAATATAATTTAATAGTTCTTTAACAATGCCAATAACATGAAATTAATACAATAAAAATATATTAAAATAAGTAAAAATTCATTAAAAATAATATAACTAAAATTCAAGTAATTTATAACTAAGTACATCAAATATTGGCTAAAAATAATTTTTAAAATAATTAAAAATGAGAATTTCTAAATTCTAAAATTTTCACATTCCATGATCATTTGACTTAATTTGAGCCACAAAATCTTGAATATACTACAGTTCCTAGTGACAAAGAAAAGCATTAATTTAAAGAAAAAATGTAATACTACAGCTTAGAATTTTGTTTTGGCAAAAATGATTTTTAGAAGCCTAAGTTTTGAAGTCTAAAACTTGACAAATTATCACAAACAGCCCAGATTTTTTGAGTTTTTTTATTCATGAAACCTATTTTGGGGCTTTGATTCTCTTAGCCTATAAATAATTTGAACAAACCAGTTATATCACTAGAAAGTTCACATTTCGTACTATCAAAAGCACCTAACTTTTGACCAAATTGGCCATTGGAGTAGGGAATTCTGGTGGCTCAAAATTAGGCATTTGTAATTGCAAGAAACCTCAAAAATCAGAAACTTGAAACATTAAATTCTCCTACATTACTCAACTAACACACATACAATTAGAAAGATCTTGAAGAGACATTTCCATTGGTATCACAATTTTGTAGGATTGTCACCAAAAAATTGTCGGAATATTTTTTGAAATTGAAAAAATATAAAAATATAAGTTGGAGTTTGTAGAAAATTACATAAAACATGAAAATTCTAAAAATTTTAAGCAAAATCTTACCTAAATCAGTGATTTCTAAGATTGATTTGCCCTATCTCTTCCTCTATTCTTCTTCTCAAGTATTTCTTAAAGTTTTCCCTTTTTTTCTATCAGAGAAAACTATCAACAAAAGTTGTTGATAAGTTTTCTTTTTATTTTCTTCTCCTTTATTTTTTTTTAACCAATGATACTTATGGGTTGGGTCACTGATATAATAACTTGGGCTTGGGTATTGCACTTATGTTGTCAATGTGGTCAGGTATCTTTCCTCCCAAGGAATTTCTTGATAAATTTAACGATTGTAATCTTGTGAGACTAGCTTGTTCTTTAGGGATCTCTCCAATGAGATTGTTGTACCAAAAAGAGTAATGTCATACAAAAATAGTACTAGGGAAAAAACATAAAGGTGAGTTTTGGTGCAAAATTTCATATTGAAATGATCCTCTTATATATATAATATATATTAGTAAAGTAGACCCTATTCAAGGATCGAGTTA
Organism: Durio zibethinus; assembly: GCF_002303985.1. The sequence goes on from NW_019168242.1 coordinate 25,226, forward strand.
TCTGTCTAAACTCGAAGGTTTGCTCAAGTTTTGAAAGGGTTTGGATAAAAAATTAAAACCTGTTAAACATGGTTGGAACATAATTTAGAATCCATTAAAATTTGAATTGAATTTTTTAGACAAAATTTAAAACCCAGTCCAGCCCAATTAAATTCACATAAATAGAAATTTTTATTTTTATATATATGTAAATTATATATAAGAATTAATTTTACGTTATGTATAGAAATTATAATAATTTTATTAAACGTAATTGTTTACTTTTATATAATTTTTTATTAATTTTATATATTTAATTTTTATATATATTTTAATTTTATATATATGTGAATTAAATATAATTTCATTGAACTTAATTTAATCACAATTTTTTTTCAATATTTTTGTTATAAAAAAAAGTTTTAATGAGTGTATTTGGGATTTATTTTCTTAATTTAAGTCAGGTTTTGAAAAATTTTGAGATTCGAATT
>NW_019168243.1:0-25656 GCF_002303985.1 Durio zibethinus
GCAAATGCATCTCGTAGGTGTCTGGATCATCAATAGAATAATTTGTCTGGTTTAGATTCACAGTACATGCAGGAAGACGGTTCATAAAAATTTACAGAATGGAGCTCAATTCCACATACAAAAGTTTTGACATGAACCAACCACGAGTATTTCTCAAAACATTGACATGACAAAAAGAAAAATATGTTGACAAATTTGGAAGGCAATTCCAATTTTATTACAAGTCATTTGAAATTCACAGGCAATGCAGTGCATCAGAAGTTTGAAGAAATGGAAGCTAATAATCTACCTTTACAAACACAATATAAATACTTCTTGACTAAAAGTAATATTAATATATTATAAACCAGAAAGCCCCATATCCTCAATTATTTATAGTGCACAATCTCACTGCCACATTCTGATTGTGGTAAACAAAAGGAAAATTTGTCTTGGATAGCCATAAGTATCGCGGCAAAAGTTATTTGTCTGCAATTCCACCTCTCTTTATATATATAGTACTTTCTTTATTAGTCTATAAACAATAATGACATTAATCAAGCCAATATATTTTGTGCTCACATGTACCATGCCTTGATGTAATTTCCATAGTATTTTCACTAACAAGTTGCAGAGAAGAGACTAATGGAAAGGCTTTTATGTACAGAGATTTATTACTCTTTGAAACAGGTGAGGTTTTCCTGATACTTTTCTAAGGTCATGCTTTTAGGAATATCTTTTACTTTCCACCCTGCTGAGCAATGTTAATTGTGGCAATGCCAAGCTTAGTGCCATCAGAACAATTCTTTTCTGAAATTGGTAGCTCTTGGATATAATCAACCTTTGCGGGGGTAGATGCTGATGGACAATCCTTGCTTTTCCCCCACACCACAGAATAGAGGCCGATTGCGATAATAACTCCTCCTATGATACTACATGCAACATGAAAGAAGAAAACATAAGCTAATAAAAGGATAGGAATTGAGAAGAACAAATACCTAAAGTTGTACCTTTTTCTCCTTTTCTTTCTTTATTATGGCACTTGCTCAAAGTTTTATTTACAGTGCGTAATTGATGGCTTTGCCATGGTTGTCTTTATAAATTTATTCATAAAAAAGGAAAAAACCCAAAGCAATGTGTAAGATGAGAACTCCTAGAAATGTTTGTTTTTCTTATGCTCCATTCGCTAATCTATAGGACAAAGAAGAAAGAAGCTCACCAAATTTTCCTTCTTAATTTAGATAGTGCATGATTATTTGAAAGCACCTTTAGTAATTGGGGATTGGGTATGCTAATGGACCAGGCTTGCCTTATAATATACTTCATCTTATTTCTTTTAATTGGAGCATTTTTGATTCAAGGTTGATCACAAGTCATAAAGGAAACTATGCCACCATAAATAGTCTTACCAGTAAAAAGTGATTGCTGAAGTTGCTTTTGGACTAATGATTTTCATTATTTTTTTAAACTTTGATTTTTTAGTGTCCTGAAAGGAGTTGTACATAAAAATGAAATGATTTTGTATATGATGCTGGAAAGATGGGTCAATATACCTTCCAAGGTGAATTTGCTCGCCTAGGATGGCAGAACCAAGAGCAGCAACGATTATCATGCAGAGAGGATTGAAGGCAGTGACAAATACAGGGCCTCTTGTTTTCATGACCAGACCTTGCACATAGTATGTAATTCCAGAGCTAACTACACCCTTCATTAAAACCAGGTTGGTTTAGGTAAGCCGGTCATTTGATTAAGCAGATCTTATTATATTGGCCAAACCAATGAAACACTTGAAACTAAAGGTATTTATAGTTTTAGGAACATACCAAACAATTCAAACTTCAAAGTAATATTTATAGTCTGATCACATCCTGATAGCACAGAATTATAGACCTGAAAACATGGCCTAATCTGCTTTTCTGTTTTGATGATAATTTTCCTAGATATAGGACTTTACCAAGGGAATATTAGGTACTTACTGAGTACAATGGAGCCAAAAGCCTAGAGTTCCAGCCAACTGCCCATCCACTAGGGCGATGCTCTACAGCTAGGGCAATTCCCAAACTCTGGATTGCACCCGCCAAGCATATCAAGGAGGAAAGAGAGATTTCTGCCGGGTATTTTTTTATGGTAATTGACTGTGCCATTTGAAAAGGAAAAGTTGATTAATTACCTGAAGTTTAAGATGTTTTTAGATTGTGCATTTCCAAGCATGATGTTTTTATAATGGATCTGTTATTTGACTATAAAAAACTACAGTTCCACCCATTAGTGGATGGTTGATGGCATGTAAGACCGAACTTACTTGCAGTACATAGAAACAGGACCAGGCAACACAACCTACAAGGATTAATAGTGTCCCAGATATCCAGTGCTTATCAGATGAGACGCCACGGCTTCCATGGTGGCTTGTTTTACTTGACCATATTAGATCAATGACAGGGCCTTTGTAAAGTGTCATAAGTAAAGCTCCTGAAAGGGTTACCAGGGTCCCAATGACCTTCGCTTGACTGCGTCCTTCCTTAATCCTTACATGCTCTAATCTGATCAGACAATTTTACTGTTTAGCAGTAATACTTAGAGCACAAGTATCTAAAAGAACTATGGAAAGAAAAGAAAAACTTAGCCGTTTATTAAGCAAATGAGCAGCTAAGAAAGGTTGTTGATAGTAGTTTAGAATGTAGGGCATCTTATATTGGATAAAAAAATTTAATTATTAATTTTGTATTAATTTTATTTATATTTTAATTAATTATATTCGAACACAAATAATTATCATGTGATAAATTGTCATAACTATTTAAATATAAATGGATTATTATTCATAAAAGTCATGATTATACAAAAAGTCATAACTATCAAAATAGAAGTTTATATTTGTTCATTTATTATAAATAAATCTTTCAGTATAATCATTTTCACTGTTTTTGATCGGAGAGTTTGAGGTTTTATTATATCCTAAAAGCATAATTACCTTTAAAAAAATGTTTTTTACGTCTCAAAACTAAAATTTTTTTCTATTGTGTTTCTTCTCTTGTTTATTTTTTTTAACAATTTTAAAAGTAATTATGAGAAAGTTATATTTTGCATAAAGAAGATACAAAGAAAAGAAATTGGTATGTTGGAGATCAATATTAGAGAAAGCTCAAGTTGTCAAAGAATTAATATTTCTATTGACCAAAATATTAATTTTTATAAAGATCTTCATTAAAGGTATGTATTTTATTATTTATATAATCACTTGTAAAAAGATTAATTGAATGAGATAAACACATTAACAATTTATTTCATTAGTATGTAAATTCAAAACATAATATGCAAAATATTGATTACATTGTATAAGTTTATGCATATACTAAAATTGACTCTACAATTGGTTTAATGAATTGTATTATATCTATTTGAAAAATCAATACTTATAAAGACTAGGATGGGAAATAGCTTAAAAACATAAAAGAGAAAGACATGAATTAATTTGTGATCAAAAGAATTATCATTTGCTATAAAGTAACAAATTAAATTAGTTTCTAATGGAATGATCGATTATTTAATTGTCATGTTTTGGTTATATATAGAACAGGCAAATTGTCACATGGTTTCTATAAAAACAATAAAAAATAGATAAAAGTATTTACCATGAAAAATTAGATATAAGTGAATAATATATGTAGAAAATAAGATTTGATTGCAAGATTAGTTTTATTTTTAAATCATAGCACCAAAATTGAGATAATAAGTTAAGTCAAGCTATTTTTATGGTTTTATTTTTGTTGGTCATTTATAAATCAAATGTTGATATTTTTTAAAAATTTATTATTGGTTTAAATTTTGACTTGTATTTAATTTTCATGAAAATTAATTAAAATTAAATTAATATATGTGAATAATTATTATTAAAATATGGTGGTTCATGAATTAATTGATGGATAATAAACCAAATAATTGTTATTATTAAAAACATAGGCAGTGTGACGTATATTTTTACCTACTAGGTGTATTACATTGAAGTGATTTTACAAAATAAAATTTTATCCTAAATAATCACAAAGTTAAAATCATAAATAGTCATCAAAGAGTTAATCAGTGATTACAAAAAAGTATTATTGTTTTTCATATATGGAATATTGATTAAAATGAAAAGGTATGTTATTAAAAAATATTGAAGCATTTGTCGGTTACTAAAATTTTAAAAGATTCTCATCAATGTCTAATTAGGTATGTTTATAAATTAGAAAAGAACATGCAAATTCAATGTTTCAAAGGCACCAATACATGCATGCATTTAATTCCATTTTTGTGATGGCATGGAGAATATTGGTGTAGTTTGTCATATATTACGAAAATGAACTGAATGAGATGAAATTTTTTTTCTTATACATATAAAAAAGATATGGACTATGGAGATAGAATGTCATCATCTAATTAATACATTATTGGTTAAAGATAATGAAGATATTTTTGCTTCTTGTACCAGAAAAAATGGCTTTTTGTTGGCTGTTAAAATGAAAAGTGAACAAGTTCCCAAGGTTTTCAATAGTTTATGACAATGGTAAGGATGTGGTTGGTTATATATCATATTAACATACAAGCTTAGATAATAATATTGGTTTATGAATGCCATAACCCTTATAGTTAGCCAATTGGTGATTTAACTAATGCAAATTCATCACAAATTTTTGCATGAAATATGAGTAGAACTGATATTATAATTATTGTTTATTCTATTTTATGAAAATGATTCTTTGGATTCATATTTCATGACTTGCATTGATATGGTGATCTAGATATGAACATATTGATCACAAAATAATTGTGAAAGGATTTAAAATTAGAGTTAAATATAATATGAACTCTTATTTTACATAGGCATATTGGTCCTATGAGTAAAGTTTAAATTTATTATATATCTGAAAATGCTATAACCAATTAAAAGTGATAAATAACAAAGATATATAAGTTGCACAATGGTAGAGAATAAAATTCTCATAAAAAAATTTTGAAATCAAATTTAGAGGTTTCAATAGTCATGAACTTGGAATTGGCTACTAAGCAATTAATATATACATTGAAAACTCATGATAACATTTGAGATAATTGATTTTCACAAAAAGCCATCATTATAAATGAGATAACTTCAATAGCTAAATTTACATGATTTGTAGATATGATGTGAATTATTATGGGTGGCTTAGAATAGCCATAAGCCAAAATTGATGCTACAATCTTGATCACATTATGATAATTTTTTGCTATATATATATATGGTCTAATTTATGGATTGTACAAATGATTTATCATTTATGGTTTTATATAGTGAAAATTTCAAAGTATATTTACTTTGGAAGCCATGAGTGATTCAAAATCTTAGAAATATGAAAACTTTTACAATAGCAAAAGAAATGCTATTGATCCCTTTGGGTGATGAAAATGGTTTTGTTCATGGTAATAAAAAATTATTAATAGTGTCTATGATGAAATAGATTCTTATAAGTATTTATGAATTGATATAAAAGTCTTAAAAGTAGGCTATAGAAACATGATTATATTTGAAATCTACTTATTGATATAAACTCTTATATTGAATTAAAATATAAAAGTTTTGAAAATTTTATAGAAATATTAAGATATTTGCTAGTTATCTTTCATAAACGGTGGATTTGGAGGCCTTCTACTTAAAAAAAAAAAAAAAAAACATAAAATAGTGAAAAGATAACTAAAATGGTAACTTGGTTAAGTATATATAATATCTAAAATAATTTAATGAGACATTCTTTAATAAAAGATGCATAGTTGCACATGGTGGGGGTGATAAGAATCAAAATAAATAAAAATTACCACCATAATGTTGTAAGATTTTAGTATAATTTTATGAACAAATTATACAGACTAATAAGTTTAGGCACTTATTAAACTAAAATCATAAAAAAAGTCCCTAAAAATCTTAAAAAGACTAAAATTATTTGGTTTATTCATTGAGTTTATCCAATTATACGAGAAGTATAATTATATTAAAAATATATAAAAATATGAAAATAGAATGGTTGAAATTAATGAATATAGAGTTGTGGCCACAACCAAAACCAACTATTTCTTAAAATGATAAGAATGAGTCAATAATGTCTAGAACATTTAAATGATACGTAAAATAAAAAGCTTGAACATATTAGCCTGAAGTGATTATATTAGAGATTCAATCTCAAATATGAGTAATTATCATAAAAATAAATTAAATTTAAGATATTTGATTAGTAGTACTACAAGTAGAATGGATTTAAACCTTTCTTATTAGGCACCAATAATGGGAACCCAACTTTAAATTAGTAACATCTATTTATAAAGTTTAATGAGTAAAAACAAATTATTGTTATGTGTCTATTAAACACTAGTAAAATTCATTCAAATTTTAAAAATTAGTGTGATCCATTACGTGGGGAGGATGAGTTTTGTACTCTTAATGGAGTTTTAAATGTCTAAAGCAACAGAAATATAATGAAAACTCTACCTATATAGACATAGAAGTAGTGCCATTTCAATAAGAAGAATTAGGGTCTCTCTTATAAATATTTATGAATAAGATAAGCATATTGCCATAATAGTGCTAAAAGCAATTATAAACATCTGACAGAAAAATAAATAAGTATTATGTGTGTTATATATTCAATTCTAACACTAGGAGTTGAGGTTTAATCTACAGACACCATCAATTTCCTTAGAATTTTAAGATATATACGTTAATTGAAAGTTTAAATCGAGATATACATTTTTATATTCATAATATTTATTTGTGTGAAATGTAAAAATTAAACACTAAGATTCTAAACTAGTGGGGGATTGTTGGTAGTTTAGAATGTGGTACATCCTAGATTGGATAAAAAGATTTAATTATTGATAAATAAAATTAATTTTTGTATTAATTTTATTCATATTTTAAATAATTATGTTTGAATACAAATAATTATCATATGACAAATAATCATAACTATTTAAATGTAAATAAATTATTATTCATAAAGGTTATGATTATATAAAAGATCATAACTATTTAAATAGAAGTTTATGTCTGTTCATTTATTATAAATAAATCTTTTAGCATAACTATTTTCACTACTTCCGATTGAAGAGTTTGATGTTTTATTTTATCCTAAAGACATAATTATCTTTAAAAAAGTGTTCTTCATACCTGAAAGTCCAAATTCTTTTTTATTATTTTTTCTCTTATTTATTTTTTCTATCAGTTATTGTGAAGGGCAAGGAAAATTTTAGATTCAAAGGATCCTTTTGCTTCACAACTTCAATCAGGTAATTAAGAATGCATGGGAACTTCCGAGTTAAGGGAAGTTTATATCAGATGTTAGAATAAAAAATCTGTCAAATACTCCGAATCCATTTCAACTGTTAGAAAGTAGCAATTCTTGAACAGACAATTTTGGAGTGTACATAGCTGAATAATTAAAATGATGTTACCATGATTTAAACCAGGACAAGTAGACTTTCGAAATTATTGCAGGCTCAAAGTCTTCTTCGGATATTGATTGATGGGACTTCAAAAATTTTCATACATATATATATATATATATATGTACATAATGAAGTATCACGGTGACAGAACATAAAATTTTATTGGCAGGTGCTTTCATCTTGAGTTGATCAAATCATCAGCCAAATGTTAGTAAAACAAGCACAATGGAATTAATTATTAAACTCAATTTATTTTGCAGTTAGGACTTAGGACCACTTAAATAATGAATTTACTTTTCTATTCATGTAAAATATCATTCCAAACCAACCACCCAATCGGAGCCAAGATTAGTAGTAATTGCATTCAGGAATGAATAATTAAGTATAATCTTACCGAAAAATGGCTGCAATCACAAAGGTGACCGAGGGAACGGCGTTCATAACTGCAGATGTAAATGATGCTGATGTAAATTTCATTCCCAAGTAAGTGAAGCCTTGATCAAGGATTGGCCTGCCAACAAAATTTTTGTAGCTAGGATGACATACCATAGTGATTTATGACGTTAACTTTGAAACTAGATGCTTTTTTTTTATTAATATGTTAAGCAAAAACAGAAGTAAACCCAGTTTTTGATTAGGTTTGACTGAAGCAGGGAAATTGTTTTATGATTGGAATTTTCCATGAAGTTAAAATGTGGTTACTATTAGATCAACTAATGGAATAATTTCTTTGACAAAAGAAAAGGTACAATTTTTTTCTTACTTATTTTGCTTAAAAACAAATGCATGTATGTATGTTTGTAAATTGAAGAAGTATTTGGTGAGAAACATTACTCTAGAAATCCCAATGTGATTATTTGTAAGAAGATTGGCAAAGTCATCTTTGGCCTTGTTTTCCTGTAGTAAGGATGAAGAAAAAAAAAGATGGAAAAAAAAAAAGAATTAGGCATATAGAGATTAGTGATATATTCCGTCAACAAGTAGTTGACAACTGCTAATATTATGGTGCATGCATCACAACTATACATGAATGTGTGTAACATGTGAGACTTTCTCTTGAGATTTAAGACAGACCTCTCAAGCAGCAGTGCAAAAGGTGCAAGTACAAGTGCAGCAATAGCATTACGGTACACAATGAGCACGTAACGATTCATGCCTTGGTTGAGAGTTACCATGCTGATTATATACATCCCTGCTGCACCAAATTGCAAGCATACCATGAAGAAATAAGGCCTTGCCTTTTTGAAATTTGCGCTTAGGGTTCCAGTTAAAGTTTGGTCTCTCATCTTGCTCTAACTTAGAAAAAGAAACTTTACCTGAATTGTTGAGTAAGAATTGATCAAACTGCACTCATATATATAACCCATGTAAAGTACTTAATCATCTTAGAATCTCCAGGGACCCTGATCCACTTATCTTCAGACGCTGATGCTTGCTTTTGCCATCAACATCCATTTCATATCATTCAAAGAGGAAGACAAAATGCTGGTATAGTTTATTCTTTTTCATTTTTAAAGATGGGAGTGGAAGACACAAAATACTGGTATGGCTAAGTCTATTGTCCTATGGTGATCGCTGAAATATAAAATAAGTCTCTAAGGGAATAGCAGGCATATTGCGTGTGGGACATGAAAACTGTTAAGCTGAGAGACAAAAGGTTACAAAAAAGAATTACTAACTCTATAGTGTCATTAAGATATACTGATGGTCTTTCAACATGTGCTATATGCAAAATGCATTGTGTGCTCTGCCTATCCCATGTTCTTGTAGATTCCATATCTATAATTCAATTAAGCCAGGTTAGGACTTCTGCTAACCAAGTCTATAATTCTTTGGCACTTATCTGTTTCAAGGAAATAATATAACAATCACTACTATTGAAGAAAAATACAAGAGAAATAGTAGCAATAATCCACCATATGCAACAACTTGAATGTCTGGTAATGGAAATGCTTTGATTTGAGTCAAAGTTATAACAAGATTCCAAATGCTAATTAAGGTGGACTTTGACTAAGTTTTTGGCATGTTCTATGCTGTTTTATCAGCTAAACTGTAATTTGTTTCTTACTCTGACAATTACATATAATTCAAGATTATCTGATATAGTGGCCTGGTATCCACAATAGCCAAACAAATCTATTTGGCATTTAATATAAAGAGAGACATCAGATACATATGAAACAATGCAATCTGAATCTGATTATAATAATAAGCACTCACTCCATCTCTCATAACAGGAAAACTTCCATGATTACAATGCGTAAGCAAAAGAACAGAAACGATCATAGAAATACATTCTCTCTCCCTTCTTTTTGAATGTTACAATAAACTATACATGGAGAATATAATTGATAAAAGTGCATGATGAGATCAGGCCATAGAAACTAAGTGCTTGTAGGTTTGTTGTCCATAGTGGAATTCAGGGCTGTTCTAATCCTATTAGACAATTTTCACGCCAGTCCATGAACAGAACTTAGCTCATCTAAAGCAAAACATTTTCATTTCACAAATTTTATTAAGTAGGTTGCTGACTTGACATCATTATCATTTCAAAAAGCTTCATTGATTCTTTTTTTTTTTTTTCACAAACAAAAAGAGAGGAAAACAAAAAAAGGTTGGTGCAATTCTGTGGATTTATATTTATAAGGCCTGCCCTGACATCTGGAAGTGCCACATAAAAAAAAATAGAAACAATGGCTAGCTCTGAATAATTCCATTTATTGTTGCTTCTCATTCAGCATGCATGATGTGGACATGAAAGCAAATCCTTTGCCTCAAAACCACAATCACATCAATATCTCAATAATAAACTCTGAGACTTGATGGGCATGACCAGGAGGAAGAATTTGCTCCTACAAGCAAAATGAATAAGACTTGTATGTTTACTGATCAACTGTGTCAAATGTTTTTGGTCAATTTGTTATTGTATCACAAATATTCAGTCAGGATTGAAACAAAAACCAAAGGACAGGATTTTGGAAGTGCAAATAAGATGGCAGAGGCAATCAATCAAATGGTTGTACAAAGTTCCTCTTAATTGTAGGATTTTAGTCCTTTTCCTTTTTTTTTTTTCCCTTGTTTTGAAGTTGATACAATCCACCATTTCGAGTAAAGACTACGAGTCATAAAAGAAAAGAGATTGAAAAGAAAGAAACAAAGATGATGCAGGTTTTGACAACCCTTTATGGCTTTTATTCCATATACTTATCCTTAGTATAAAGCTTGTCTTGCGGAGCTCTTTGTCATGTCTAGTATTGTCTTAAGTTTGAAAGTACGAACCAATCTTGCGTTCATTCCGCAGATTGTCTGTACGAAAAAAAAATGACAATTCAGAATTTTTTTCCAAGGTTTGTACCAATCTCAAACTATCAATTTCATTTGCTAGAGCTACAGGAAAGCAAGCCGTGCTCCATCCGTATAAGTTCACTTCTGTTAAGAACAATTCAGTGATGACAATTTTGTGTAGTCATGACAGAAGAACACTGCAGTTAAAGCATTAAAGGGGTCTGATTCAACATAGGGCAGCCACTTATTGTCCAAATCAGCTCAATTTCTCTGCTTTAAGATGCCAAAGCTGCAAGGCACTTGAGAAAAATCAGCCTAAGTCCATGTTCAACTAATTGAGTATTGGAGACCGAACTTGCAGACCTGAAAAATAAGACGTTAAATCAGGGAAAAAGGGTCAGAAAGACAGAAAGGCTACATTCTTTGCTTTAATGCTCTTTCAGTCTTTGCATGAGATTTTCTTGCTTCCTTTCACTACTTTTATCTCATCATTTCTTGAAACATTATCTCCTTTCAGTAATTGACTTCACATTTTGATAACTAGTACCTTTTCCTTGCTCAAAGCCTGTGATCTAGGGTAGAAAGTTTAAGACAGTGTACAAGTTGAGATACCCAATGAATCAAATTTTGGAGGCTTTCGGCTTCCAGGATCTCAAGGATCTTTTGAGATAACTAGTGGGATTCTCCTGACAAACCAATGCAATCCTTTAATTGTTCCTGCAACTTCTTGTTGATAAGAAACAACATATAAACATGCATATCCACTCCCCAGACAATATGTTTGGTAATACAGATCATTCATAAGAAAAGCACTCTCAAAGGAGTTGGAAAAATGTCATTTCAAGTTTGTGGAGTCATGGTTAAACAAGCCACAAGCAATTCTATCAACTTTCTAGGCTGTCACCCATCAGAATAAAATTTCAAAATCAATTGGTGAACCACAGAACCTGGACATTCTCAGTGGAAAACTACACCAGCAAATCCCAAATCATCAATTCCTTTGCAATTGCAGTAAGATATAACAAAATGAAATTATTCCTCAGTTTCAAAAAGATGGCAAATTGCTTTTTGGCAAGAAAAGATGCCAAATCAGATTTCCCAAAATGGTAGAATCGGATAAGGCCAGATATGGAATCACCAATATTCATGAGACTTTAAAGTTGCATACCAAAGGAAAAAAGTACACGAAAAAGTTGGTTGCACTAGAAAGTTTGTAGTGCATGATTAAAGGGATGAACTTAACACCTTGGAAAATGATTGGTCTTTGATATACATATATATATATATATATATATATATATGAATATGATAGCTAAATAATTGTTTTCACGAAAGTTTAAATCCCCATATGATTTTCTTATAATTAAATCAAATAAATCATTTTAAAAAATAAAATAAATCTTAAATAATAGAGGATATAAATGACCTTGATGATATACTAATCAGAGAATGCATAGTGCAAAAGGAATGATATTAATTATATTTACAATTTTTCCACTTAAAATTTGTGCAAATTATTGAATGCAAAATTGAAATCCACCCACAATTTAGTAGTTAATAAAACATAATGGTGGGATGGGATGACCCACGGACTTCTACAATTACTTAAAGAATATAGAAACTGATATAAAGCAGAGGAGAGTTCTGTCCTGTTAGTAGAAAGCAGAAGGAAATTCATAGTGGGAAAAACTTTATCTGTTGGTTTCTTTAGAATGATTGAAGTAAGAGATCATGGGTGGGTGTCCAAGAACGAGCTGCTTTCCCTCGGCAATGGGAGAGAAGATACCGAGAGGACGCATTCACGACACGTTACTAAACCTTACAGTTGATCATATTCTGTTGCAAGTTATGATGAGAATATGAAGATGAAAATGAAGAGCATTCAACTTGGCAAAGATGATCAAAATGAAGATCATTCAACTTGGCAAAGAAGATCAACTCTCAATTAGGAGCTACTTAACAACATAAGTTGTAAAATGATGATGATAGGTCATGACCATCCAATTTATTGAACCCAATGCTACCTGCGAAGAAGCTTTGAGCCCCAATCAAAATATATGGTCAAGTTACATATGATAGAACCTTTCAACTTGGAAGGTCCGATTGATGCAAAGGATGCATAGTGCGGCACTGGAATCAGCCAAAGTTCTCAATCCAGTCACTTGCAAGAATGGTAACCTACTTTGAAGTAATATTAAATTTCTTTTAGCCAAATGATAAAAAGAAATAAAGGCAAAAGAAAAGGAAAAGAAGAGAAATCAACCAATTGGTTCAATAACTCTGTATCATTTTACGTTAAAGTCATACATAATGACAGTAAAAGTCCTTTAACCATCTGCGACAGATGCAGGTGGCTAGAACTCTTCATCTATTGTACAATCTTTTTCATTTTCTTTTCCCTTTGGTGCTTGAAATTGGCACCTACTGGTACCCACTAGACCAGGGTATTGTTAACATGATATATGAAAAAGATGAAATGAGGATAAAGTCAATCGTGCACCATAGAAAGGCAGAAGTTTAATAGCAATCAAAGCACGGACAGCTTGGGGCCATTGAAACAATGGATTAGTCAAAAGTTGTAAAAAATGGAATGAATATGACATTAAAGAACCATGATTGATGCAAGTTTTCATTTTATCACTTTCCAGGCCTTAAAGTGGCCTGCTTTTGTTTGCATGGAATTAATAATATAGAAGAAATGAAATGAAATTTTTGTTTATCAGAGGAAATCACAGTGTCAGTGATGATGACAAGATTTTTGATGGACCTAGTCAAACTTAGTTAAATGACAATCTAAATCAAAATCCTTTTCCCTACTTGTTCTACATGAGCTTCAATATCCATCATATAACCAAAAATTACAGACTATTACTGTCTAAAAGCAGCTGCTATCTTCTTTTGGACAAGCTCCGGCCCAAGTCGAGGAGATAATCTAGGCAGTATTTCCTGAAAGAAAGGTTGATATTGGTGTGAGATATCTTCTTCAGCATTGATCCATATAAATTGCACATTTTAATCCCAAAATTGTAAAGACTACTGCAAGGGTAACTAGAAAAGGATAATCTTAGTTTAAATATCCTATATATATATATATATATATATATCTGTCCGTAGTAATGTTTTTATATTATATCACTTAAAGTATCTTCAAATATTGTTGATATAACTCAATTATCTGTCTATATAACAAATATCTTGGGAATCTCAATATGTTATGCTGATATATAAAACCTTGTTTTTAGTACGGCCTCAACACACTTCTGCATTACCAGCCACTACATTTATACATCCTAATTAATTTTGCATAAAGTAGCATCATCATTGAATGGTCAATAAGATTCCACCAGCTACTAAAAGGCAACAATATAATCAGAAACTTTGGACTGAACTATAGCCATGAAAAGGGCAGGATATCTGATGAAAAAAGATGATAAGCATTGAAAAGTCGTGATGCAAAAGGGAATCTGCATCACCATGAACCTGTGCACAGGATGAACATGATTGGAAGTTGTGATGCTTTGTTAATGCAGAAGGGAATCTGCATCACTCAGAATCTGCACCATCCATGTGTGAAGAGGAGTTATTCCACTATTATACTAAATTTATATAGATTATATTTGGCAAAAAGACACCAGAATGCAAACGAAGGGACTTGCCCACCATGAAAACAGTAGCAGTGGAAAGAAATCCACCAAATAGAAGAGGGAAAGAACAAAATGTATTTAAACTTTTTCACTACAGATAACCTCATTCAGATTCTATATCATACTCCCTTTGTCCCATAAATGATGTCCCAATTTGACTTTTAAGTGTCAAACTTTTTCAACTTCAACTTCATTTTATTTTATATATATTGTTAATTAAAATATGAGAAAATAATTTTTAAAAACCTTGAATGAGGAAGTTTTCAAATATAAGTTTATAAAAAAAATTAATTTAATAAAATATTTAAAATATCAATGATCAAAGAGGTTTTCAAATAGTATGTTTCATGTAATTCCTTTGTACTAATGATAGAGATTACTCTCCACCTAAGATAAACTATAGTAAGTCTGCCTAAACCTTATTTACTAGTTTTACAGACCTCACCCTAGCAATCATACAATGTCACCTCTTAAAAACACTGTTTCAAGAACAAGTGGTTGCTCTTTTCAACCTGAGAATGGGCAACTAATGCCTTCTACATACCGAACGAAGCTAAAATGGTGTTCATCTCTTATTCATAAATGAACTGCTTACCTTGAAATGACCTGGCCCAACAGAAATTCCAAATTCGTTGGGCCCTTTATTAAAATCAAACAAAAAAGCCAATATTCTAGAAGCTTAAACCGTGTGAGGAAATCCTCTTCAATTTCCTCAAACTTCAATTCATATATATAACAGAGAAATCCTTTACATATGATAGAACAAGATCCATTTTACAAAATACAAAGGATTCCTTGGTTTAGCTCTAAGAGCAATATCACTCAACTATAGTGTAACTTTGCCACCAAACTCGTATCGAATATTCAATTTTAGCCACTTTACTCCAATTAGGTTCAATCAACTAACTTAAACTTTATTTACTGGAATACATAGCAAATGAATTATTTATGTAAGAAAAAGGAGATTGTATTTTAAGAAACATTTTTATATAGTTATATAAATACATTTTCCATCCTGTAACTTTATTGCACTATACTTCTATACTGCTATTGGGCCAGTACAAGTGTTTTATGCAACAAAAAATTGAAAGATGAGAATTACTGGCTAATTGCATACAAACAATGTATCCAAATAAAATGCACAATCGGAAAACCATAGCTGCATAACAATTTATGTTATAGTTACATATAATTGTTGCTAAGATTTAAATTCAGAAAGGTTTTTCAATTAAGAAGATAAATACATATATCCAATTATAGCCCTTCTGTATAGAAAATACATATCCTTTTTCATAATTTCCATAGTTTAAGTGGTAAAGGTATGTATTTTAATTAGGGTCATATTCAATGTTTTGATCCTCCCATATACACCGGCTCATCATTTTAAAAATCCATTTTATCTACAGAAACTTATGGCATCTTCCTATTATGTCATAAACAACAAGTTTCTCAAAATGACTTCTAAGAACTTGGACATAATCCAGATCATAAGCAAGAATCATTTTGAATTTTCAATTTAAATGTGTAAACAATCACAAGGATCTAGATTCTGGATGCATGCAATATCCAAGACATCTCTTGAAGCAACTAGGCCATGTTGCTGAATTTAGGTAATTCAGGAATCTAATGAATGAACCTTAAACTCTTGCTTTAGCCACTTGCACTAATATTTTCTTTGTAGCTTTTTGGTTCACAGTTTCAAAAGCTGCACGTAGGAAAAAGATCTCAAAATAACAGACAGCGGGCTTCTACAAGATGAGATCACATCCTTTGCCAAAGGAGTCTCCATAGGGATATGTCACCACGCAAACCATGATAGGAAACTAAGCCACTAGGGTTGCAAATAAGTCCCAAAAATGTTCAGCACTTCTTATATTTTTTGGATAATTGAGCTCAAAGCACTTCAGTTTCATGTAATACAGGATAATACTAAGAAATATAACCAGACATAGACAAATAAAATAGGGCTGAGCTTATGCATGGTTATGATGATCTTGCAATAATAAAGGATTCTACTCACTACCAGTGGTGCTAAACACTTCCTTTGGCTGCTGTTTACCTGAATCCACTTTAAATTTTGATGGCATGTAGGTCAATGAAGACTTAAGTCAGTGTTGCAAGGATATCCAACACTCAAGCAAGAACTGGAAACTTTGTGAGTGAGTTATTTTTACACACAATCACCTCATCAGGCTTAATTAGCTAATTATCAACTGCAAGACAGCCTTAGCTGTTGAACCAGTATTCCAGATGATATATAAATAACCCTTGCAACAGTTTTAGAACCTTATAATTCCCTGTGGTGCAACAACAGTTGTTCAATAGAACTCTTACCAAGAGAGGATATTCTTTCCAGTACATCATGTATGACTTAAATGAGACTTTGTGGTGCTAAGATAATGGTGGAGTCCTACAGTTATTAATGCATTAAGTTTGATAATCAATTGAATGTCTTGAAATATAGAACCAGCATATTCTTTTACCATAACTTTTACCAAACATATTGTGGATTATTCACAAAGTTAAAGAGCTGATTATGCAAGAACCTACGTATATCTTAGTAGTATTGCAGGCAGTAGTTTTCCCAACATGGATCCTAGGTGTACTATGCGTTGTAAAATCCCATGGAAAATGTTGAAAATTGTAATAATTAAGCTGCTAGTCCTATAATAAAGAATATGTGGCTTTGCAGTTCAACAATTAAGAATGGAACGGAATGACTATCACTTCTCCATATTACTACAACTGCGGAGCACATCTTGAACAACAAGATGCCAACTTAAGAGGTAAAATTCTATTGCAAGTTCATAATCAAAATCAAGCTACTGTTAAAGCAACAATAATGAGAAAAGGTAACCAAAAAATAAAGACAAGAATAAAATTTCACAAAGTTGTTTTATATTGGTCTAAGATTTGACAGTCTCATCCACAATATTCATCAAGGACAAAGCTTCCATAGCTAGACTAGCGAAATAGTCTACACTAAATCAGCATTTTTGTAATGTACTTTCCTTTTAAGAACCTATGCTTGTAATAGTTTACTTCTAAATAAAGCATTTGGGAATATGCATCTAACTTCTATAAGGCCTAGTCATTAAAGTATTCCCCAGTTGTTTAAACCACCTTATTTAAAAGAGACCCAGACCAGGTCTCCCATTGTCACAGAAGCTTGCTTCTGCAAGTACTCAGCAAGTTTCAACATCTCGTTTATCCAAAATTTCTTGCTCATTTTCAGTGACCTCCATTCCAAATGAGTTTGCTTTGACACACTTCAGCAGAAAAGAATCAACTTTGCAAGGTTATAGTGTGAAACAATCCATGTTAAATTCTTTATCTAGGATTCTCACATTCATAAATAAAAACATCAATAATACAAGTTTCCAGGCACCATAGTAGCGTTTTTATTAAAAAAATTGACAAAACAGACAAAACCAGAAAAACCCAAATAGAGAAAAAGCTAACCTCAGTGCCATCAGAGAGTACTTTGGCTAAAACGGGTATCTCATATTGGTATGCCTTCTCCCACTCAGGATTGCTGGTAATATCCCTCACCTAGCAAAAGAACCCAACAACCAAAATTTTCCAAGCTTCAATCTTTACTTGTGTAAAGATTGAGAATGGGAGGTGGGGGTTTTACCTGTAAAACGATGTCATGTAGGGAATCTGGGCCAGACAGTGAGAAGGCGGCGTGGAGTTTTTCTTTGAGGCCATCGCATAGACAGCAACCAGGCTTTGAGTAGAGAACCAGCTTTCTTGCTTCGGATGCTGAAGAAGAAAATGACAAAGGAGTGAAAACCCGTCTGAGTTTATGCCTGGGGATGCGAGCTATGGATAAGGATCTTGCTGCCATAGTTGTAGTTGTTGGCAATGTTCCAATTACTTTGGATAGCATTTTGCAAAGCTCACCAGCCACAACCAGTACAGCAGTCACCAGGTTTTATAGCTTTTGTTTGTGCGTTTGGATTGGGGCTAAAAGTTTTAATACTGTTACAAATTTTCTTTTGTTTTGTTTTCCTTAATTTCGAGCGGTAGTTTTTTTTTTTTTTTTTTTAGAATTAAAAAAAAAATGTGGTTTAACAAAAATATTTAGTAATTTATGTCTTGATCAGAAATAATTAATAAAAATAACAATATATATCATTATTAAAGCAGAAATAAAAAATATTTTTATATTTTTAATATTTAATGAATATTAACTCAAAATTATAGGCAATTATCATATATATATATATATATATATATATATATATATATATATATATACAAACAAAATATGCATGCATTTAATCGAACAATTTGTAAGATAAATTTTGTAAATATATGGAGCATAAGATTTTTCATTGGAAATGTCACATGGTAGCTTCATAATTTACCCTTTTTTTGTTTTATAATTTTTTTTTAATTTAAACAAAAAAAGAATGAGAGAGAAGTAAGCAAAATGTTTATGATATAAGCAATTAATAAATATCACGTTTTAACATAAATATATATATATAATTGAAAAGCTAATAAAAATCATAATTTTTGTTTTTAATACGTTACATTTTTCATATAATAACGTAGTCTTTATAAAATCAAAATCAACTTTCACCAATATATATTTGTCGAGCCTCATTTTTAACGTGATATTGCTTTCATGAATTTTGAAAGTAAAAAGATAAGATGTATTGCTTCCATGAGCTTTCATGAGCTCTCATCCATAAATATTTTTTTCTAAAAGAACTTTTTAAGAAAGTAAAAAAAAAAAATTTGATGAAATTTTGATACACAAATATTATGTTTCTTACAAAAAAAAAATGTAATTTTTATAGTTTTTATTGTAAAAAAAGCTCTTAATAAAATAAGATGAGAAGATTTTGTGAGATTTTAAAGTATAAAGACTACTTTTTTTACATAAGAAATGTAGTCTTTTGTAGTTTTTTATTATAAAAATTTTTTTAGAAAAGTAAAAAGAGAAGAATTTGTTACATTTTGGTACAAAAACACTACGTTTCTTATATAAGAAATGTAATTTTTGTAGTTTTTTGTTGTAAAAAAAATTCTTTAAAAAGTAAAGAGAAGATTTGGTTAGATTCATTGATTTATCTTTTCGATTATAACTTTTGCTTTAATGTACAAAGATTACATCTTTTACATAAGAAAAGTAATATTTGTAGTTTTTTGTTGTGAAAAGAAAAAAGTCTTTAGAAAAGTAAAATGAGAAGATTTTGTGAGATTTTGGCACATAAAAACTGTCTTTCTTATGTAAGATAGATAATTTTTGTAGTTTTTTGTTGTAAAAAAAAGTTTTGGAAGAGTAAAGGAGAAAATTTGATGAGATTAAATGAATAAACATAATAAATGATTGCAAAATTATGTTTTTGAATTTTTTAAAAAAGAAATTTTACAAAGTATTACGTTTTTATATTTAAAACATAGTAAATAAATTAAAATAAAGTAAAATAAATTAGATATTTTCATTCCAACAATGTTTTTTATGTATATCATAACGTATAGATTCATTGGCCTGTCGCTAGATTTAATTTAAAGAGTTCTATCAATTTTTATTTAAATATAATTGATCACTTAATTGAATATGTTTATTTTTAAAGAGAAATCTCAAACTTGATTTAGTTATTTTTAAAAAGTAGATTTTAGTCTATGAAACTAAATTTATGTTCAAGAGTACAATTACATATGAAAAAGATTAAACATTCTCACAGCGCTCACAAAAAAGATGATATCAGTTTGATTTCAAGTTATTTAAGCCTTAATATATTTTTATAATTTTTATCAAATAATTTAATTATTAAAAATTAATCTTAAAATTATTCCAATAGTTTAGTAACAATTTAAAATAATTTTTTTCACTTTAAGAGTATTCACAAAGACTAATGTTTTACTTTGAAGAGGTTTCATCGTCGGATTAATTAACATGTTTTATTTAAAAAGTAAACAGTAAAATCATCCAATAGTTTTGATGAAATTTTATTTGAAAAGTCACTCATATAATTATTTTAAGAAAATTGATTAAAATTTTTAGTAGTTTTATAAGATCTAATTCAAGATTTATATTCTTTAATGTTTGATTGAATTAAAAAATTTTATTTAAAAAAATTCATTAAATCCTTTAATAATTTGGTAAGAGTAAATTTAGATATTTGAATCCTCTAATAACTTAGTACATTGTTGTTTTTTTAAAATGAATTTAATTAGGAACTATCAAGAAAATCATGTTCATATCATCTTTTAATTCCACCATAGTAAAGTTTTATTTACTATTAAAGTTTAACTAAATTACATGACTTTAATAATATTTTAATTAAAGAAAATCACATTGACAAATCTATTTTATTGAGTCATATTTTGAATTTTTTTTAATTGCTAAACAAGTAGCCTAAGATGCATAAATAATGAAAGTGAGTAACTAAGTAAATAAACGATGAAAGATAAACAATGAAAACTAAATAAGAAAAAGAAAGGAAAACCTGAGTTACGATCCCTAATAAGAAACGGATCAAGTCTAGAAGAGTAGGCTTGGCTTTTTTACCTCAGGTTTGTGGGGCTTAAATCTTCTTAAATCAGACCAAAATTATTTTTTTACTTCGACCAAGTCTTTCGATCTGAAATATCTCATTTTATAAAATCCCACCTTTCTGTAATCAGCCACTCCTTCCCTCTAGAAACTAGCCGCTCTTTCCCTCTGGAAACCAACCCCCAATTTCCTCACCAACAACTCCCTTTCGTCAACCACAAATTCCAAGCTTCAACGACAGATCGTCGCGACCAGAGCCACTAAGAAGCTTCACCTATTCTTACTTGTTTAGCTATTGTCTAACTCAAAGCCACCTAAAATTGTTTCTTCCCTTACAAATTGAGAAACTTAAATAAAACTCTAAATGGAACTCCCAAAACTCCTTACTAGCGATACCCAAAATCACTTCATTTCTCGATATTTTGTTGCTCTCACCGATTATTTTTGGGTATGCCCCCATCTGCTGCTTGCTCTGTGTATTCCCTTTCTGTATGATTTATGTATTCCTCCCTTTTTATGTGTGCTTGCTGTTCGTTTTATAGGGATTTAATCCCTTTAATTTGAAAAAAATCAACTGAATGAATATAAATATGATTTGATTCGATTTGATTTTGCTTTGAATTAATTTTGTGATTTATTTTGCATGAATTAAACCCAAACTTTCCATAATCTCTTTGATCATGAGCTCCAAGAATAGAATCCAAATCTCGGTGGAAAATCCCACCTTTTTGTTTTTGGGTTTTTTATTTTTTATTTTTGATATTTGTTTTAGCCTTTGAATTGGAAAATTAAAATTAAAATTTTTGGACTTTTAATTGTTTGGGCTCAAAATGCATTTTTCGTATTACGGCTTAATTTGTGATCAAAGCTCATTTATTTCGAAAAACTTTTTAGACAAAATAAAATATCTATAGTCATCTCTTTACACAATTTTTATGAAACAAAAATTGTAAAAGGTTATAAATACCTATTACATCCTACTTAAATTAGTTAACTTTTTTTTTAAAAGGTTTTTCGGAAATGAAGATAAATTCTTAAAAAATTAAGGATGACACTATATGGTTTTAATAATCATACCTAGAGATCTTATAAATCGTATTCGAAGAATGTAAAGATTAAGTCTAAAAATCTTACAAATTATTCAATGAAAAATGCTATTTTAAACAAAGATTTTATAACTTTTAAAAATATATATCTAAAGGTTTTAAAAGATCATGTTTAGAAATTTTATAGATTATACTTAGAAAATTTGAAGATTATACTCGAAGATTTTACAAATATCGACTCTAAAATAGATTTAGCTTAGAAGACTTATGAATCTTACCAAAACGATTTGAAGATTATGCCTAGATGTCTTATAAATTTTGACTCTAAAATTGATTTAGCTAGGAAGACTTACAAATTTTACTTGGAGGATTTGAAGATTATGCTTGAAAGTCTTATAAATCTCAACTCTAAAACATATTCAGCTCAAAACTTACGAATATTACCCAAAAGACTTAGAGATTATGCCCAAAGATCTTACAAATTTTGACTCTAAAATAAATTTAGCTCAAAAGACTTACGAATCTTATCTAGAAGACTTGATAATTATGCCTGAAGGTTTTATAAATCAAACTTCGAAAAAGCTTTTTTAAAACAAATGTTCAACCACTTTAAAAAAATAGATATTTGGAGATTTTAAAAATCATACTTGAAAGTCTTATAGATCTTATCGGAGAATTTAAAAAGAGCTCAATAGTTTTAAAAATGCACTCATAGGTTTTTAAACTAATACTTAAATTTTTAACAAATATACCTTGAGGTAAAATATTGTTCGATCAAAGTTTTTTTTTTTATAAAAAATTTAAGTCAACATCTCTTTCCCTTAAAAAAATATGAATGCAATATATGAAATGGATGTGATGCATACAATAAATGAAATGCAATTAAATGCAATGCATGAATTCTATACCAAAATGTCTTTAATTGTGGTAATGAGGATTCTCGAAACTTTTCTTCATTTCATCTTTCCATGACATAGCCTCTAATTTAGTTGACAAGTTCTTTCACGTACTTAAAGCAAACATTATCAACATTTTCATTCTTGAAAACCATTTCCGTCGTCTCTAGTGAGTTTTTTTCAATATTGGTCCTTACATTTGGCATTTTCTTGCCACCAAAAAGGTCTTTATAGCATTCACCTATCTCTCATCACGAGTATTAAGATTCAATATATTTTGAATATTTCTCAAAAACTTCCTAAAAAAAATAGCAGTGAAAATTGCCTCACATAATTCTCTTTCATATGTGATCAAATCTCTTAAAAAGTAGTGATTACTACCTAGAATAGGGATGATGAATAACAACTTTGGTCTTTCCAAAACGACGCAATAGTTTGGCACATTCAAAAAAGGATTTTAGTCCCCAAAGGAATTTGGCCATTAAAATGAAAACAAGAACATCTTTTCATTTGAGCTCACAAATGAAAATTCATCTTTTAAAGTGCAATATATTTTAGTACTCTCTTTAATTCTTAATATGTAGTATTTTAATAAATATCAAGACCAATTATGGCAAGCTCAAAATTTCATGTTTGAAAAATGAACAAAGCTCTAAATTTTAAAGGAAATATTCATATGAGATTGATCTCCTTAGGCTTTTAAAGAAAAGTTTCCAACGTCCCCCTCAAAATGCCTTATAGGTGCCACATGAAAAGTCATTAAGTTACTTTCTTTAATCTTGCTCTAGATTGTCATTTTCGCGGTTTTCACCCTAAAACTTCATTCTTTTCTCTTTTTTAAATCATGACTAGATCAAATGCTAATTTAAGGTATTTGATATGGAGAATATATAAAAAATATTTATTATTATTTAATTATATATATTTATATATTATATTAAAAATTATGTAGACACCCAATTTTTGATAAGGTTACAAATTAATTAAATAAAAATAAAACAGAGTTTTAATCCCATTAGAACTCTAAGATTGAGTCTAAATTTTGAATATGTGATAAAGGATTTCTTTTTTTTAAACAGGGATAACGATGAGGGATAAAGGACTCTGATTTTGAATCCTCAAATAGCCCTATATAAAATTGCTAGTGATCACACAAAAAATAGGGAAGGTAGTGAGAGTAAAAAAATTTTTTTTCAAAAAAGCTATAGAAGTTTTTGAGAAATTCATTGTTTATAGTGGAGGATTTTTTTTAGGAATTTTTTCACATTTTTTTGCAAATTTTTTGGAAATTCCAAATTCCGTCGAAGTTTTTGGTGAAAATTCAAGTTTTTCAACAACTTTTTTGGTAAAAAAAACCTAGCTTTCGATAATAAAACCCAGAAATTGATGAGTTTTCTAGCAATTATCGATGGAAAACGACGACCAAAAATCGCCTAGAGTGAGAAGAAGCAGGAGTAAAGAAAGAGAGAGGCAAAAACATCTAAGGAAAATAAATTTTTTTGCCTTAAATAGTGACCGAAAACGACACCGTTTTGACAAAGCAGGATTCGCATGTTTTTCTTTGGTCCAACCCGATCTGTGCTGCTGATCTAGAAGCCCGACCCTGTTATCTGAGCCATCCAGCCAAGTAGCGAACTAAGCCATTTCAACCGCATCTGTCTATAGAGCTGAGTCTCCTTCCAGCTTAGCCGAGCTGTGCCAAGGTCTTTTAAATCTTATTTATCTATTATTTATTTATTTATTTATTATTATTATTATTTGCTTATTTATTTATTGATGCAATTGAAATTATTTATTTATTTAATTAAACATCCTTAAATTTTTAATGATTTTTTATAAAAAGCTAAAAATTATATATATTTTTAGGAAAAGTTGAAAAGCATAAATTTTTCTTAAAAATAAAATTTTCAAAAAAAGCATTTTTGAGGAAGAGTTAAAAATATCAACTTTCCTTAAAATAAAAATTCCAAAAAAAAATATTTTTGAGGAAAAGTTGATAGTATCAATTTTTTTAAAAAATAAAAATTTTCAAAAAAGCATTTTTGAGGAAGAATTGAAAATATTAATTTTTCTCGAAAATAAAAATAAAAAAAATATTTTTGAAGACAAGTTAAAAGTATCAATTTTCTTTGAAAATAAAAAAAAATTTCAAAAAAAAAATATTTTTAAGAAAAATTTGAAAGTAATAATTTTTCTTGAAAATAAATATTTCAAAAAAAGGGATTTTTGAGGAAAAGTTGAAAGTATCAATTTTTCTTAAGAATAAAATTTTCAAAAAAAATATTTTTAAGAAAAAGTTAAAAGTATCAATTTTTCTCAAAAATAAAAAAAAATATTTTTGAGAAAAATTTGAAAGTATCAGTTTTCCTTGAAAATGAAAATTTCAAGAAAAATAGTTTTGAAAAAAAAGTTGAAAGTATCGATTTTCTTGAAAATAAAAATTTCAAATAATGAATTTTTGAGAAAAAGTTTGAAAATATCAAATTTTCTTGAAAATAAAAGATTTCAAAAAAGAAATTTTTGAGGTAAAGTTGAAAGTATCAATTTTCCTTGAAAATAAAATTAAAAAAAAATATTTTTAAGAAAAAGTTGAAAGTATCAATTTTCTTTATATAGAAGTATGAGTTTTTTTTCTTCATAAAACAACAAAAATCTATATAAAAAATTAAAGCTGATTCTTTTTTGTTATTTTTCTTTTCTTAA
Organism: Durio zibethinus; assembly: GCF_002303985.1. The sequence continues at coordinate 25,523 of NW_019168243.1, forward strand.
AAAATTTTAATGTTAAATAATCCGATGACAGAGCTACTGCAAGAGAAACAATTAGTTTTCTTATATACTTTTAAGGTAAGAAATTTTTTTTAATTTTTTGCCAAAAGTATTGGAAGTCAATTAAGAATAATTTT
>NW_019168244.1:0-25641 GCF_002303985.1 Durio zibethinus
GTTTGTGTTTGTGTGTGGCTTGTTACCATCACTAGGAATTCTGCAAATGGTTACTATGACTATCTCCCTTTATTAATGGAATTCTATGGTCTACTTATGCTGATGCATCTGACTTCTGTACGAAAATTTTTTTTTATCATTTTCTTATTTATTTCTGCCTTTATCTGTTAATACTTGTGTAATAATGCTTGGGCCATTCACATTTGTAGGCTCCTTCAACTGATTTAGCTGTTTTAGAGCTGAAACATGCATCTGCTGATCGTTTTTTCTTGCTTGGTGCAATGACCATTGTAGAGATAGTTGATGCCCCTCAAGGATTTGAGCTGGTTACTGACAATATAAACCACTCTAAAGCCACGGACTCCGCTTTGGGTGGTGAGTTGATTTCTTTCGGCTATAGTCATACTGACAATTTTATCATTAATGGTTCATATATGAATCTAATTGAGAGTTCAATTGCACATTGAAGCATACCCTGTGGCCTAATTTACCCACCGACCGTGAAATTTGTCTAGTGGGTATAAACCAATGATGTAGATGCTTAAAACTGATAAGATGGATTCAGAAGAATCTTAAATGTGCATACTTATGTGTCATGGCTAAAGTTATTAACCTGCCGAAGAAAATTGGAGAAAGGATAAAAAAAAATGCAAAAGTTATGTTAAAGTATTCATTAGTTGCTTTTCATGATTCAAGTCCAATCTCACCTCCTGGAAATTAAAAAATTAAGCTCTTAAAATTTTTAAATCTTGGCCCATTCATGTCCCAAACCAGTGCAGTAGAAGAGCATTTGTAGTTAATTTCAATTATAAGATAAAGATTTGATGTTGCAACTTAATCAAAAAGACCTTAATTATGTCTTACCTTGAAGAATAAAGCAGACGATGGCCTTTAGTATTTGCCCTAAGCCTTAATTGTAAATATTCTTGTTTGATTAAATTCTCTTTTAGCATTTGCCAATTAATAGATGTTAGTATTGTGGATTTTTTTGATGGTATAGGATTTTTGTAATTATTATTGAGAAACTACTTTTTTAGGAAGATCAATTATCATTTAATGTTTTGCTCATAGAAATCTATTAATTTTTGCTTATCGAGGCTATTGCTTTGCGATACCATATGTTGAATGATATGCCACTTCAAAAGAAAGCTTACCTCGTTTCATATTGTATTCTCTAAAACTCTAAATACGTGTTTTTTTCGTCTTTCATTAGATGTGTGTTCTCATTGAGTTTTTCTTATGTTATGTAATGATTATTCATTGAGAAAGTAAGTTAATGTTGTCTTAAGGTTAGGGTTAGTCTAAATTTCCATGGTTGTGTACCATTTAAGGATTAAAAATTTATGTGGCTGTGTGTATGGGAGTTTTCTTGTTGTTTTTCTCCTTGTGTGCTTCAAGAAGTGAATTCAATTTCTGTGCCTCTTGTGTGTGTAGATATGTGTTTAGGGAGGTTTTTATTTTGTTGGTTTCACTCTATTTGTTACAGGGCAGATTGGTTTACTAGGTTCAATTTCTGTAATTTAATTTTGACATGCATTGTGCTTGAATGCTTGAAAGGAAGATTATTTCCTTTTGCTGGATTCTTTGAAACTCTAAATATATGTTGTCATAGGCTCTCAGTTGGTGTCTTTTTCATTGAGATTGTCTCTGGATTCTTCTTGTGTCATTTTTAAATTTTTACATAAATTAGGGCTTTGTAACTTTACTTTGGAAAATTCCTTGGGTTGTTCTTCCTTTAGTGTGGTTTGTGATTCGTTGGTCTCTATGAAACTTATGCGCTATGTGCTCCAAGAACGACTTGCAGTGTAGGGGGAATTAAGGATTCTAAAGTTGTATGTGTGTAGGATTTAAGGATTAAAAATTTGTGTGGTTGTGTATGGGAGTTTCCTTGTTGTTTTTCTCTTTGTGTTCTAAGCTAATGGCTTGCATGATTAGCTGAATTCAATTTCTGTGCCTGATGTGTGTGTAGGTGTATTTTGGGAGTTTTTTGTTTTGTTGATTTCACTCTGTTACAGAACAGGTTGGTTTGTTGGGTTCAATTTTCTGAAACTTAATTTTGACATGCATTGTGGTCAAATGTTTAAAAGGAAGATTATTTCCTTTTGCTGGATTCTTTGAAACTCTAAATATGTGTATGGGAGTTTCCTTGTTGCTTTGTAGTGTAGGGGGAATTAAGGATTCTAAATTTCTATGGTTGTGTAGCATTTAAGGATTAAAAATTTATGTGGCTGTGTGTATGACAGTTTCCTTGTTGTTTTTCTCCTTGTGTGCTTCAAGCAGTGAATTCAATTTCTGTGCCTCTTGTGTGTGTAGGTATGTGTTTAGGGAGGGTTTTATTTTGTTGGTTTCACTCTATTTGTTACAGGACAGATTGGTTTGCTAGGTTCAATTTCTGTAATTTAATTTTAACATGCATTGTGCTTGAATGCTTGAAAGGAAGATTATTTCCTTTTGCTGGATTCTTTGAAACTCTAAATATATGTTGTCATAGGCTCTCAGTTGGTGTCTTTTTCATTGAGATTGTCTCTGGATTCTTCTTGTGTCATTTTTAAATTTTTACATAAATTAGGGCTTTGTAACTTTATTTTGGAAAATTCCTTGGGTTGTTCTTCCTTTAGTGTGGTTTGTGATTCGTTGGTCTCTATGAAACTTATGCGCTATGTGCTCCAAGAACGACTTGCAGTGTAGGGGGAATTAAGGATTCTAAAGTTGTATGTGTGTAGGATTTAAGGATTAAAAATTTGTGTGGTTGTGTATGGGAGTTTCCTTATTTTTCTCTTTGTGTTCTAAGCTAATGGCTTGCATGATTAGCTGAATTCAATTTCTGTGCCTGATGTGTGTGTAGGTGTATTTTGGGAGTTTTTTGTTTTGTTGATTTCACTCTGTTACAGAACAGGTTGGTTTGTTGGGTTCAATTTCTGAAACTTAATTTTGACATGCATTGTGGTCAAATGTTTAAAAGGAAGATTATTTCCTTTTGCTGGATTCTTTGAAACTCTAAATATGTGTATGGGAGTTTCCTTGTTGCTTTGTAGTGTAGGGGGAATTAAGGATTCTAAATTTCTATGGTTGTGTAGCATTTAAGGATTAAAAATTTATGTGGCTGTGTGTATGACAGTATTCCTGTTGTTTTTCTCCTTGTGTGCTTCAAGCAGTGAATTCAATTTCTGTGCCTCTTGTGTGTGTAGGTATGTGTTTAGGGAGGGTTTTATTTTGTTGGTTTCACTCTATTTGTTACAGGACAGATTGGTTTGCTAGGTTCAATTTCTGTAATTTAATTTTGACATGCATTGTGGTTGAATGCTTGAAAGGAAGATTATTTCCTTTTGTTGGATTCTTTGAAACTCTAAATATATGTTGTCATAGGCTCTCAGTTGGTGTCTTTTTCATTGAGATTGTCTCTGGATTCTTCTCATGTCATTTTTAAATTTACATAAATTAGGGCTTTGTAACTTTACTTTGGAAAATTCCATGGGTTTTTCCTTTAGTGTGGTTTGTGATTCATTGGTCTCTATGAAACTTATGCGCGATGTGCTTCGAGAATGACTTGCAGTGTAGGGGGAATTAAGGATTCTAAAGTTGTATGTGTGTAAGATTTAAGGATTAAAAATTTGTGTGGCTGTGTATGAGAGTTTCCTTGTTGTGTTTCTCTTTGTGTGCTCTAAGCTAATGGCTTGCATGATTAGCTGAATTCAATTTCTGTGCTTGATGTGTGTGTAGGTGTCTTTTGGGAGTTTTTTGTTTTGTTGATTTCACTCTGTTTGTTACAGAACAAGTTGGTTTGTTGGGTTCAATTTCTAAAACTTAATTTTGACATGCATTGTGGTCAAATGTTTAAAAGGAAGATTATTTCCTTTTGCTGGATTCTTTGAAACTCTAAATATGTGTATGGGAGTTTCCTTGTTTTGTAGTGTAGGGGGAATTAAGGATTCTAAATTTCTATGGTTGTGTAGCATTTAAGGATTAAAAATTTATGTGGCTGCGTGTATGGGAGTTTTCCTGTTGTTTTTCTCCTTGTGTGCTTCAAGCAGTGAATTCAATTTCTGTGCCTCTTGTGTGTAGGTATGTGTTTAGGGAGGTTTTTATTTTGTTGGTTTTACTCTATTTGTTACAGGGCAGATTGGTTTGCTAGGTTCAATTTCTGTAATTTAATTTTGACATGCATTGTGCTTGAATGCTTGAAAGGAAGATTATTTCCTTTTGCTGGATTCTTTGAAACTCTAAATATATGTTGTCATAGGCTCTCAGTTGGTGTCTTTCTTATTGAGATTGTCTCTGGATTCTTCTTGTGTCATTTTTAAATTTTTACATAAATTAGGGCTTTGTAACTTTACTTTGGAAAATTCCTTGGGTTGTTCTTCCTTTAGTGTGGTTTGTGATTCATTGGTCTCTATGAAACTTATGCGCGATGTGCTCCGAGAATGACTTGCAGTGTAAGGGGAATTAAGGATTCTAAAGTAGTATGTGTGTAGGATTTAAGGATTAAAAATTTGTGTGGCTGTGTATGGGAGTTTCCTTGTTTTTCTCTTTGTGTGCTCTAAGCTAATGGCTTGCATGATTAGCTGAATTCAATTTCTGTGCCTGATGTGTGTGTAGGTGTATTTTGGGAGTTTTTTGTTTTGTTGATTTCACTCTGTTTGTTACAGAACAGGTTGGTTCGTTGGGTTCAATTTTTGAAACTTAATTTTGACATGCATTGTGGTCAAATGTCTAAAAGGAAGATTATTTCCTTTTGCTGAATTCTTTGAAACTCTAAATATGTGTATGGGAGTTTCCTTGTTGTTTTGTAGTGTAGGAGGAATTAAAGATTCTAAATTTCTATGGTTGTGTAGCATTTAAGGATTAGAAATTTATGTGGCTGTGTGTATGGGAGTTTCCCTATTATTTTTCTCCTTGTGTGCTTTAAGCAGTGAATTCAATTTTTGTGCCTCTTGTGTTCGTAGGTATGTGTTTAGGGAGGTTTTTATTTTGTTGGTTTCACTTTATTTGTTACAGGGCAGATTGGTTTGCTAGGTTCAATTTCTGTAATTTAATTTTGACATGTATTGTGGTTGAATGCTTGAAAGGAAGATTATTTCCTTTTGTTTTTTTATTTGAAACTCTAAATATATGTTGTCATAGGCTCTCAGTTGGTGTCTTTCTCATTGAGATTGTCTCTGGATTCTTCTTGTGTCATTTTTAAATTTTTACATAAATTAGGGCTTTGTAACTTTACTTTGTAAAATTCCTTGGGTTCTTCCTTTAGTGTGGTTTGTGATTCATTGGTCTCTATGAAACTTATGCGCGATGTGCTCCGAGAATGACTTGCAGTGCAGAGGGAATTAAGGATTCTAAAGTTGTATGTGTGTAGGATTTAAGGATTAAAAATTTGTGTGGCTGTGTATGGGAGTTTCCTTGTGTTTCTCTTTGTGTGCTCTAAGCTAGTGGCTTGCATGATTAGCTGAATTCAATTTCTGTGCTTGATGTGTGTAGGTGTCTTTTGGGAGTTTTTTGTTTTGTTGATTTCACTCTGTTTGTTACAGAACAAGTTGGTTTGTTGGGTTCAATTTCTGAAACTTAATTTTGACATGCATTGTGGTCAAATGTTTAAAAGGAAGGTTATTTTCTTTTGCTGGATTCTTTGAAACTCTAAATATGTGTATGGGAGTTTTCTTGTTTTGTAGTGTAGGGGGAATTAAAGATTTTAAATTTTTATGGTTGTCTAGCATTTAAGGATTAAAAATTTATGTGGCTGTGTGTATGGGAGTTTTCCTGTTGTTTTTCTCCTTGTGTGCTTCAAGCAGTGAATTCAATTTCTGTGCCTCTTGTGTCTGTAGGTATGTGTTTAGGTAGGTTTTTATTTTGTTGGTTTCACTCTATTTGTTACAGGACAGATTGGTTTGCTAGGTTCAATTTCTGTAATTTAATTTTGACATGCATTGTGGTTGAATGCTTGAAAGGAAGATTATTTCCTTTTGCTGGATTCTTTGAAACTCTAAATATATGTTGTCATAGGCTCTCAGTTGGTGTCTTTCTCATTGAGATTGTCTCTGGATTCTTCTTGTGTCATTTTTAAATTTTTACATAAATTAGGGCTTTGTAACTTTACTTTGGAAAATTCTTTGGGTTGTTCTTCCTTTAGTGTGGTTTGTGATTCATTGGTCTCTATGAAACTTATGCGCGATGTGCTCCGAGAATGACTTGCAGTGTAAGGGGAATTAAGGATTCTAAAGTTGTACGTGTGTAGGATTTAAGGATTAAAAATTTGTGTGGCTGTGTATGGGAGTTTTCTTCTTGTTTTTCTCTTTGTGTGCTCTAAGCTAATGGCTTGCATGATTAGCTGAATTCAATTTCTGTACCTAATGTGTGTGTAGGTGTATTTTGGGAGTTTTTTGTTTTGTTGATTTCACTCTGTTTGTTACAGAACAGGTTGGTTCGTTGGGTTCAATTTTTGAAACTTAATTTTGACATGCATTGTGGTCAAATGTTTAAAAGGAAGATTATTTCCTTTTGCTGGATTCTTTGAAACTCTAAATATGTGTATGGGAGTTTCCTTGTTGTTTTGTAGTGTAGGAGGAATTAAGGATTCTAAATTTCTATGGTTGTGTAGCATTTAAGGATTAAAAATTTATGTGACTGTGTATGGCAGTTTCCCTATTGTTTTTCTCCTTGTGTGCTTCAAGTAGTGAATTCAATTTTTGTGCCTCTTGTGTTTGTAGGTATGTGTTTAGGGAGGTTTTTATTTTGTTGGTTTCACTCTATTTGTTACAGGGCAGATTGGTTTGCTAGGTTCAATTTCTGTAATTTAATTTTGACATGCATTGTGGTTGAATGCTTGAAAGGAAGATTATTTCCTTTTGTTGGATTCTTTGAAACTCTAAATATATGTTGTCATAGGCTCTCAGTTGGTGTCTTTCTCATTGAGATTGTCTCTGGATTCTTCTCGTGTCATTTTTAAATTTTTACATAAATTAGGGCTTTGTAACTTTACTTTGGAAAATTCCTTGGGTTCTTCCTTTAGTGTGGTTTGTGATTCATTGGTCTCTATGAAACTTATGCGCGATGTGCTCCGAGAATGACTTGCAGTGTAGGGGGAATTAAGGATTCTAAAGTTGTATGTGTGTAGGATTTAAGGATTAAAAATTTGTGTTGTTGTGTATGGGAGTTTCCTTGTGTTTCTCTGTGTGTGCTTTAAGCTAATGACTTGCATGATTAGCTGAATTCAATTTCTGTGATTAATGTGTGTGTAGGTGTATTTTGAGAGTTTTTTGTTTTGTTGATTTCACTCTGTTTGTTACAGAACAAGTTGGTTTGTTGGGTTCAATTTTTGAAACTTAATTTTGACATGCGTTGTGGTCAAATGTTTAAAAGGAAGATTATTTCCTTTTGCTGGATTCTTTGAAACTCTAAATGTGTATGGGAGTTTCCTTGTTGTTTTGTAGTGTAGGGGGAATTAAGGATTCTAAATTTCTATGGTTGTGTAGCATTTAAGGATTAAAAATTTATGTGGCTGTGTGTATGGGAGTTTCCTTGTTGTTTTTCTCTTTGTGTGCTTCAAGCAGTGAATTTAATTTCTGTGCCTCGTGTGTGTAGGTATGTGTTTAGGGAGGTTTTTATTTTGTTGGTTTCACTCTATTTGTTACAGGACAGATTGGTTTGCTAGGTTCAATTTCTGTAATTTAATTTTAACATGCATTGTGGTTGAATGCTTAAAAGGAATATTATTTCCTTTTGCTGGATTCTTTGAAACTCTAAATATATGTTGTCATAGGCTCTCAGTTGGTGTCTTTCTCATTGAGATTGTCTCTGGATTTTCTTGTGTCATTTTTAAATTTTTACATAAATTAGGGCTTTGTAACTTTGGCAAAATTCCCTTGGGTTCATTTTGTGTGGTTGTGATCTGATGGTCTGTATGAAACTTAATGCGCTGTGTGGTCCAAGAATGACTTGTAGGGGAATTATGGATTCTAAATTTGTATGGCTGTGTGTAGGATTTAAGGATTAAAAATTTGTGTGGCTCTGTGTGTATGTGAGTTTTCTTCTTGTTTTTCTCTTTGTGGCATGACAGATGAGGTTCTTAGGTTTCATTGGCTTGGCTTTTTAGTTATTGATGATGTTGTCAAACTTTTCATTGTGGTTGCATCTAATTTGATGAAGTTGTTTGAGAATGCATTAGGAGAATGTTACTGCAAAAGAAATTCCTGGGTTGTGGTTTCTTCATTCATTAGTGTGCCTAGTTGTCATCTGTTTGTCTCTTTGAAGCTTAATGGGCTATGTGTTCCAAGCATACCTTGCAGGATAGAAAGAATTAAAGTTTCAAAATTTCTATGTCTATGTGTTTGTTGGTTTTATTCTGTAAGTTAGCTTCTAGATTTCATTCGCATAGCTTCTGGTTAATGTCTAATTTTTTGTTGTAGTGCTTTTGACTTGCTGGAGTTTGATCTGAACTTCAATTAATATTTGATCTCTTATGCTTTAACATTCCATTTAAATTTTAGTTTTATCTTTTGTGTACAGATTGTAGTTCTGTAAACTTTTCTTAATTGTGGTTACATTTAGTAGTCTATACGAAAATTAGTTGATCGTGTACTCCGAACACGATTTGCTAGAGAGAGGAATTAGAGATTGTATAGCAGTGTACTCCAAATTTGTATGGTTGAGTTTTCTATTTTTTATTTTTTTATTTTGCTAGTTTAACTCTGTTGCATGAAAAATTGTAATCTTAGGTTTAATTTAAAAAACTTAATCCAGCCTCGCACTGAGGATGAGTGCTTACAATGAAGAGTACCTTTTTCTTCTTGTGTTGTGTTTGATTCTTCTTGTTTTGCTGATTTCACTTTACTTTGTTGCATGATGGATTACTTTCTTAAGATTAATTTCATAAACTTAAATCTAGTTAAGCATTGAGATGGAAGATTGCCTCTTTCTTATTGGATTCTTTGAAAGTCTATGATCTTGCATAGAATTTTTTTTGTATTGTATGGTAACTTTCGATGATAACTGTACTTGTTCTAGTACATTTCAGATCATGAAAAGTTTGATTAAAGTTGCTAAAATTCTGTTTCTGATTATAATATAGACTTTGTTTTCTTAAGTAACACTGTTATTATTGGAAGCATCTTGACTTATGATGTGGTTGGTGGCTGTTGTTTTTTAACTTTGGTATATAATTGTTGTATATTTATGTTGAGATGCAAAACTACCTCTTATCTTTGGCCTTTCGTTATAGTCTTTTCTTGTTAAGGTTTTGTTGCTTTAGTTTTAATTTCTCTTTAGGTTCTTAAAGGCCTTCTACTTTCGTATCTTTGGGTTTTCGAGTTAAAACATTTATAATGTCTGATTTGTGAGCAGTGGATGTGATTAGGTTTATTTTGCAAGCAGTCTTTGCCTTGAATCTTTCTGCTTTAGGATTAGTTCATTGTGGTCTTAAATCATGAAGTTCAAGTTTGATTGTTTTTATTTCTAAAATAGCATTGTTCTCTATATATGTGGCATGTTGCTTGTGTTTAACTTAAATGCTGATCACCCTATTATTAAACATTGTTGAATGGGACTTTGACTTCATTAAAAATGTAAGGTGTTATGTGCATGTATACTAATTAGATATCTAATTAAGATCATCTTGTATTTTATCTTTAAATTTATTTTTATTTATCGTGTAATTTATTTAATTAACAAAATTATATTGTATAATATTTATCTTTTATTTAATACAATTTGGATTATTTTATTTATTATTTTGGATTGTATAATATGCATTTTCTTATTTGGTTTTCATTTTTATTTTGCATCAATTTTTTTCATTTTTAATATTTTGTCTTTGATTTTTTATATTGTTTTTTTATTATTTCTTATATGTTTTTTAATTTTTTGTATTTTTTAAAATATTTTTTTCTATCTTGTCATTTCCTTTCATTTTTGAAATTTTTGTTCAATTTGCCTTTTTTTATTTTTTATTTTTGATTCATTTTTTTTATTTTCTTACTTTTTATATTTTTATTGTATTTTTGTTTATTTTATATTTTATATTTTTTGTATTTTATTTATCTTTTTTGTTTTGCTTTAAAATTTTTTTCTTATTTTATTTTTATTTTTTATTTTGGTTTATTTTTTATTTCTTTCTCTATTTATATTTTCATAAATTTTTATAATGTTTTGGAATTTTTTAATTTTCTATCTTTTTTTTTTTTTTATTTATCGTTGTTGGTTATTTTCTGTTGTATTTTATAATTTTTCATTAACTATTTTTCCTTTAAAATTTTTTTTTTACTTATTTTTTCATGTGCTTTCATATATATTTTTTTGTTTTCACTTTTTTCTTTGTTTTAAAAATTTCTATAAAACTTTTTTTTATTTTATTTCATATTTTTGCCTCTTCATTTTTTATTTTTTCTTGTTTTTCTAATTTTTTTCACAAAATTTTTTTTATTTCTTGTTTCCATTTTTTTTTTACACTTGGATTTTTTATTTTTCATAAATCTTTTGTCTTTTCATTTTTATTCTTTTCTTAATTTTTTCACAAAATTTTTTTTATTTTTTTATTTTCATTTTTAAATTCTTATATTTTTTTTTTGCATTTTTTTTTTTGGTTTTCATTTTTATGTTGCATTAACTTTTCTCTTTTTTAATTTTTTGTCTATGAATTTTTATATTGTTTTCTTATTATATCTTATATGTTTTTCAATTTTTTGTATTTTTTAAAATATTTTTTCTATTTTTTCCTTTCATTTCATTTCATTTCATTTCTGTCTTTTTTTATTTTTTATTTTTGATTCATTATTTTTGATTTTTTGACTTTTTATATTTTATATTTTATTTATATTTTTTGTTTTGCTTTAATATTTTTTTCTTTTTTTTATTTTTATTTCTTTCTTTATTTATATTTTTCATAAAATTTTATAATGTTTTGAATTTTTTTATTTTTTTATCTTTTTTTTTTATTTATTGTTGTTGGTTATTTTCTATTGTATTTCTATAATTTTTCATTAACTCTTTTTCCTTTTAAATTTTTCCTTTTTTTTTTACTTATTTTTTCATGTGCTTTCATATTTTCTTTTGTTTTCACTTTTTTTTCTTTGTTTTAAAATTTTCTACAGAACATTTTTTTTATTTTATTTCATATTTTTGCCTTTTCATTTTTTATTTTTTCTTGTTTTTCTAATTTTTTTCGTAAAATTCTTTTTATTTCTTGTTTCCAATTTTTTTTTTTACACTTCCTTGGATTTTTTATTTTTCATAAATCTTGTCTTTTCATTTTTATTCTTTTCTTAATTTTTTTACAAATTTTTTTTTATTTTTTATTTTCATTTTTAAATTCTTATATTTTTTTTGTTGCATTTTCTTTTTTGGTATTCATTTTATTTTGCATTAACTTTTCTCTTTTTTAATTTTTTGTCTTTGAATTTTTATATTGTTTTCTTATTATATCTTATATATTTTTTTCTATTTTCTCATTTCATTTCATTTTTGTCTTTTTTTACTTTTTATTTTCTTACTTTTTATATTTTATATTTTATTGTATTTTATTTACATTTTTGTTTTGCTTTAATATTTTTGTTTTTCTTACTTTTCATCTTTCTTTAATTATATTTTCATAAATTTTTATACTGTTTTGGATTTTTTTATTTTTGTTTTCTTTTTTTATTTATCGCTGTTTCTTATTTTTTATTATATTTTTACAATTTTTCATTAACTCTTTTTCCATTTAAATTTTTTTTTTTTTACTTATTTTTTCATGTGCTTTCATATTTTCTTTTGTTTTCACTTTTTTTTTGTTTTAAAAATTTCTATAAAACATTTTTTTTATTTTATTTCATATTTTTGCATCTTCATTTTTTATTTTTTCTTGTTTTTCTAATTTTTTTCGTAAAATTCTTTTTATTTCTTGTTTCCATTTTTTTTTTTACACTTCCTTGGATTTTTTATTTTTCATAAATCTTTTGTCTTTTCATTTTTATTCTTTTCTTAATTTTTTACAAATTTTTTTTATTTTTTATTTTCATTTTTAAATTCTTCATAGTTTTTTTTTTTTGGCATTTTCTTTTTTGCCTTTCCATTTTTATTTGCATTAACTTTTGCTCTTTTTATTTTTATCCTTGAATTTTATATTGTTTTCTTATTATATCTTATATGTTTTCATTTTTTGTATTTTTTCAAATATATTTTTTTTATATTTTCTCATTCATTTCATTTTTTTGTCCTTTTTTATTTTTTTTTTGATATTTCCTTACTTCATTTATATTTATTTTTTATATTTTGCTTTAATATTTTTTTCTTTTTTATTTCTTTCTTATTTATATTTCATAAATTTTTATAATGTTTTGGATTTTTTTCTTCTTTTTTATTATCGTTGTTTCTTATTTTCTATTGTATTTTTATAATTTTTCATTAACTCTTTTTCCTTTTAAATTTTTCTTTTTTTTACTTATTTTTTCATGTGCTTTCATATTTTCTTTTTGTTTTCCACTTTTTTTCTTCGTTTTAAAAATTTCTACAAACATTTTTTCTTTTATTTTATTTCAAATTTTTTGCCTCTTCATTTTTATTTTTCTTGTTTTTCTAATTTTTTTTGCAAAATTCTTTTTATTTCTTGTTTCCATTTTTTTTTACACTTCCTTGGATTTTTTATTTTTCATAAATCTTTTGTCTTTCCATTTTTATTCTTTTCTTAATTTTTTCACAAATTTCTTTTTATTTTTATTTTCATTTTTAAATTCTTATAGTTTTTTTTGTTGCATTTTCTTTTTTCGTTTTCATTTTTATTTTGCATTAACTTTTCTCTTTTTTAATTTTTTGTCTTTGAATTTTTATATTGTTTTCTTATTATATCTTATATGTTTTTCAATTTTTTGTATTTTTTAAAATATTTTTTTCTATTTTCTCATTTCATTCATTTCATTTTTGTCTTTTTTTTTATTTTTTATTTTCTTACTTTTTATATTTTATATTTTATTGCATTTTATTTATATTTTTTGTTTTGCTTTAATATTTTTTTCTTTTTTATTTTCTTTCTTTATTTATATTTTCATAAATTTTTATAATGTTTTGGATTTTTTTTTTTCTTTTCTTTTTTATTTATCGTTGTTTCTTATTTTCTATTGTATTTTTATAATTTTTCATTAACTCTTTTTCCTTTTAAATTTTCTTTTTTTTTACTTATTTTTTCATGTGCTTTCATATTTTCTTTTGTTTTCACTTTTTTTCTTTGTTTTAAAAATTTCTACAAAACATTTTTTCTTTTTATTTTATTTCATATTTTTGCCTCTTCATTTTTTATTTTTTCTTGTTTTTCTAATTTTTTTCGCAAAATTCTTTTTATTTCTTGTTTCCATTTTTTTTTCACACTTCCTTGGATTTTTTATTTTTCATAAATCTTTTGTCTTTTCATTTTTATTCTTTTCTTAATTTTTTCACAAATTTCTTTTTATTTTTATTTTCATTTTTAAATTCTTATAGTTTTTTTTGTTGCATTTTCTTTTTTCGTTTTCATTTTTATTTTGCATTAACTTTTCTCTTTTTTAATTTTTTGTCTTTGAATTTTTATATTGTTTTCTTATTATATCTTATATGTTTTTCAATTTTTTGCATTTTTTAAAATATTTTTTTCTATTTTCTCATTTCATTTCATTTTTGTCTTTTTTTATTTTTGATTTTCTTACTTTTTATATTTTATATTTTATTGTATTTTATTTATATTTTTTCTTTTGCTTTAATATTTTTTTCTTTTTATTTTTTATTTCTTTCTTTATTTATATTTTCATAAATTTTTATAATGTATTGGATTTTTTTTTCTTTTCTTTTTTTATTTATCGTTGTTTGTTATTTTCTATTGTATTTTATATTTTCATTAATCTTTTTCCTTTAATTTTCTTTTTTACTTATTTTTTTCATGTGCTTTCATATTTTCTTTTCTTTTCACTTTTCTTCTTTGTTTTAAAAATTTCTACAAAACATTTTTTCTTTTTATTTTATTTCATATTTTTGCCTCTTCATTTTTTATTTTTTCTTGTTTTTCTAATTTTTTTCGCAAAATTCTTTTTATTTCTTGTTTCCATTTTTTTTCACACTTCCTTGGATTTTTTATTTTTCATAAATCTTTTGTCTTTTCATTTTTATTCTTTTCTTAATTTTTTCACAAATTTCTTTTTATTTTTTATTTTCATTTTTAAATTCTTATAGTTTTTTTTGTTGCATTTTCTTTTTTCGTTTTCATTTTTATTTTGCATTAACTTTTCTCTTTTTTAATTTTTTGTCTTTGAATTTTTATATTGTTTTCTTATTATATCTTATATGTTTTTCAATTTTTTGTATTTTTTCAAATATTTTTTCTATTTTCTCGTTTCATTTCATTTTTGTCTTTTTTTTTATTTTCTTACTTTTTATATTTTATATTTTATTGTATTTTATTTATATTTTTTGTTTTGCTTTAATATTTTTTTCTTTTTTTTTTTTTCTTTCTTTATTTATATTTTCATAAATTTTTATAATGTTTTGGATTTTTTTATTTTTCTTTTCTTTTTTTATTTATCGTTGTTTCTTATTTTCTATTGTATTTTTATAATTTTCATTAACTCTTTTTTTTTACTTATTTTTTCATGTGCTTTCATATTTTCTTTTGTTTTCACTTTTTTTCTTTGTTTTAAAAATTTCTACAAAACATTTTTTCTTTTTATTTTATTTCATATTTTTGCCTCTTCATTTTTTATTTTTTCTTGTTTTTCTAATTTTTTTCGCAAAATTCTTTTATTTCTTGTTTCCATTTTTTTTTCACACTTCCTTGGATTTTTATTTTTCATAAATCTTTTGTCTTTCATTTTTATTCTTTTCTTAATTTTTTCACAAATTTCTTTTATTTTTTATTTTCATTTTTAAATTCTTATAGTTTTTTTTTGTTGCATTTTCTTTTTTCGTTTTCATTTTTATTTTGCATTAACTTTTCTCTTTTTAATTTTTGTCTTTGAATTTTTATATTGTTTTCTTATTATATCTTATATGTTTTCAATTTTTTGTATTTTTTCAAATATTTTTTTCTATTTTCTCGTTTCATTTCATTTTTGTCTTTTTTTATTTTTTATTTTTTATATTTTATATTTTATTTATTTTATTTATATTTTTTGTTTGCTTTAATATTTTTTCTTTTTTATTTCTTTCTTTATTTATATTTTCATAAATTTTTATAATGTTTTGGATTTTTTATTTTTCTTTCTTTTTTATTTATCGTTGTTTCTTATTTTCTATTGTATTTTTATAATTTTTCATTAACTCTTTTTCCTTTTAAATTTTTCTTTTTTTTTACTTATTTTTTCATGTGCTTTCATATTTTCTTTTGTTTTCACTTTTTTTCTTTGTTTTAAAAATTTCTACAAAACATTTTTTCTTTTTATTTTATTTCATATTTTTGCCTCTTCATTTTTTATTTTTTCTTGTTTTTCTAATTTTTTTCGCAAAATTCTTTTTATTTCTTGTTTCCATTTTTTTTCACACTTCCTTGGATTTTTTATTTTTCATAAATCTTTTGTCTTTTCATTTTTATTCTTTTCTTAATTTTTTCACAAATTTCTTTTTATTTTTATTTTCATTTTTAAATTCTTATAGTTTTTTTTGTTGCATTTTCTTTTTTCGTTTTCATTTTTATTTTGCATTAACTTTTCTCTTTTTTAATTTTTTGTCCTTGAATTTTTATATTGTTTTCTTATTATATCTTATATGTTTTTCAATTTTTTGTATTTTTTCAAATATTTTTTCTATTTTCTCGTTTCATTTCATTTTGTCTTTTTTTTATTTTTTATTTCTGATTTTCTTACTTTTTATATTTTATATTTTTTGTTTTGCTTTAATATTTTTTTTTTTTTATTTCTTTCTTTATTTATATTTTCATAAATTTTTATAATGTTTTGGATTTTTTTATTTTCTTTTCTTTTTTTATTTATCGTTGTTTCTTATTTTCTATTGTATTTTATAATTTTCATTAACTCTTTTCCTTTTAAATTTTTCTTTTTTTTACTTATTTTTCATGTGCTTTCATATTTTCTTTTGTTTTCACTTTTTTTCTTTGTTTTAAAAATTTCTACAAAACATTTTTTCTTTTTATTTTATTTCATATTTTTGCCTCTTCATTTTTTATTTTTCTTGTTTTTCTAATTTTTTTCGCAAAATTCTTTTTATTTCTTGTTTCCATTTTTTTTTACACTTCCTTGGATTTTTTATTTTTCATAAATCTTGTCTTTTCATTTTTATTCTTTTCTTAATTTTTCACAAATTTCTTTTTATTTTTTATTTTCATTTTTAAATTCTTATAGTTTTTTTTGTTGCATTTTCTTTTTTCGTTTTCATTTTTATTTTGCATTAACTTTCTCTTTTTTAATTTTTTGTCTTGAATTTTATATTGTTTTCTTATTATATCTTATATGTTTTTCAATTTTTTGTATTTTTTCAAATATTTTTTTCTATTTTCTCGTTTCATTTCATTTTTGTCTTTTTTTTATTTTTTATTTTTTATTTTCTTACTTTTTATATTTTATATTTTTTGTTTTGCTTTAATATTTTTTTCTTTTTTTATTTCTTTCTTTATTTATATTTTCATAAATTTTTATAATGTTTTGGATTTTTTTCATTTTCTTTTCTTTTTTATTTATCGTTGTTTCTTATTTTCTATTGTATTTTTATAATTTTTCATTAACTCTTTTTCCTTTTAAATTTTTCTTTTTTTTTACTTATTTTTTCATGTGCTTTCATATTTTCTTTTGTTTTCACTTTTTTTCTTCGTTTTAAAAATTTCTACAAAACATTTTTTCTTTTATTTTATTTCATATTTTTGCCTCTTCATTTTTTTATTTTTTCTTGTTTTTCTAATTTTTTTCGCAAAATTCTTTTTATTTCTTGTTTCCATTTTTTTTTCACACTTCCTTGGATTTTTTATTTTTCATAAATCTTTTGTCTTTCCATTTTTATTCTTTTCTTAATTTTTTCACAAATTTCTTTTATTTTTATTTTCATTTTAATTCTTATAGTTTTTTTTGTTGCATTTTCTTATTTTTCGTTTTCATTTTTATTTTGCATTAACTTTCTCTTTTTAATTTTTTGTCTTTGAATTTTTATATTGTTTTCCTTATTATATCTTATATGCTTTTCAATTTTTTCTATTTTTCAAATATTTTTTCTATTTTCTCGTTTCATTTCATTTTTATCTTTTTTTATTTTTTATTTTCTTACTTTTTATATTTTATATTTTATTGTATTTATTTATATTTTTTTTTTGCTTTAATATTTTTCTTTTTATTCTTTCTTATTTATATTTCATAAATTTTTATAATGTTTTTGGATTTTTTTTTTCTTTCTTTTTTATTTATCGTTCTTCTTATTTTCTATTGTATTTTTATAATTTTTCATTAACTCTTTTTCCTTTCAAATTTTTCTTTTTTTTTACTTATTTTTTCATGTGCTTTCATATTTTCTTTGTTTTCACTTTTTTCTTCGTTTTAAAAATTTCTACAAAACATTTTTTCTTTTTATTTTATTTCATATTTTTGCCTCTTCATTTTTTATTTTTTTTTTTTTCTAATTTTTTTCGCAAAATTCTTTTTATTTCTTGTTTCCATTTTTTTTTCACACTTCCTTGGATTTTTTATTTTTCATAAATCTTTTGTCTTTTCATTTTATTCTTTTCTTAATTTTTTCACAAATTTCTTTTATTTTTATTTTCATTTTTAAATTCTTATAGTTTTTTTTGTTGCATTTTCTTTTTCGTTTTCATTTTTATTTTGCATTAACTTTTCTCTTTTTAATTTTTTGTCCTTGAATTTTTATATTGTTTTCTTATTATATCTTATATGTTTTTCAATTTTTTGTATTTTTTCAAATATTTTTTTCTATTTTCTCGTTTCATTTCATTTTTGTCTTTTTTTATTTTTTATTTTCTTACTTTTTATATTTTATATTTTTGTTTTGCTTAATATTTTTTCTTTTTTTCTTTATTTCTTTCTTTATTTATATTTTCATAAATTTTTATAATGTTTTGGATTTTTTTATTTATCGTTGTTTCTTATTTTCTATTGTATTTTTATAATTTTTCATTAACTCTTTTTCCTTTTAAATTTTTCTTTTTTTTTTACTTATTTTTTCATGTGCTTTCATATTTTCTTTTGTTTTCACTTTTTTTCTTCGTTTTAAAAATTTCTACAAAACATTTTTTCTTTTTATTTTATTTCATATTTTTGCCTCTTCATTTTTTATTTTTTCTTGTTTTTCTAATTTTTTTCGCAAAATTCTTTTTATTTCTTGTTTCCATTTTTTTTCACACTTCCTTGGATTTTTTATTTTTCATAAATCTTTTGTCTTTTCATTTTTATTCTTTTCTTAATTTTTTCACAAATTTCTTTTTATTTTTATTTTCATTTTTAAATTCTTATAGTTTTTTTTTGTTGCATTTTTCTTTTTTCGTTTTCATTTTTATTTTGCATTAACTTTTCTCTTTTTAATTTTTTGTCCTTGAATTTTATATTGTTTCTTATTATATCTTATATGTTTTCAATTTTTTGTATTTTTCAAATATTTTTTCTATTTTCTCGTTTCATTTCATTTTTGTCTTTTTTTAATTTTTTATTTTTGATTTTCTTTACTTTTTATATTTATATTTTTTGTTTTGCTTTAATATTTTTTCTTTTTTTATTTCTTTCTTTATTTATATTTTCATAATTTTTATAATGTTTTGGATTTTTTATTTTTCTTTTCTTTTTTTATTTATCGTTGTTCTTATTTTCTATTGTATTTTATAATTTTCATTAACTCTTTTTCCTTTAAATTTTTCTTTTTTTTTTTAACTTATTTTTTCATGTGCTTTCATATTTTCTTTTGTTTTCACTTTTTTTTCTTCGTTTTAAAAATTTCTACAAAACATTTTTCTTTTTATTTTATTTCATATTTTTGCCTCTTCATTTTTTTATTTTTTCTTGTTTTTCTAATTTTTTTCGCAAAATTCTTTTTATTTCTTGTTTCCATTTTTTTTTCACACTTCCTTGGATTTTTTATTTTTCATAAATCTTTTGTCTTTTCATTTTTATTCTTTTCTTAATTTTTTCACAAATTTCTTTTTATTTTTTATTTTCATTTTTAAATTCTTATAGTTTTTTTTTGTTGCATTTTCTTTTTTCGTTTTCATTTTTATTTTGCATTAACTTTTCTCTTTTTTAATTTTTTGTCCTTGAATTTTTATATTGTTTTCTTATTATATCTTATATGTTTTTCAATTTTTTGTATTTTTTCAAATATTTTTTTTCTATTTTCTCGTTTCATTTCATTTTTGTCTTTTTTTATTTTTTATTTTTATTTTCTTACTTTTTATATTTTATATTTTTTGTTTTGCTTTAATATTTTTTCTTTTTTATTTCTTTCTTTATTTATATTTTCATAAATTTTTATAATGTTTTGGATTTTTTTATTTATCGTTGTTTCTTATTTTCTATTGTATTTTTATAATTTTCATTAACTCTTTTTCCTTTTAAATTTTTCTTTTTTTTTTTACTTATTTTTTCATGTGCTTTCATATTTTCTTTTGTTTTCACTTTTTTTCTTCGTTTTAAAAATTTCTACAAAACATTTTTTCTTTTTATTTTATTTCATATTTTTGCCTCTTCATTTTTTTATTTTTTCTTGTTTTTCTAATTTTTTTCGCAAAATTCTTTTTATTTCTTGTTTCCATTTTTTTTTCACACTTCCTTGGATTTTTTATTTTTCATAAATCTTTTGTCTTTTCATTTTTATTCTTTTCTTAATTTTTTCACAAATTTCTTTTTATTTTTTATTTTCATTTTTAAATTCTTATAGTTTTTTTTTGTTGCATTTTCTTTTTTCGTTTTCATTTTTATTTTGCATTAACTTTTCTCTTTTTTAATTTTTTGTCCTTGAATTTTTATATTGTTTCTTATTATATCTTATATGTTTTTCAATTTTTTGTATTTTTTCAAATATTTTTTTCTATTTTCTCGTTTCATTTCATTTTTGTCTTTTTTTATTTTTTCATTATTTTTATTTCTTACTTTTTATATTTTATATTTTTGTTTTGCTTTAATATTTTTTTCTTTTTTATTTCTTTCTTTATTTATATTTTCATAAATTTTTATAATGTTTTGGATTTTTTATTTTTCTTTTCTTTTTATTTATCGTTTTTCTATTGTATTTTTATAATTTTCATTAACTCTTTTTCCTTTTAAATTTTTCTTTTTTTTTTTACTTATTTTTTCATGTGCTTTCATATTTTCTTTTGTTTTCACTTTTTTTCTTCGTTTTAAAAATTTCTACAAAACATTTTTTATTTTTATTTTATTTCATATTTTGCCTCTTCATTTTTTTATTTTTTCTTGTTTTTCTAATTTTTTTTCGCAAAATTCTTTTTATTTCTTGTTTCCATTTTTTTTTCACACTTCCTTGGATTTTTTATTTTTCATAAATCTTTTGTCTTTTCATTTTTATTCTTTTCTTAATTTTTTCACAAATTTCTTTTTATTTTTATTTTCATTTTAAATTCTTATAGTTTTTTTTTGTTGCATTTTCTTTTTTCGTTTTCATTTTTATTTTGCATTAACTTTTCTCTTTTTTAATTTTTTGTCCTTGAATTTTTATATTGTTTTCTTATTATATCTTATATGTTTTTCAATTTTTTTGTATTTTTCAAATATTTTTTTCTATTTTCTCGTTTCATTTCATTTTTGTCTTTTTTTTATTTTTGATTCATTATTTTTATTTTCTTACTTTTTATATTTTATATTTTTGTTTTGCTTTAATATTTTTTTTTTTTTATTTCTTTCTTTATTTATATTTTCATAAATTTTTATAATGTTTTGGATTTTTTTATTTTCTTTTCTTTTTTATTTATCGTTGTTTCTTATTTTCTATTGTATTTTTATAATTTTTCATTAACTCCTTTTCCTTTTAAATTTTTTTTTTTTTTTTACTTATTTTTTCATGTGCTTTCATATTTTCTTTTGTTTTCACTTTTTTTCTTCGTTTTAAAAATTTCTACAAAACATTTTTTCTTTTTATTTTATTTCATATTTTTGCCTCTTCATTTTTTATTTTTTTCTTGTTTTCTAATTTTTTTCGCAAAATTCTTTTTATTTCTTGTTTCCATTTTTTTTCACACTTCCTTGGATTTTTTATTTTTCATAAATCTTTTGTCTTTTCATTTTTATTCTTTTCTTAATTTTTTCACAAATTTCTTTTTTATTTTTTATTTTCATTTTTAAATTCTTATAGTTTTTTTTTGTTGCATTTTCTTTTTTCGTTTTCATTTTTATTTTGCATTAACTTTTCTCTTTTTTAATTTTTTGTCCTTGAATTTTTATATTGTTTTCTTATTATATCTTATATGTTTTTCAATTTTTGTATTTTTTCAAATATTTTTTTTCTATTTTCTCGTTTCATTTCATTTTTGTCTTTTTTTTTATTTTTGATTCATTATTTTTGATTTTCTTACTTTTTATATTTTATATTTTTTGTTTTGCTTTAATATTTTTTTATTTCTTTCTTTATTTATATTTTCATAAATTTTATATGTTTGAATTTTTTATTTTCTTTTCTTTTTTTATTTATCGTTGTTTCTTATTTTCTATTGTATTTTTATAATTTTTCATTAACTCTTTTTCCTTTTAAATTTTTCTTTTTTTTTTTACTTATTTTTTCATGTGCTTTCATATTTTCTTTTGTTTTCACTTTTTTTCTTCGTTTTAAAAATTTCTACATAACATTTTTTCTTTTTATTTTATTTCATATTTTTGCCTCTTCATTTTTTTATTTTTTCTTGTTTTTCTAATTTTTTTCGCAAAATTCTTTTTATTTCTTGTTTCCATTTTTTTTCACACTTCCTTGGATTTTTTATTTTTAATAAATCTTTTGTCTTTTCATTTTTATTCTTTTCTTAATTTTTCACAAATTTCTTTTTATTTTTTATTTTCATTTTTAAATTCTTATAGTTTTTTTTGTTGCATTTTCTTTTTTCGTTTTCATTTTTATTTTGCATTAACTTTTCTCGTTTTTAATTTTTTGTCCTTGAATTTTTATATTGTTTTCTTATTATATCTTTAAGGGGTTGTTAGTTCTCAAGGTTTGATGAGGGATAAGGGCCAATATAAGGGCCAAGTACCAGCACCCATCGCACATCATGTGCGCACACCCCCCAGCCCCCCCGATCGTCGGAACCCCAATGCCGTCGGTTAGGGTCTTCGGCGATGCTACGACGATGGTGCCCCGACGAAGAAAAATACGGCACTAGCACATGCCCGAGCCCAGTATGTACTACCGTAACCCTCGGTCCGGTCCGATCTTAGACTAGGAATGAACTCCGTATGCTTAGATTGGGAATGAACTTTGTATGCCTAAGTCAATCCACGAAACAAGCGTACGGGCGCTCAGCCGACTAGAGGGGCGGGATGCGTAAGTCGGGGATCGGTCGGGTCCCTTTCTGCATGCTGCCGATCATGCTGCCACAACCCTCGGTCCGATCTGATCTTAGAATGGGAATGCACTCCGTATGCCTAAGCCAATCGATGAAACGAGTGAGTGGGCGGGCGGCCGAGCACTACGCCGGCCAAAGAGTCGGGATGCGCAAGTCGTGGATCAATAGGGTGGTAGGTAGGTTTAGGCACATCTTCATATTTTTGCGTGCCAATGCCATTTTTATGGCTTGTAGATTCATAGAATGGTCCTTTAAGCCTTCACGTGAAGTTTCATGGCAAGACGACTCGTTTTCTATTTTTCACGACTTTCAAAACTTTTTACGGTTCGAGATTTTTTAAATTCTTTCGGAAGGAGTTTTGGCCCCAAACTTGGTAGACGTGATCCTTGTATTCACAAAATAATTTAGCTAAAAACTCGAAGTGTACAAGATTTTGTGACCATTTGAAAAAAGTGTCCCCATTTCAACACTTCAATGGCTTACTAGCCACAAACTTGTAAAATCTCAAATGCTCTTTTAGGGGTGTGAGTTCTCGAGGTTTGATGAGGGATAGGGGGCCAATATAAGGGCCAAGTACCAACATCCATCGTACATCATGTGCGTGCACCCTGCCCCCCGATCGTCAGAACCGTAATGCCGCCGGTCAGGTTTCCGGTGATGCTCCGACAATGGTGCCCCAGTGAAGAAAAATGTGGCACCAGCATGTGCTACCGCAACCCTCGATCCGATCTGATCTTAGACTGGGAATGAACTCCGTATGCCTAAGTCAACCCACGAAACGAGCGTGCGGGCGCTCAGCCGACTAGAGGGGCGGGATGCGCAAGCCGGGGATCGATCGGGTCTCCTTCTGCGTGCTGTCGATCCTACTGCCACAACCCTTGATCCGATCTGATCCGATCTTAGACTGGGAATGAACTCTATATGCCTAAGCCAACCGACGAAACGAGCAGACGGGCACTACGCTAGCCAGAGAGACGGGATCGCAAGCCGTGGATCGATAGAGTGGTAGGTGGGTTTAGGCACATCTTCATATTTCTACTAGCCAATAACCATTTTTATGGCTTGTAAATTCATATAATGGTCCCTTAACCTTCATGTGAAGTTTCATGGCAAAGATGACTCGTTTTCTATTTTTCATAATTTCCAAAAATTTTACGGTTCCGGAATTTTTTAAATTTTTTTGGAAGGAGTTTTGGCACCAAACTTGGTAGACGTGGATCCTTGTATTTTGTTCGCCTTGCATAAAAATTCAACTAAAAACTCGAAGATGTACCAAGATTTGCTGACCATTTGAAAAAAGTGTCCCCATTTCAGACACTTTTAATGGCTACTGGCAGTAAACCTGTAAAATCTCAAATGCTCTTTAAAGGGGGTCGTGGAGTTCTTGAGGTTGATGAGGGATAGGGAGTCAATTCAAGGGCCAAGTACCGAGCACCCATCGCCACATCATGTGGTGCCACACCCCCCTGGCCCCGATACCGGAACCCCAATGCCCGCTGGTCAGGTTCTCCGGTGATGCTCCGGTGATTGTGCCCCGACGAAGAAAAATATGGCACCACCACATGCTCGAGCCTAGCATGTGTTGTTGCAACCCTCGATCCGGTCTGATCTTAGACTGGGAATGAACTCCGTATGCTTAGACTGGGAATGAACTCCGTATGCCTAAGTCATACCACGAAATGAGCGTGCGGGAGCTCAATCGGCCAGAGGGGTGGATGCTCAAACGCGGGATCGGTTGGGTCCCCCTTTGCGTGCTACCGATCCTGCTGTCGCAACACTCGGTCTGGTCCAATCTTAGACTGGGAATGAACTCCGTATGCCTAAGCAATCGATGAAACGAGCGGGCAGGCGGGCTGGCACTACGTCGGCCAGAGAGACGGGATGCGCAAGCCGTGGATCGATAGGGTAGTAGGTGGGTTTAGGCACATCTTCATATTTCTGTGTGCCAATACCATTTTTATGGCTTGTAAATTCATACAATGGTCCTTTAAGCCTTCACATGAAGTTTCACGACAAGACGAATCGTTTTCTATTTTTCATAATTTTTGAAACTTTTTACGGTTCGAGATTTTTTAAAATTTTTTTCGAAAAGAGTTTTGGCCCCAAACTTGGTAGACGTGATCCTTGTATTTTTTTTGGCATGCAAAAAAAAATTCAGCTAAAAAATCAAAGTGTACAAGATTTTGTGACATTTGAAAAAAGTGTCCCCATTTCATACACTTTAATGGCTACTGGCAGCAAACCTGTAAAATCTCAAATGCTCTTAAGGGGGTGTGAGTTCTCGAGGTTTGATGAGGGATAGGGGGCCAATATAAGGGCCAAGTACCAGCACCCATCGCACATCATGTGCGCACACCCCTCGGCCCCCTCGATCGTCGGAACCCCAATGCGCCTGTCAGGTTCTCCGACGATGGTGCCCAACAAGAAAAATACGGCACCAGCACATGCCCGAGCCCAGCATGTGCTGCCGTAACCTTCGATCCGATCTGATCTAGACTGAAATGAACTCCGTATGCTTAGACTGGGAATGAACTCGTATGCCTAAGTCAACCACGAAACGAGCGTGTGGGTGCTCAACGGCCAGAGGGGCGGGATGCACATGCTGGGGGATCGACCGGGTCCCCCTCTGCGTGCTGCCGATCTTGCTGCTGTAACCTTCAGTCCGGTTCAATCTTAGACTGGGATGAACTCCGTATGCCTAAGCAACCAACGAAACAAGCGGGGGCGGGCGGGCGGCGCCACGCCAGCCAAAGAGACGGGATGCGCAAGCCGTAGATCGATAAGGTGTAGGTGGTTTGGGCATATCTTCATATTTCTACGTGCCAATGCCATTTTTATGGCTTGTAATTCATACAATGTCCCTGAAGCCTTCATGTGAAGTTTCATGGCAAGATGACTCCTTTTCTATTTTTCACAATTTTTGAAACTTTTACGGTTTGGATTTTTTTAAATTTTTTCGGAAGGAGTTTTGGCCCCAAACATGGTAGACGTGATCCTTGTATTTTTGTTGGCATGCACAAAAAAATTCAGCTAAAATCTCGAAGTGTACAATATTTGTGACCATTTGAAAAAAGTGTCTCCATTTCAGATACTTTAATGGTTACTGCAGCATACCTGTAAAATCTCAAATGATCTTTAAGGGGGTGTGAGTTATGGAGGTTTGATGATGGAAGGGGCAATATAAGGGCAAGTACCAGCACCCATTGCACATCATG
>NW_019168245.1:0-25537 GCF_002303985.1 Durio zibethinus
GTGTTGTATTTGAATTAATATTTTTTCAACGATTTGCTTAATTTTAGACAAGCATATATAGCAAAATTTGATTTAACAAAAAAAAAAAAGAAAAATACTATAGCAAAAAAAAAAAAAAAAGGAAAAGGAGTCTTAACTTCTCTAAATTTTATGTTATTTTATATTTTTTTGCTAAATTTTTCATTTTTTATTTCATTTTTTCCCTCTTTTCTAAGACTAAAGAGTTAATTGGCTGACCGTGAGACTTCTCCATAGACTTGATTGGCTTGATCTCCTTGACAAGTTCTTTTTATGTTTTTTCTACACGTCGAATTTCATTCATACATATGAATGCTTTTTGTGGAAAATTCAAGTTGGAAATTTAAATTGGAGGTCTTCGAAGAAATTTCCTACGCTTGATGTGGTGGAAAACATTTTTCTTTAACTTTATATATTATGTGTTCGTAGCAATGATCAGTATGCAACCATGAAAGCGGTTACAATTTCCTTGTTTGTATTTCTTCTTGTCATCGCGGCCACTGTTATTAGCTTTTGTGATGGGAATTCCAATGTCCTTTGCATTGAAAGTGAGGGGCAAGCCCTTTTGAATTTCAAGCAAGACCTTATTGATCAATCAAACAGGCTATCTTCTTGGGTTGAAGGTGAGGATTGCTGTGAGTGGGTTGGTGTTTTCTGCAATAACTTGACTGGCCATGTCAAAGAGCTGCACTTGGGTCTTCTTTCAAAAGGACCTGATGCGGATGAGCCGGTTGCTGAATGGGGTGCTTACCTTCGGTCAAAGCTAGGAGGCAAAATAAATCCTTCTTTGATCGAGTTGAAGCATATCAGTTTCCTAGACTTAAGCAACAACGACTTTGGAAGCCTGACAATTCCCGAATTCATTGGGTCGATGAAGAGCTTGACATATCTTAACCTTTCTCTGGCAAATTTCCAAGGACAAATTCCCCATAGTATTGGAAATCTCTCAAAATTGCTTTATCTTGATCTTGGACACAATCCCCTATTTGAAGCTAAAGCTCTTCAATGGGTTTCTGGTCTTTCGTCTCTGCAGTACCTTGATTTGAGTGAAGTAGATCTTCGTAAAGCAACTGATTGGCTGCAATCAACGGAAAACCTTCCTTCTTTGGTGGAGTTACACTTGTCAAGATGCTCTCTAAATAATGATCCATCTCCAATCAGTGTTAATTACACATCTCTTGCTGTTCTGGATCTTTCCAGAAACACGTTGTCTTCGGTGCCTACGTGGATATTTAGTCTTGTTAGTCTTGTGTCCATTGATCTTAGCTCTAATGGAGTTGAAGGTGTGATTCCCAATGGTTTTCAAAACATGTCTTCTCTCAAATTTCTTGATCTTAGTAGGAATGCCTTCTCTTTATCGACACTCAGCTGGTTTTCTAATTTAAACCGACTTCAATTCCTTGGTCTTAGCAGTGCCGGCCTGCAAGGTAATTTTTCAAGTGCCATTGGAAACTTAAGCTCTCTTACTCATCTTGATGTTTCACATAACCAGCTTGAAATTATAGAACCTAAATGTTTGGAGAGTCTTTGCATTATGAGGGAGATGGATTTATCATATAATGGAATTGATAATGAGGTATCAGAAATCATAGAGAGTTTGTCTAGATGTAGTTTGGATCGATTAGAGTCATTAAATATTGCATCTAACAAACTTTCTGGCCATTTACCTGATCAACTTGGCCAATTTAAAAATTTGGCATACCTTTCCCTTTCTAGAAACTCCATTTCTGGTCCCATTCCATTCTCAATAGGGAAGTTGTCATCATTGAAAGTTCTTGATGTTTCATACAATCGAATGAATGCAACTCTTCCTCAAAGTTTAGGACAACTTGGGAATTTGGAAGATTTAGACGTTAGCTATAATGTGTTGGAAGGAAATATATCAGAAATGCACTTTTCTAATCTCACGAGATTGAAATTTTTTTGGGCATCTAACAACGTGTTAACGTTTAAACCAAACCCAAGTTGGATTCCTCCTTTTCACTGTAAAAGTATTGGATTGGGTAACTGGCATCTTGGTCCGCAATTCCCTCAGTGGCTACAATTCCAAAAGAACTTGTCTTTTTTAGATATCTCCAGTGCTGAAATTTCAGGTGTCATTCCCACTTGGTTTTGGAACCTTTCGACTCAATTTGAATATCTAAACCTTTCCCATAACCAACTAGGCGGGGAGATTTCATATTTATTGATGAGTTCGATGGTTGACTTGAGATCCAACCAATTCACAGGTCCATTGCCACGGGCATCCTCTGATTTGGAGTTTTTATTTTTGTCTAAGAATCTAATTTCAGGATCCTTATCTAGTTTTCTTTGTAATTCCCAAACTAAACTGGCAACTTTGAGCATTCTTGACATTGAATCAAATCTTCTGTCAGGTGCAATTCCAGATTGTTGGAAATTTTTGGGAAGTTTGCAAGTTTTAAATTTAGGAAACAACGATCTAACTGGGACAATTCCTATATCCTTGGGATGTATGGTTCATATTGGGTTATTAAACCTTCGTAACAATAACTTATTTGGAGAAGTACCATCCTCATTGCAGCATTTAAATGGTACGCTTATTCTTGATCTTAGTGAAAACCAACTGACGGGAAGTATTCCAGCATGGATTGGAGACAAACTCTCAAAACTCGTGGTGCTAAACCTCCGTTCAAATAACTTTCAAGGCTATATTCCTGATCAAATTTGTACTCTTAATTCTCTTCAGGTCTTGGATCTTGGTTATAACAACATTTCAGGAGCTATTCCAAAATGTTTTAGTAACTTAAGTGCCATGGCCACAAAACCCTCCGACCAACACCTAAGTTATTGGGCTTTCGAATTAGACTTTGATAACATGTTTTATTTGGGTGCGTTATTGGTGACAAGAGGAAGAGAGGATGAATACAGTACCACACTTAGACTTGTTACTAGCATAGACCTTTCAGTTAATAGTCTCACAGGAGAGATCCCCAAAGAACTTGGAAATCTTATGGGGCTGCGGTCATTAAATTTGTCAAAGAATCTCCAAACAGGAAAGATACCAGAGAACATTGGCAATATGGAGGTGTTGGAATCTCTTGACTTGTCGATTAACCGACTCCATGGCGAAATCCCTTCAAGTTTCTCCAATTTGAATTTCTTGAATCACTTGAACTTGTCCTACAACAACTTGACGGGACAAATTCCATCGGGCACCCAGCTCCAAAGCTTTGACAGGTCTTCTTACATTGGCAATCATCTTTGTGGACCTCCAGTCACTAAAAATTGCAGCGGAAATGGCGAAACGCCTGATTTTACAAATGGAGGTAGCAGTGGAGGAAAGAAAAGATCTAAGGTGAATTGGCTTTATGTGAGCATAGTGCTTGGATTTGTGATGGGGTTTTGGGGAGTTGTGGCTCCCCTGTTTTTCATCAGGTCTTGGAGGTTTGCTTATTATCAAAAACTGGAGCAAATTGGTGATAAGCTATACGTGTTTTGGGCTACTATTGGTATGTAATTATTTGTATTGGCAGCACACATTTCGGTGTGGTTGGTAATGTAATAACTTGATTTGCATATTCTTTACTTAATCCATGTATTCGGATTCAGAAGTGATATTACATGTTGTAATTTATTGAAATAAAATAAATTATGTTAATGTATTTGACTCATGTATGTTTGAATTTAATTCAATATGAGTTGAAGATACAATTTTTTATAAGTCATTTAATTTGAAATATTTATTATTCTAGTCTTATTTATGATTTTGGTTTGTTATTCAGAAGTAAAATTTCAAAAAACTACAAATTTTTATAAATCCAAAGGAATTGAAAGCTTTTATTGTAACTATATAAAAATTGTAGAGTTTACGGGAAAAAAAAAAAGTATTTCGGAAATGGGCCGGATTTAACCAGCCCGTTTTTGTCAATTCACTCCACCCTACAAACCCATTAATGAATCAAGCCTAATAGTCTTTTTACCCTATTTTATGTATTTTTTTTAATTCTATTTATCAAAAATTTTGAAAATAATAATAAAATATAAAAATATAAAAGGCAAAAAATTAAAAAATTAAACGCAAATCTAAATCATCATAAAAAAATTTAGTCGTATTTTTCTTTTAAATCTAAATCATCATAAAAAAATTTAGTCGCATTTTTCTTTCTCTTTTTCTAAAAGTTTTGAAAAATGTTTATGATTTAAAATAAATTAAAAAAATCTTAGATTTGATCAAATAATTTATAAATTTGAAAATAAAAAATAAAAGTACACATCAAAGCAAAAAAAGCCAACAGCAAAAAACGTGACCATAATAAATTAAATATTTTTTAATTTTGATACATTTATAAGATTAATTTGTACACTTACAGGGTTTTGATTTTTAGTATAATTTTTTTTTTACGTTTAGCGACGTTTATAAAACCACTAAAAAAATTTACAACGTTGTGAAAAATGTTAGTAAGAATGTTGCCTTACACACGCATCGTGAAAAATAAAGATTTTTTTATAAAACGTTCTATATTAACGTGTTTGTTCTGAAAAATTTTATATCTAAAAAATGTCATTATATTAATCGCATTTGTATCTTTGACATGCCGCTAATTTAGTGACGTTTTTAATTAAATATTTTTAAATTTTGATAGATTTACATAAGTTAAATTTTTATTTTATTTTTATTAAAAATAATTATAAATAATGGGATCAAATTCTAGTAATGGATAAAAATATATAAAATAATGACCAATGTATATATGAACAATCAAATTTTTGGCCAATAAAATATTAGAGACTAATTAAAGAGTGGCAAATCATCCAATTAAGGCTGGAAGGTTATGCTTATGTAGGGTGTGAATTTGAAGAAAAAAAAAATGAAAAAAAGTAGCACTTGGTGAAGAGGTTAAACCAACCGTATAGAAAGTGACCACTGACTTTTACATCTTATTATCAATTCAAAAAGTTAGTTTAACATCAATTATGCTAGTTTAAGAAACTTATTTATGATAAATTTTGACATAATTAATAAAAGAAGGATTATATGAAATAATTATTCAATATAAAAATATATCTTTTTTATTTTATTAAAATCACACCATAAAATAATATTTTTAAAAAATGTTGATTATTTATTTTATATTATACGTTATTATTAGATAGGTAAATTTTTATTTCAACAGCATTTACTTATTAGTGGTACGTGAAAAATTAAAATTAAACCGTGTCAATAATATGATTATATTATATAATTTAAATGAAAAGCATATATATATATATATAAAGTAATCTTTTTATAAATTCAAAGTCTAATCTAAGTGGTTCATACAAATATTTTAAAAAGTACTTCTAATCGGATTAAAATTTAAATTTATGCACTTGTAATTCTTTTTTTAATTCTCAAATTTAATTTATTTTGTATAAAAATAAAATTACGACAAACTCAACTATAACCTGACTATATTAATCAAATCTTGTTCATCACTAAAAGGTAATTAACATTGTAATTGATCATTCTAAGCATAGTGATTTACTATTTTAATTAGCTAAAAATATAAGTTATAGGCAGGACATAAAAGTGAAACATCATGGGTGATGTAAGAGAATTTTAACTTGATCTGGCCACAATGCCCCGACAAGTATTCCTTTTGACTCAGCTGTTGATTCTACTATTAACGACTAAATAATGATGTTCGACGCTAATAACTTGTTCATATAATTTTACTCTCTTTCCATCGTTTCTTTAATTTGTTCTTTCTTTCTTTTCTTTTTTTTTTTACTTTTTTAAAATAAATATTTGAATAATATAGCCTTTCCCTCCCTTGCTTGTAATACTGTATATATAACACTGAGCTTCAAATTTCATTTCCTATGACCAAAACCAAAAAGCAAAATCAAAGAGAATTAATTATAAGATCGAAGAAGAATCGTTTCCATAATAAGAATGACTTGATTTTCATACATGGACTCTTCATTTTTTCAATACCCAAATCTCCAATTGTCTCTTGAATCCTCTTCTTCCTATATTTCTCAAAAAATTTCTCACTAGAATCATTCAATTATCTCCATAACCAAACCATTTCAATGGAAATGACTCCCGTGTAATCTTCCTTTGGGAGTCCTAAATCAAGCATAGGAAAACACTTGATAATAAAGGTCACTGTGCCAATTTGTATTCTCATTTCTTTTTATTTTTGGGTATAAAAGAAAATATTTTTTCGAATTTATAAGATTTCTGTCCATATTTCAACCACATCCTTATCAGTACAGCCATTCGTGTTTTTTTTTCAATCACACAGGTTTTTTATTTTCTTTTCGGGAAAGAAGAGATATTAACTACTTTTTCCTTGAGCAATATGTGCAATTGCTAAGGCAATTTGGACCCAACTTTGAACTAGATGAAGCTCTAATTGTGAAACATTATTTGGCTGAAGGTTACCGAATCACTATCGTAATTTATAACTAAGACTGTTTTTAAAGTGGAAGTGAACTCAATCCCCTTAAATCTAAGCCCGATGGATGTGTTGTTACCATCATGAGCTTTTCGATGCCGCCTTATTGGCCCAATCAACGGCTCGCAGTAGTAGGTACAAAAAGAGAAAGACTGCTAGTTACCTCTCAAATTAAAATTATAAAAATCTGATGGACCGACTTCATATATATATTTATATATTAATCAAAATTGACCCATAATATTATAGATTCAAATGATAAAATTAAATTAGGATATGTACTTATATCTATGCATGTTCGAATATATTACAACATAATACCACTATAATTATTGTGTAATTTGAAATTAATTGACCTTAAATCCGGATTAACTGACCGTGTTAGCCCACAATATAATTGCAAAACACTTCACCTGGGGAGTGAGGGTTTCGGAATGTCTGGGAAGCCATTGCACATAAAGGCTCAGCATTTCACCGAATCATACCGAGGTTCATGTGTCAAGGTGGAGATTTCACAAGGGGAAATGGCACTGGTGGAGACTCAATCTATGGCACGAAATTTGCAGATGCGAATTTCATGCTCAAACATACCGGACCTGGTTGTTTGTCAATGGCCAATGCTGGACCAAACACCTATGGTTCCCAATTCTTTACTTGCACTGAGAAGACTCCATGGCCTGATGGAAAGCATGTTGTGTTTGGTAAAGTAGTGGATGGATAAGCGTTGTCAAGGAGATGGAAAAAGCTGGCTCAGACAGTGGGAGAACTTTGCAACCAGTTGTGATCGAAGACTGTGGTCAGCCAAAAGATAATTGGAGAAGCTGGGAATGATGAAGTACTGTATCTTTTTTATGTTTCTACATGGCAATTTGAACTCTATCCACTTTGTTAGTCACTGATAATGTACGTTCCAATAGAAATTTGAGGCATTCCTGAAGGAAAATTTGTTTCAGTGTCATGTTTTATCAGATTATACATTTTTGGTTAGGAGAGGAACTGATCAATTTCATTTATATTGTACTTGGATCACAATTTTATTTCCAACACATGATACTTGAATTATACTAGATCACAATTGAAAAGGTACTCCATGAAGAGCAAAAGATCAGGGAACACGAAGATCAAGAAAGAAGGAAATGGGGAGGGAAAATATCCTGGTGTTTGAGGATTTAGGAGCTGATTATTTGGAGAAGCTTCTAAGTATATCTGAGAGTGCAACTCCTTATTGGTGAATAATTGAGTTCAAACACCAACATTTTTTCTTCTCTTTTTTGTTTCTTCTCCCTTTTCAATTGAGATAGTGGAGGAGGACCAAATTTTTTGTTGGATATCGTCTGTGAATTTGTAAATCTTTGAGATGATGTAAAATCAAAGTTTAGTGCTATGCATAATTTTAGCCAACAATAATATTACATACTAGTTGAACATTTCTACAAATTTTCATTCTTCTATATATACATATATATATATGATAACAATTTCTAGTTATTTTGAATTCATAAAGAGTTATCATCTATGTTAATCATATATTAGTAGTAGTTTTATTTTCCTTTTTGCTTAAAAGAACACTTGAAAATAAAGGTCGTTGCGCCAAATTGTATTCTCATTTCTTTTTCTTGGTATAAAGAAAATATTTTTTTCGAATTTATAAGATTTCTGTCCATATCTCACCACATCCTTTTTCGTGAAAGTAGAATATTAACCAGCTTTTCCTTGAGCAATATGTGCCATTGCCAAGGCAATTTGGACCCAATTTTGAATCAGATGAAGCTCTAATTGAATGTGGCTGAAAACTCACCGAATCACTATCGTAATTTATAACTAACACTGTTTTTAATGTGGAAGAGAACTCAATCCCCCTAAATCCAAGCCCATGGATGTGTTTTTACCATCATGAGCTTTTTTATGCTGCCTATCGAGCTCAATCAACGACTTGCATAATAAAAAAAGAGAGAACTGTTATTTACCTATCAAATTAAAGTTATAAAATCTAATGGACCGGCTTCATATATATATATATATATTAGTCAAAATTGATCCATCACATTATGATTCAAATACAAAATTAAATTGGGATCATACTTAATTAATATCGTACTATATGTTTGAATATATTACAATATGATACCACTATAATTATTTGTAATTTGACATTAATTGACCTAAATCCGGATTAATTGATTGACTGTGTTAGCCCACGATATAATTACAAACACTCTGCACTGGGGAAAAGGGTTACGGAATGTCTGGGAAGCCATTGCACTGTAAAGGCTCAGCATTTCACCGAACCATCCCGAGCTTCAGGTGTCAAGGTGGAGATTTCACAAAGGGGAATGGCCCTGGAGGAGAAGCAATCTATGGCATGAAATTTGCAGATGAGAATTTCAAGCTTACACATACTGGACCTGGTTGTTTGTCAATGGCCAATGCAGGACCAAACACCAATGGCTCCCAATTCTTTATACGCACGGAGAAGACTCCATGGCTTGATGGAAAGCAAGTTGTGTTTGGTAAAGTAGTGGATGGATAAGCGTTGTCAAGGAGATGGAAAAAGCTGGCTCAGACAGTGGGAGGACTTTGCAACCAGTTGTGATCGATGACTGTGGTCAGCCAAAAGAAATTGATGGAGAACCTGGGAATGATGAAGTACTGTTTTTTTTTTTTATGTTTCTACATGGCAATTTGGACTCTGTCCACTTTGTTAGTCACTGCTAATGTACGTTACAATAGAAATTTGAGGCACTCCTGAAGGAAAAATTGCTTCAGTGTCATGTTTTATCAGATTATACATTTTTGGTTAGGAGAGGAACTGATCAATTTCATTTATATTATACTTGGATCACAATTTTATTTCCATCGCATGATACTTGAATTATACTTGATCACAATTAACAGAACATAGTCGAGGACTCTTATTCATGGGTCAAGCGAACGGAATCGGGCAGGCAATGGAGATGGGGGTGGCCGAAAAGGTTAGTAAAGTTGTTGCTGTAGAGGTTTGGGGGGCTGGGGATTAGAATCGCTGAGATGTGTTTTAGAAGATGGGAAAGGGAGGTGAAGGGAAAAAAGAGATGGTTTTGGTTCAAAAATGAAGAAAATAAAGGATTTTGGCAATTGGCGATGGGTTTAAGAGAGGTTGATGAGAGCATGGCGAGGAAAAATAGATGTAGAAGATATTTGTAGGAAGGAGGGAGAAGGGGAAGGCTTTATTTTGTTTATTAGCAGCAGCAGGGTTGTTTAGGCCTGTCAAAATTCTAATACCCCATTTGCTTGGTGGTATAAGGCAAAACAAAACTAGCCTAACACTTTTATATTTAAATATATATCATTTAAATTATACAACTCGAGTTCATATATCATTTAATACGAAATAATAAAATTATAATTACTTAAATTAATATCGTTCAATTATGTAAAAAAATTATTACATTTTTTATTACATCAAATATAGATTCAATCAATCAAAATACAACACGTTATTAAAATTTGTAAATTCTCTCTTTATATAATTTAAAAGAATTTTTTTCCCATGGCTTCTATGAGGGGTTAGTTCCATTGCTAGTTGGATATAAAAAAAAGGGTTTGGTGATACTATATGATCATACTAAGTACAATGAAATCACGCATTGAAATCTTGTTTTAAAAATTTAAAATTTAATTTAATTGATTTATATAATTATTTTTAAAATATAACATTCAATAAATTTAAAATTTAAATTTTAACACCTATAATTATGAATTGTGAAAATCATACTAATATTTGGTAATTAAAATTGTATTAAAGGATAATGGATAAAAAAATAATTGTGTTAACTATGAAAGATAAAACTGAAATTGTAATTTGCAAAATTAAACGTTTTACTTTCATAGATTTTTATATAAAACCACTTTTATATTTCAATTAATATTCTTTTTTTGACAAATTTCTTAATTTTAGGCGCCATACATATATTAAAACTTGATTTAAAAGAAAAAAAGAAAGTAACTATAGCATAAAAATAATAAGGAAAAAGAGTCTTAGCTTCCCTAAATTTTTTGTAATTTTATTTTTTTCTAAATTTTCATTTTTTTTTTATTTTTTCTGTTTTCTAAGACATAAAGAGTTAATTGTTTGACCGTGAACTTGACTTACTTGTCAAGTCTTTTTTTGTTCTTCTTTCTACAATTGTAGAATTTAAATGGACCATAAATGCTTTCCGTGGAAAATTCAAGTTGGTTTTTGTGGAAAATTCTCCATAGACTTGGTTGACTTGACTTACTTGTTAAGTCTTTTTTGTTCTTTCTACAATTGTAGAATTTAAATGGACCATATATGCAATTTAAATGGACCATAAATGCTTCCCGTGGAAAAGTCAAGTTGGAAATTAGTTTTTGTGGAAAATTCTAACTCCATAGAGTTGATTTATTTGTCTAGTTTTTTTTGTTCTTCTGTCTACAATAGTAGAATTTAAACGGACCATAAATGCTTTCCGTGGAAAATTCAAGCTGGAAATTGGTTTTTGTGGAAAATTCAAACTCCATAGACTTGCTTGACTTGACTTGATGTGATGGAAGATATTTTTCTTTAACTTTATATATTAGGTGTTGGTAGCAATGATCGGTATGCAACCATGAGAGCGGTTACAATTTCCTCATTTGGATTTCTTCTTGTCATCGCAGTCACCATTATTAGCTTTTGCGATGGGAATTGCAATGTGCTTTGCATTGAAAGTGAGAGACAAGCCCTTTTGAAGTTCAAGCAAGACCTTATTGATCAATCAAACCGGCTATCTTCTTGGGTTGAAGGTGAGGATTGCTGTGAATGGCTTGGTGTTTTCTGCAATAACTTGACTGGCCATGTCAAAGAGCTGCATTTGGGGCTTCTTTCAAGTAGACCTGATGTGCATGCACCGCATGCTGAATGGGATGTTTACATTCGGTCAAAACTAGGAGGCAAAATAAATCCTTCTTTGATCGAGTTGAAACTGTTAGGAAATACCACAATACCCACGCGCAGCAACCACACATACAAAATAACAAGCTCAAATCAAGAATAAGAACACACAAATATATTTGGTTCGGCCCAACTCAAAATGGCCTACTCCAAACCTAATCCACTATCAAATAAATCTTTACAATTGTGAGACTTTTAGAATGAGAAAAGTCTCATAAAACTCCTTACTCAAAACTTAACCCAAAACCCAATTACACTCTTTTAATAGCCTATTCACTTAGCTATTCTCTTGGTGTCTAACTCTCTGGGGTTACTAAACTAAAACCAAAACATCTTATTTATAAAGGGTGAAACCCTTTATACTTTTACTAAACTTCCGATGTGGGATACAAGACAAACTCAAACTCACTTAACTTTTGATATGGGATTCTGAGATTCAAGGCAAATCCCAACAAATCCTCCCTTGACTTGAATCTCCAAACACTTCAACAGTATCTGCAAAGCTAACATGCTTACCTTTCTTCTTTTCTTTCATCACAGGTATTCCAGCAACTAAGCCTCCATCAAACATGTACAAGTGATTGACCTTATTCCCTTGTAGAATCACACTATCATTCTTATACACTTTCAACCAATCATTACTACCATAAAATGTGTACCCCCGAGAAGCTAACTCACCCAAAGCAATCAAATTGTAATGACAATTTGGTACATACCTTACATGACGAAGTGTCCTAATAACACCATTGTGAGATCTAAGGCGAACACTTCCAATGCCTTGAATCTGCACCTTTTTTTCGTTAGCAACCACAATATCCCCATACTTTTCATTCTCATTCAACTCCACAAAGCAGCTCCTATCATTGCAAACATGAACTGTAGCAGCTGAATCTAAAACCCAACCTTTATCACTTTTCAAAGTCTGAGTCTCATCCACACAAGTTGTCAAAACAACATCATCATCATCAGACACGACAGCAGCAGTATCACTCTTTTCTTCATCTGATTTCTTCTCATCATTCGCCCTTTTGAAAGCAGCCATATCCCTTCTCAACTTCCTGCAGCGTACTTGGATATGTCCCTTCTCACCACAATAATAACATTCTACATCACTGTAATCTCTGTCTCTTGACTTAGATCTCCATCTCGATCCATCAATCCTCTTTGAGTCCTCCCTTGATCAAAACCCTCTACAGCTAGTGTACTCCCCCAGGTGATGAGTTCCGAGCTCCCATAAACCTTTCATTCTCACGCAACAGGGCAGTCACATCATCCAGACCTGCTTACCAACACAGTCTGAACTAAAGGCCTATAAGACTTGGGTAAAGATGACAGCAAAATTAAAGCCTTCTCTTCATCTTTTAACTCATCAACAGAAATCGCTAGCAATTGAGAAACCAATTTATTAAACTCATTCAAGTGATTATGAAGACTCATACCTTCTTCCATCTTCAGAGAATACAGATCCATCTTCAAACATAATCTATTAGTCAACGACTTCGAAGCATAAATACCTTCAAGCTTATCCCACAAACTCTTTGGAGTACTCTCAGTCAACACACTGTACTTTACTTCTGGAGCTAACGCCAATCTAATAGTACTAACAGCCTTCTTTTGAATCCTATTCCAATTAGCATCAGACATTCCCTCAGGCTTACTACTCTCTAATGCTTGATCCAACCCTTGTTGTACTAACAGATCTTGAATCGTACTTTGCCATAACATAAAATTACTCTTTCCATCAAATAACGGAATCTCAAACTTAGGCATAGACATACCAGACATACCTTCTTCAGACATCTTCAAACACTGCTTCACGATCTCTTGGACCCACGAACCTCGAACCTCGCTCTAATACCACTTGTTGGGAAATACCACAATACCCACGCGCAGCAACCACACACACAAAATAACAAGCTCAAATCAAGAATAAGAACACACAAATGATCTTCCCTCTCTTACTCTTAGTCAGTCGTTCCTTTTATGTAACTCGTTGGCTTCAGAACTTGCTTTCCTTTCGAAACCATTGAGCGAAGAATGATAACTCTAGATCGAAACATACTAACTATAGGACATAGGCCTTAGGTTTGGATGCATATTGAAACGCACCGCACTTGAGGTGAGGAATTGATTGATTGTCTTACAACACGCTTCCCTATCTTTCCGAATGACTTACTATCAGGCTGGCTGGACTGTACTAAGCTAAGGATCGGGATCGGAGATAGAATCAATAAAAGTAAAAGAGAGGGGCTAAGCTCTGTCTGGTCTGTCCTTTAGTTGAAAAGAAAAAGGACTTGCGATGGGCTGTAGCCTCAATTTTCATTGACCCTTCCAAGCTTCCAAACTGGCATCCCACGCGCAGCAACCACACACACAAAATAACAAGCTCAAATCAAGAATAAGAACACAGAAATATATTTGGTTCGGCCCAACTCAAAATGACCTACTCCAAACCTAATCCACTATCAAATAAATCTTTACAATTGTGAGACTTTTAGAATGAGAAAAGTCTCCTAAAACTCCTTACTCAAAACTTAACCCAAAACCCAATTACACCCTTTTAATAGCCTACTCACTTAGCTATTCTCTTGGTGTCTAACTCTCTGGAGTTACTAAACTAAAACCAAAACATCTTATTTATAAAGGGTGAAACCCTTTATACCTTTACTAAACTCCCGATGTGGGATACAAGACAAACTCAAACTCACTTAACTTTTGATGTGGGATTCTGAGATTCAAGCAAATCCCAACAGAAACATCTCAGTTTCCTAGAATTAAGCAACAACGACTTTGGAGGCTTGGCAATTCCCGAATTCATTGGTTCCATGAAGAGTTTGATATATCTTAACCTCTCTTGGGCAAATTTCCAAGGAGCAATTCCCCATAATCTTGGAAATCTCTCAAAACTGCATTATCTTGATCTTGGACACAATTCCCTATTTGAAGATAAAACTCTTCAATGGGTTTCTGGTCTGTCGTCTCTGCAGTATCTTGATTTGAGTCATGCAGATCTTGGTAAAGCAACTGATTGGCTGCAGATAACAAATAAACTTCCTTTATTGGCAGAGTTACACTTGTCAGGATGCTATCTATATAATGATCCATCTCCAATCAGTGTTAATTACACATCTCTTGCTGTTCTCGATCTGTCTGCCAACAAGTTGTCTTTGGTGCCTACATGGATATTCAGTCTTCGTAGTCTTGTGTCCATTGATCTTACCCTTAATGGAGTTGAAGGTGTGATTCCCAATGGTTTTCAAAACATGTCTTCTCTCAAATTTCTTGATCTTAGTTGGAATTCATTCTCTTCATCATCGACACTCAACTGGCTGTCTAATTTAAACCAGCTTCAATTTCTTGGTCTTCGTAGCGTCGGTCTGCAAGGTAATTTTTCAAGTGCCATTGGAAACTTGAGCTCTCTTACTCATCTTGATCTTTCAGGTAACTTGCTTGAAATTATAGTACCAAAATATTTGGAAAGTCTTTGCAATCTGAGGGAGTTGGATTTGTCAAATAATGGAATTGTTCATGAGGTATCAGAAATCATAGAAAGTTTGTCTAGATGTAGTTTGGATCGATTAGAGTCATTAAACATGGGATTTAACAAACTTTCTGGCCATTTACCTGATAAACTCGGCCAATTTAAAAATTTGGCATACCTTTCCCTTTCTGGAAACTTCATTTCTGGTCCCATTCCATTCTCAATAGGGAAGTTGTCATCATTGAAATTTCTTGATGTTTTAAACAATCGATTGAATGCAACTCTTCCTCAAAGTTTAGGACAACTTGGGAATTTGGAACATTTAGACGTTTGCAACAATATGTTGGAAGGACATATATCAGAAATGCACTTTTCTAATCTCACGAGGTTGAGATTTTTTAGGGCATCTAACAACATGTTAACGTTTAAACCAAATCCAAGTTGGATTCCTCCTTTCCACTGTGAAAGTATTGAATTGCGTAACTGGCATCTTGGTCCGCAATTTCCTCAGTGGCTACAATTCCAAAAAAACTTGTCTCGTTTGGATATCTCCCATGCTGAAATTTCAGTCGTCATTCCCACTTGGTTTTGGAACATTTCGACTCAGTTGGAATATCTAAACCTTTCCCATAACCAACTAATTGGAGAGATTTCATATTTACCGATGAAGAGGACGGTTGACTTGAGTTCCAACCTATTCATAGGTCCATTGCCACTGCCAATCTCATATTTGAGGTTTTTATTTTTGTCTAAGAACCTATTTTCAGGATCACTTTCCAATTTTCTTTGTAATTCCTCAACTAAACTGGAAGCTTTGACCATTCTTGACATTGAATCAAATCTTCTGTCAGGTGAAATTCCAAATTGTTGGGAAAATTGGCAAATGTTGCAAGTCTTAAATTTAGGAAACTACAATCTAACTGGGAAAATTCCTAGATCTTTGGGATCTATGCGTAGCATTAGGTCATTAAACCTTCGAAACGATAACCTGTTTGGAGAAGTACCATCCACATTGCAGCATTTAGTTGAGGTGATTATTCTTGATCTTAGTGAAAATCAATTGACGGGGAGTATTTCAGCATGGATTGGAGACAAGCTTTTAAACCTTGTGGTTCTAAACCTTCGTTCAAATAACTTTCAAGCCTATATTCCTGATCAAATTTGTGCTATTAATTCTCTTCAAGTTTTGGATCTTGGTTATAACAACATTTCAGGAGTTATTCCAAAATGTTTTAGTAACCTAAGTGCCATGGCCACAAAAACCCTCTACCAATATGTGGGTAACTTCGCCTGGGAACTCGACCGTATTAACTTGATTCCTTTGGCTGCATTATTGGTGATGAAAGGAAGAGAAGATGCATACAGTAACACACTAGGACTTGTTACCATCATAGACCTTTCAGTTAACAGTCTCACAGGAGAGATCCCCAAAGAACTTGGTAGTCTTATGGGGCTGCGGTCATTAAATTTGTCGGGGAATTTTCTAACAGGAAAAATACCAGAGAACATTGGCAGTATGGAGGTTTTGGAATCTCTTGACTTGTCCATGAACCGATTCCATGGTGAAATCCCTTCAAGTTTCTCCAATTTGAATTTCTTAAATCACTTCAACTTGTCCTACAACAACTTGACAGGACAAATCCCATTAAGCACCCAGCTCCAAAGCTTTGACAAGTTTTCTTACGTTGGCAATCATCTTTGCGGACCTCCTGTCACTAAAACTTGTAGCAGAAATGGTGAAACACCTGATGTCACAAATGGAGGTAGCAGTGGAGGAAAGAAAAGGTCTAAGTTGAATTGGCTTTATGTAAGCATAGTGCTTGGATTTGTGATGGGGTTTTGGGGAGTAGTGGCTCCCTTGTTTTTCATCAGGTCTTGGAGGTTTGCTTATTATAAAAAATTGGAGCAAATTGGTGACAAGCTATACGTGTTTTGGGCTACTATTGGTATGTAATTATTTGAAATGGTAGCTCATTTCGGTGTGTTTGGTAATATAATAATTTTATTTGTATGCTCTTTACTTAATCCATGTATTCGGATTTGGATATGGTATTCTATGTTATAGTTTATTGAAATGAAATAAAATTATGTGTGTTAATGTATTTGACTCATAGATGTGTATTCAAGTTTTATTTAAATTGGGTTGAAGGTACAATTTTTTTTATAAATCCTTTTAGTTGGATTGAATTATTAAAAAGATAAATCAAAGTCAGGGTGAATAAAAACATGTCATGACAAGTTGTCATCCTTAAATGGATGTATTCATTAGGCACCCTATTAATTTGGTTTTTTTTTTTTTTTGGGTTGTTTTTTTAAGTTTTGGCTATTTTTTGTTTTTAATTATCTATTTTTTTTTATCTATGTTTGGAGAACTAAATTGGCAGTAGAAGTGTTCATGTGGCATCCCATTTAGTTTTTTTTTTCTTTTTTTTTCAGCCCTTTCCTTTCCTTTCCTTTGTTTTATTTTATTATTTTTTCTTTTTTTAATAAAATAAATTTTGTAAAAAATGAAGTCATTGGAGGTTGAGATGTCAAAATAACACATATTTGATTGGTTTCAATCCATCAATATAATAGGGACAATTTTTAAAATCAAAATCGGATCGAAGTAGGATGATTTTTTTTTTTGAAGATCAAAATCGAGTCGAAACCAGGTTTAAGATACTTTATTCTGCCTCGTCTCAAGGTATATATATAAGAATATATATTATTTAATTTTATTTTTATTTGTTATATTAATAATTTATGTTAATAATTAAGATATAATTTATATTAAAATTATAATTATTAATGTTATATTATTGAATTGATTCTTGGTCAAGGTAAACCTAATACAGATTATATATATATATATATATATATCAAGTTGGCATCGAGTATAAAAAATAATAATATGATCAAAGTTAAAACGAATATAAACTAGTCTTTACTCGAGCCTTTGCCGTCTTTAAGTGGAGGTCTTTATGTGCTATCCCTATTTGGCTATTTTCATTTTTATCCTTTTGCTTATGCATTTTCTTTTCTTTTTTTTAGCATATTTTAAATCATTTTTATTATTTTTAATTGTTTTGAAAAATAAAATTAAAAGAATAAATTTGTATTTGAATTTGTTATAAAAGTTATAAGAATTATATATATTATTTACAAATTAATGGATAAATTTTCACCGATCATTATTTTTATCCAAAAATTATGAACAATAACAAGATTTTAGAATAAAAGTTCAAATTATACACTACCTTAAACTCTACACAGTAGAAAAAGCAAGTAGCATTTTATTAAAATTGAATATTTAAGAACTCTCACTTAAAACTTTTGACCAAGTTTTTTTTTTTTTTTTTTTGGGGGGGGGGTGAAGTTTAAACTTTAAAGCCCTGTTATATTAATCATTTTTTGACGAGCTTTTCTGAAACCAGAAACTATAGAAATAGAAGATTCACTGATTAATTTGCTTGCTTATCTGGTAATTGATAGGTTGAAACTTGAAATTTGGAAACCTTTAGGGGTAACTGAATGCCCTACTATAATTTTACAAGACCAAATGTTGAAAATAGTTGACCTGTACCAATTAAACCATCATAAAATAATGCTTCATTTGAATGAATAATAATAAAGATTTTCATCGAATCACATTGAAACTATTCATTTTGACATCCGAGAGGCCGTCCAAATGGAACATGATTGTTGCAAAATTTTCAGGCCTGGAAAATATTGGTCAATAATAATTTTGCATACAAATCCATGATTTCACATTGAACAAATAAAAAGAACCGAATCATTCTTGACTATTTTTGTTATTTATTTATTTATTCTTTTGTTTTTGAATGATAAATCATTATAAT
The DNA here is from genome assembly GCF_002303985.1 of Durio zibethinus. Next base: position 18,679 of record NW_019168245.1, read on the forward strand.
ATGTAACATTTACATATTAATCAAATTCATAAGGATTGTTTATCGTAGAAAATAAAGGGTTCAGTTTCTGGAAACTCTAAACATATGGAGATAACCAGACATAGATGAAAGGAATAACGTTGGTAGTTTAGAATATGATACATTTTACATTGAATAGAAAATTTTAATTATTGATGAATAAAATTAATTTTTGTATTAATTTTATTCATATTTTAAATAATTATGTTTGAACAGAAATAAATATCATATGATAAATGGTCACAACTATTTGAATATAAATGAATTATTATTCATAAAGGTAATGATTATACAGAAGGTCATAACCATCTGAATATAATTTTATGTTTGTTCATTCATTATAAATAAATCTTTCAGTATGATCATTTTTACTATTTTTGATTAGAGAGTTTGAGGCTTTGTTGTATCCTAAAGGTATAATTGTCTTTAAGAAAATGTTCTTTATGTCTCAAAGCCAAAATTCTTTTCTATTATTTTTTTTCTCTTATGTATTTTTCTCTAACAATTTAAAGGCAATTATATAAGAAAATTTAATTTTGCCTAAGGAAGATATAAAGAAAAGAAATTGGCATGATTTGGAGATTAATATTAGAAAAGGCTAAATGAGTCAAAGGTGCTGAAGCATGCTTCTGCTAAAGATATGGTTTTGGAAAATGTTGATGCAGTGAAAGATGAAAAGGATGTTGAGACTGATGCACGTAGTCATGCCAGTCATAATGAGAAACAAAAACCTAAGTGGGAAACTGTCACTGCCCAAAAGAAATGTGAGCACGTGGAGAGTTTAGAAGGTAGTGAAGGTCATGAACCATATGGTGGAGCGTCTCCTTGTAAGGCATTAGCCACGGTAATGGAAACAGAACAACCTATGAGGCCAAGGATGACAGATCAGTTGACGATTTTCTTTTAACCTTACTAAGAGCACTTGATAAGCTACCTATAAATCTTACAGCTCTACAGATGTGTAACATTGGTAAGTCTGTGAATCATTTGCGTAGTCACAAGAATATAAAAATACAGAAGAAAGCGAGTTTAGTTGATATATATAAAAAAAAATGAGTTGATGCTGAGATGGATGCTAAGTCTGGTTCAAATCAGGCTGTTACCTGGTCTGCAAGACCTTGTTTTACTGAAGTTTCTCACAGTGAAAGCAAGTACTCTGGGTCATCTGAGGTTGCCATGAAGAGTTCAGTACCTTAACTTTCTGTTTCTAAAACTGGTTCGGTTAAGCTTGCTCAAGGAGAGACTGCAAGCAAGTCTGCTTTTGCATAAAATATCAGTCTGGTTTAACATGTGAAAAGGCCATGGATGCTCTTATGGCTGAGGGTAATAGTCATAAGTTCATTGTTAACATCCCAAATCAAGGTAGAAGTCCGGCACAAAGTGCCAGTGGATGATCTCTTGAAGATCATTCTGTCTGAGCAGAGCTTCTTCTCCTATGCTTTCAGAGAAGTCTGAACAATTAGATTGTAACATGAAGGAGAAAAGTGATACTTGCTGGACAAATATTATCGCTGATGTGAATACTGAATCTTGGCAGAACAATAACTTGAAAGATATGCTGATTGGGTCTGATGAGGGAGATGGTTCACACACAGCTGTTCCATATAAAATAAAATAAAAATTGTAAAACTGGAGAAGATGCCAGGAAAACAACTGAAGTTACAAAAATGGCTTCCCCATCTTTGGAAATGAACTTAAATCAGGGAAACTGCTGGAGGCTTCTTTCAGCTCCATTAATGCTTTAATTGAAAGTTGTGTCAAGTACTCTGAAGCAAATGCATGCGTACCAGTTAGGAATGATGCTGGAATGAATTTGCTTGCTAGTGTGGCTACTGGAGAGATTTCTAAGTTAATGTGGCTTCACGGATTGATTCTCTACAAAAGAAACACTCATGTTTTTGACTCGCATTGCTGAAACCTTTGCATCTTCCCCTGATAAATTAGATGAGTTGTGCAATCATGGACTTGTTACTCAGGCTGACTTTTTTCAGCATGTGCAAGGGGGTCTCCTCTAAAAAAAAAAAACTTTACTTTTGCTTGCGATCAGTGGCATACTTAAAGATATACTATTAGGTTCTGGCGTTTCCTCCAACTCATCTGTTCCGCCAGTTCTGGCGTTTCCTCCAACTCATCTGTTCCGCCAGTTTTAAGTAGACCAGCAGAGAAGATCTTTTAGATTGACAATCTAGCAAATGAGCTTCTTCCTCCATTGCCACAAGGAACCATCTCCCTCCCTGCCAGCTTAAATATATTTTTGAAAGGATCTATTGTGAAGAAGTCTTCTGCTAGTAGCTCTGGCAAGCAAGAAGACACCAATGGAAACGCTACTGAGGTTTCAGCCCAAGTGAAAATTGTTGAATGATCAACCCAAACTTCTTCAGCAGTTTGGAATGGATCTCTTTCCTGTTCTCATACATATCTATAGTTTTAGTGTCAATAGCACTGTTCGCTACAAATGTCTTTCAGTTATTGGAAAACTGATGTACTTCAGCAGTGCAAAGATGCTTCAGAAGCGGTTGAGTGGGACAAACATATCAAGTTTCTTGGCTGGTGTTATAGCATGGAAAGATCCATATGTCCTGGTTCTTTCCCTCCAAATTGCTGAGATCCTCATGGAGAAGCTTCCTGGAACCTTCTCCAAAATGTTTGTTAGAGAGGGTGTGGTTCATGCTGTGGAACAACTTGTCTTAATCGGTAATCAAAATACCACTCCTGTTCAAGCATTTTCTGTTGAGAAGGATAATGACTCTGTATCTGGAACGTCATCGTGTTCCAGGCATTACAGACATCGCAGTGGTAACTCCAATCCCAAAGGAAGTTCTGTGGAGGAGTCCAAGAATTCAGCATCTTTAAATATTGGCTCACCTCCAAGTTCTATCGAAATTCCTACTATTGTTGAGAGTGGTGATCTCGATATGAACGTATTAATCACAAAATGATTGTGAAAGTAATTAAAATTGGAGTTAAATATATTATGAACTCTTATTTTACATAGGTATATTGGTCCTATGAGTAAAGTTTGAATTCATTATATATCGAAAAAATATTATAACCAATTAAAAGTGGTAAATAACAGAGATATATAAGTTGCACAATGGTGGAGAAATAAAGTTCTCATAAAAGTTTAAAATCAAGTTTAGAGGTTTCAATAATCATGAACTTGGAATTGGCCATTGGACCATTACTATATGCATTGAAAACTCATGATAACATTTGAGATAGTTGGTTTTCATTAAAAGCTATCATTATAAATGAGATAATTTTAATAGCCAAATCTAAATGATTTGTAGGTATGAGGTAGATTATTATGGTTGGCTTAGAAAAGCCATAAGCCAAAATTGATGCCACAATCTTGATCACATTGTGGTAATTTTTTGTTATGTATATGGTCTAATTCATAGATTGTAGAAATGATTTATCATCTATGGTTTTATATAGTGAAAATTTCAAAGTATATTTACTTTGGAAGCATGAGTGATTCAAAAATCTTTTAATTTTGAAAACTTTTATAATAGCAAAAGGAATGCTCTTTAATCCATTTGGTTGATGGAAATGGTTTTGTTCATGGTAATAAAAAAAAAATTTGTCCATGATGAAATAGATTCATATAAAATGAATTGACATAAAAGTCTTAAAAAGAGACTATAGAAGCATGATTATATTTAAAATCAGCTTATTGATGCAAACTCTTATAATGAGTTAAAATATAAAAGTTTTAAAACTTTTATTGAAATATTAAGATATCGGCTAGTTATCTTTCACTAAGGGTGGATTTGGAGGCCTCCTACTTAAAAAAAAAAAAACCACTAAATAGTAAAAAGATAAATGAAATGGCAAATTGATTAAGTATATATATGATATCTTGATAGTTGAATGAGATATTCTTTAATAAAGGAATGCATACTTGCATATGGTGGGGGTGATAAGAATCAAAAGAAATAAAAAAAATTACCACCATCGTGTTGTACGATTTTAGTATAATTTTATGAGCAAATTATACAAGCTAATAAGTTTAAACACTTATTAAATTAAAGCCATAAAAAAGTCCTTAAAAAATATATTAAAAAGGACTAAAATAGTTTGGTTTATTCATTGAGTTTTTCCAATTGTACTAGAATTATAATTGTATTAAGGATGTATAAAAGTATGGAGATAAAATGGTTGAAAGTTATGAATATAGAGTTGTGGCCACAACCAAAACTAACTATTTCTTAAAATGATAATAATGAGGTAATAATGTCTGGAGCATATAAATGATATGCAAAATGAAAAATTTGGACATATTAGATTGAAGTGATTATATTAAAGATTCAATCTCAATTGGATCTCAATTGGGGGTAATTACCATAAAAGAAAATTAAATTCCAAGATATTTGGTTAGTAGTACTACAAGTAGAATGGATTTAAACCCTTACTATTAGACACCAATAATAGGAACCCAACTTTGAATTAGTAACCTCTAATTACAAAGTTTAATAGATGAAAACAAGTTATTGTTATGTGTCTATTAAACATTAGTAAAATCCATTCAAATTTTAGAAACTAGTGTGATCTATTGCGTGGGAGGATGAGTTTTTATTCTCTTAATGGAGTTTTAAATGTCTAAAGCAATTGAGACATAATGGAAACTCTACCTATATAAACATAGAAGTGGTGCCGCTTTAAAAAAAAGAATTGTTGGGGTTTCTCTTGTAAATGTTTATGAATAGGATAAGCACATGACCATAATAGTGCTAAAAGCAGTTATAAACCTCTAACAGAAGAATAAATAAGTATTATGTGTGTTACATTTTCAATTCTAACACTAGGAGTTAAGGTTTAATCTGCGGACACTATCAACTTTGTTAGAATTCTAAGATATATACGCTAATTGAAGGTTTAAATCGAGAGATACCTTCTTGTATTCATAATATTTATTTGTGTGAAAGGTAAAAATTAAACACCACATTCCAAACTAGTGGGGGATTGTTGGTAGTTTAGAATATGGTAAATTTCACATTGGATAGAAAGATTTAATTATTGATTAATAAAATTAATTTTTGTATTAATTTTATTCATATTTTAAATAATTATGTTTGAACAGAAACAAATATCATATGACAAATGGTCATAACTATTTGAATATAAATAGATTATTATTCATAAAGGTCATGATTATACAAAAGATCGTAACTATCTGAATAGAAGTTTATGTCTATTCATTCATTATAAATAAATCTTTTAGTATGACTATTTTCACTATTTCTGATTGGAGAGTTTAAGGCTTTGTTGTATCCTAAAGGTATAATTGCCTTTAAAAAAATATTATTCATGCCTCAAAGCTAAAATTCTTTTTTATTGTTTTTTTTTTGCTTATTTATTTTTGTCTAACAAATAATTGATAAAGAAAGGAGTTGCTTTGATAAAGAATTGGAAAACGTAGACATTCTATGGTGGAATGTTTAAATCTCTTCTTAGGAGTTAAGTAAGACTATACAATATAATTACCAGAAATGTTATATGATTCAAACCAAATATTAATCTATAACTAGTCCAAAATCACATAGCAAATTTATCCTTGAAATTTATCTCCACAAATTAAAATATCGCCAATTTAAGATAATATTTTTTATTTGAGTCATTGGAATTTTAATTTTGATTACTGAAATTGAAATAATATTAGCTAATACCTTATCAATTTGAATATCCAATTAATTTGTTATATGATCTTTTTTCTTTTTAGTTATTTGCACAAGATGACATCTTTTATGCTTTAATTTAGATAAAACTACCCCCTACTATTGTGTTTTTTTTACACAATATCCAAGACTCATGTATAAAGGTGTTCATGGGTAAGATCGGTTTGGTTTCAGGTCAGGTTTAGTATTAATAGCTTATATGCTTGTCTAGACCTAGCAGACTTGAAGTTCGAATCTCAAAATTTTTTCAAACCTGACTTAAATTAAAAAAATAAATCCCAAATACACTCATTAAACTTTTTTTATAACAAAAATTTGAAAAAAATGTTATTAAATTAAGTTCAATGAAATTATATTTAATTCACATATATATATAAATTAAAATATATATTTATATTTATAAAAATTAAAAATAAAAATTATATAAAAGTAACAATTAAGTTTAATAAAATATTTATAATTTTTATAGCATACGTAAATTAATTTATATATAATTACATATATATAAAAATAAAAATTTCTATTATGTGAATTCAATTGGGCTGGACTGGGTTTAAATTTTTTGTCTAAAATTCAATTCAAAATTTAAGTGGATCTAAAAATTATGTCCAAACCATGTTTAACAGGTTTTAATTTTTTATCCAAACCCTTTCAAAACTTGAGCAAACCTTCGAGTTTAGACAGATAACTCGATCCTTGAATAGGTCTACTTATATATATATATATATATATAAGAGGATCATTTCATATGAAATTTGCACCAAACTCACCTTTTATGTTTTTTTCCCTAGTACTATTTTTTTTATGACATTACTCTTTTTTGGGTACAACAATCTCATTGGAGAGATCCCTAAAGAACAAGCTAGTCTCACAAGATTACAATCGTTAAATTTATCAAGAAATTCCTTAGGAGGAAAGATACCTGACCACATTGACAACATAAGTGCAATACCCAAGCCTAAGTTATTATATCAGTGACCCAACCCATAAGTATCATTGGTTAAAAAAAAAATAAAGGAGAAGAAAATAAAAAAGAAAACTTATCAACAACTTTTGTTGATAGTTTTCTCTGATCAGAAAAAAAGGGAAAATTTAAGAAATACTTGAGAAGAAGAATAGAGGAAGAGATAGGGCAAATCAATCTAGAAATCACTGATTTAGGT
>NW_019168246.1:0-25518 GCF_002303985.1 Durio zibethinus
TTCATTAAAGCTTATCAAGCCTGCTCGAATCAAACTTTGCACTTTATGCTTGAAAATAGGGTAGGTTTCTATGGAGTAACCCGTATTCCCATTATGATAGTCACATATGGCATTAACATTGCACCATTTGGGATAGAATGGCTTCAATGGTTCCAAAAAGACTGAGGATACTAGGTCATTCTTGACCAATTTGGAATAGCTCAGTACAGGTTAATGGGGAATAGGATTACTACGAGCTCTTTCTTGGTTGCCCCTGAATCTTTTTGAACCACTCACTTCATTGTTAGGCCTTGAAACTAGTGTAGTAACAGGATTAGGCCCATATGCATGTGCTTGAAAAGCTAGTTGATGAGGACTTAGAATGATGTTGTTCATGGCTAGGATATAAGGCTGGTAAGGAACAAGATGAACATATAGTGGATATGAGGCATAACTTTTGAATTGCTGCCCCTCAAAACTCATCGCTTGGGCTTCATTTTCTTTTTTCTTAGGCATCTTACCCTTCTTGGCATTATCAGTCTTTTTCTCTTCAAGCTTGTCACTCTTGATGGTATTTTCAATAATCTTCCATAAAATCACCATGTCGATAAAATTTTTCATCACATTCCCTATCATCTTCTCATAGTATGGTGACTTAAGAGTGCTTACAAATAGCATTGTTGTTTCTTTCTCTATTAAGAGAGGCTGGACTTGAGCAGCAATATCTCGCCACCTTTGAGCATATTCTTTGAAAGACTCAAATATTTTTTCTCCATACTTTATAACGAAAAGTGATCAAGAGCCACGTCTATGATATAGTGGTATTGGTTGATAAAAGATCGAGTCAAATCCTTTTATGACTTAATACGAGTCCTATCTAACTGGACATAGCACTTTTGTAACAGACCCGATTAAACTATCCTAGAATACATGCATTAATAGTTTTTTATTATTGACATGTGCTACCATCTTACGACAGTACAGTATGATATGCGTAATGGGGTACTTGGTACCGTCATACTTTTTGAATTCAGTACCTTGAATTTTAAAGAAATCATAACATCTGGAACTAGGCAAAGGTTGGCAACATCCATGGATCCATAGAAATCAATTCCCTCTATAGCCCGTAATCTTTCCTTAATCATGCTCATAACTTGATCAGTCTTAGAGTTTTTTGGGGGTACAACTGTTTGTAGCTTTTCTTTCTCTTTAGTCTCATCCATTTTAGGAATTTGGATTAGCTCATCTGTCCTTTTAGTGAAGACATGATTAGTATAGCTCTGAACATTCTCTTGATTAAAATTTGGGAATGTGGTATGTTGTTGATTAAAGCTTAGAGTGGTTTAAGTTTGATGAGAATTGAAACCTAGAGGATATGCTGATTCAGTAGCTTCTTATGAGATATCTTCGTCTGTTGCCTTTTCTCTATTTCTCTTTTCTAGAGCCTTCAAAATTTTGCTTAATTTTTCTTCAAGAATCTCCTGGGCCTTTCTATTCTTTCAAGTCGGTTTACATTGTCTTGCTCCATTTCTCTAGGTTCCTCTAGCTTCGAGTGTAACACTGGTATTATCTATCCTTGAAACCTTGATTTCCCACATTATGGTACAATTTAGAATGAGTTTATGGATCTATGAGATTATGCATGAGAATGAATGCAATATGCATGAAATGCATGCATACACAATAGAAACAGAGTTAGTAACGCATAATATTTAACTTCCATGTATATGTATAAATATGCACAAAAAAAATAAAGAAAGATTAAACAAATCAGTTAATCCACCTCAAATAAAAAATAAACACTATAAAGTAAGCAAAATAAACACATGACCCTAGATTTTGGTTACTATAAAATGGTGGAGGACATGGGCTCGCTCTATGGTTAGGACTCTTATATGTTACTATATGTGGTTGGTTACTTCTAAAATATTCTTAAATTACTTCTAACATCAATCCATCCAGACTAGTAAGGCATCTCAATCCTTACCTATCATAGGCTATAAGCAGAAATGGTTAAATTTAAATGAGAGTGTTTCACAGGCCCATGCAGAGACATGAATCTCACGAGTGCATAGGTACTTCATTCCCTCATAAAGGTAGAGCCCAGGTGAAAGGTTTCTGTTATGCACATGCAAATGAATAACAAATATACAAATAGATAATTAGGAAAATATAAGCAATGAAAAATAAGCAGGTCTACACAATGAAAAAGAAAATAAATAATAATGCAAATATAAGCAATAAAAGGGAATAAAATAATTTCAAACTTATTAAGCAAGACTTGGATAATAAGAAATCATTTACTGGCTTGACTCTTAATGTCTTCAGTGGAGTCGTCAAACTGTCATAACGTATAGATCCATGGACTTACTGTTAGATATGGATGAAAGGAAGTCGTCACCAATATTTTTTGTTTAGGTGTGACTGGCCATCTAAAACATATCTTGATCTACAAAAACAGATGTTAGGTTTGGGAGTCGGTTACGCATAAGAAAGGTTGTAACACCCCCACAACATCCATCCAAAGGATAGTATCAGTTTGATTTTAAATTATCCAAGCCTTAATCATTTTTATAATTTATCAAATTTTTTAATATTGAAAATTAACCATAAAATTATCCAAATAGTTTGATAGCAATTTAGGATAATTCTTTCATCTCAAGAGTATTCATGAAGATTAGTGTCCCACTCTGAAAAACTTCTATCTTCGGATTTATTAATTTTATCCTAGTACAAAAAGAAACCTCCTAATAGTTTAGTAGGGCTTACTTCAAAGCAAACCTCCAATAGTTTAAAAGATAAAAATTATTTTTGTTTATTTGAAAATATATATTTTTTATTGAAAAGATTTTTATTTAAAGATTTTTTATTTTTTATTATTTTGAAAACTTTATTTACAAAGATTTTTTTTTATTTGAAAAGATTTTTTTTATACTCGTTAGTTTCAAGATCTTTACACAGCTAATAACAAAAAATCAAGAAGAAAGAAGAAATCAAAATTAGAAAAATAGCCTTTGTGAAAATGACTTGGAGGGGATGGTTGAAGAGGTACGACAGAATCTTCGATATCAATGGGTCTAATAGGACCTGGACATGAATGAGTATTTACAGCACTATTTAAAATTTTGATAAAAAGCACTACAAGTAGAATGCATTTAAAATTCCTTTTAGACACCAATAATAGCAACCTAATTTTAAATTATTAATCTCTAATTGGAAAGTTTAATAGGTAATAACAAATTCTTGTTATGTATCTGTAAACACTAGCTAACATATTCTAAATATTTGAAATACTAGTTTAAGTCATTGTGTAAATAAATGATGAGATTGAACTCTTAATGAAGTCTGTCGTTAAATGTTTATAGCAATGGAGACATAAATAAGAAAGTTCATCTATATATAAACATAAAAGTGGTGCCGTTTCAACAAAAAAGTTAAAAAAAATTTTGTAAATATTTATGAATAAGGATAAACACATAATCATAATAGTACTAAAGCAAATATAAACCCTAACAGAATATTAAACAAATATTATATGTGTTATATCTTCAATTTTAACACTAGAAGTTGAGGTTTAATCTGCAGATACCATCAACTTCGTTAGAATTCTAAGGCATATACAGTAATTGAAAGTTTAAATCAAAAGATATTTTTTGTATTCATAATATTTGTTTTGTATTCATAATATTTATTTTTTGTATTCAATTTTAACACTAGGAGTTGAGGTTTAATCTGTAGATACCATCAACTTCGTTAGAATTCTAAGGTATATACTGTAATTGAAAGTTAAATCAAAAGATATTTTTTGTATTCATAATATTTATTTGTGTGAAAGGTTAAAGATTAAACACTAACATTCTAAACTAGTGAGGAATTATTAACAGTTTAAAATATGATGTATCCCATATTGAATAAAAAGATTATTTGTATGTAGTTTAAAATATATTACTTATGTTATTTAAGTAATTGAACTACATGTTTGAGTGGGTTAAGTCATTTGCACTTGCTAAGAGCTTTTCTAGTGAGTAAGATAATATTTAAAATGACAGATTGAGCAAGGAAGTAATATTTTATTTTTATTTAAATCTTTTATTTGATTTTTGAATATTATAAAATTTATTCTTAGTCTAAATAAATATGTTTGATAAGAAGAACATGATAGTTGAATATACATATTTAAAACAAAAACATGGTTGTTTAAATAATTTGTTTAAACAAAAATATATAATATCATGATCTTTTTAATTGACTTATTTATTAGTATTTGTTTTTATTATAATAAATCTTTTCTCTGATCAATTCCATTATTTGTTTTTTATTTTTAAGAATTTTTATACTATCTTATACTGTGCATATGTATACATTATAATTTATATTTTTTTATGCATTCAAAATCACACCCGCTCCTCTTGTGCTCTTTGACGACCTACTGTATAATTATCTAGCTTAATTAGACCTTTAAAGACTTGGAATTTGAATCACTTCTATCTTGTCTTTAGTACTTATTTATCACGGACGTCGTCTTTAGAATGAACATGACCTGTTACGATAAGATCTTATGAACAATGTTTATTTAAGCTTACTAATTTTGTATATCACACTTATTTTACAAATATTATTAATAATTAAATATCGTTTTCTTCCTTTTTTTTTTTTTTCAATGTGGTATAAAACTGCGAATCAATTATCAATCTCAACACTTTCAAAATTACATTTTTCCTTATCTCCAGGTTTTGACTTTTTTTTTTTAAATAAAAAGACATGATTTTAATTCCTTTTTTACGTGAATTCTTTTTTCTTAAATCAAAATAAAATTAATAAAATTTAAAAATATAATATAATTATAGCAACTAATAAAAAAAATAAATATATTACTTATAATCATTACATTATAATTAATCAATTACTTTTGAATTATGTAAAATTTATTAAAATTTTATATAAAACTCAAGATTATAAATTAGGAACCGTATATAATTTTTTTATTTTATTGAACAATTATAAACCTATAAAAAAATTATAAGTAAGATGCAATTTAAAAAATGATTTTATATTTTTATTTGCTAATGTTTATTTTTTTTTCTCAAAAATTTCGGAAACCTAACCTAGGCAAAGAAATTTTCCATCCATGATGATTTGATCTGGCGATAAATGAACCTCTAGTAAAATTCTGCTTTTTTTTTTTTTCCAAATACAAATTCGACGAAAATGCAAGAAAAGGTCCGTGTATAACCAATAAATAAATAAATAAATAAATAAACGATAAAATGTCCTAATTAAAAAAAAAAAAAAAAAAAAAAGGCGACGCTTATGTTTTATTTGTTGCTGAGGTTTTGAAGGATTTTCGTAGTTCTCTCTCCCGCTCTCTTTAACAGTCACCTCTGTTTCTTTCTCAGGTACTTTATTGCACTTTCTTTTCTCATCTTTTTATTTCTTTAATCTGGCGCCGTTTACAGTAATTTGTTTCTTTCTACTATCCTTTAATGTTTTCTTGTTTCATAATTTGATTTAAAGTTGGTGCCTTTTTGCTTTTCTTTAGGGTTTAAGGTCTGGTAATCACATTTTGAAACCCATATTTTGTAAAGCTTTTTCTTCTTGTCTTCTTATTTTCTTTGTCCATCATTACCTTTTTTTTTCTTTTTTGTATATATTCAAGATGTGAGTCGAGAGTGATGAACAGCTTACAAAAACTAAGCATTCTTTGGCGTTTCTTGAATTCTATTATTCCAGGGCATATTCATTTATTGAATGATTTGATTATGGGTCTTGTTTGCTTCTTTAAAGTCATTTCTTTCGGGATATAGTTATATAAAGAATCATTTTCATATCAAAAGAAATTTCTGGGTTTTTTTTATTGAACATGCATTTTCCATAATGCGTGATATGTTAGGTTCATGTAATAATAATAGATGTTGGTTTTTAGCCGTTTTAGTCAGAATTTGAGATGGAAGGAGAGGTGGGAGGGCCGCTGTTTAATTGTGATTAATGCTATTAATTGACATAAAATTGAGTTCTATCCATTTAGTAGTTCTATATTTAGTGGCAATATCTGTGGACATTGCAAACCTTTACATAGCATATTTGGAGACCCCTGCCTTTTTTTTTTTTTTCTTTCACAGGGGTCTTCATATATTTGGAATTTGGCATTTCTTTGCATAGAAAAATGTCCTCTGGATGGGAACTTCCAAGATTTTGTCCTACACACTGAAAAGAGTTCTTAGGAGAAACTGTATTTGCTGGCACTCTTATCCGACAGTTCATGCTGGAAGTTGGAATATTCGATCTAGGTTGTGGAGTAATATCTTGTAAATCATGCGAGAGAATCAGATGAATTTCAGGTAAGAATTTAAATATTGGGTTAAGAAAGGATCAAGCTATAATTGTGTGACAAGAGATACGAGCTTGATGGAGAAATCCTTGGATTGGCAGAATTTGTTCTCAGGTGAAGAGTTGTTGCCCAATCGCTATGTTTGTTTCTCAACAAACATCAGTAGTGCTCACGGAATCAACAAGACTGAAAATAAGGAGCCAGTACTGTGTCAAAGCATCCATGGCAAAGGATTAGTTGAATCTTCTCAATGTGCTGTTAGGAAAAGTTTTATTAAGAGCCATTTTCCAATTATTTCTTCGACAAACCAATTGGGGAATTGGGGAACAGAGGACTTGAAGAATTCAGAAGTGAAATGTAATCATTCATTTATGCACAAGAACAACTTCAATTGCAAGAAAGGACCTCAGACCTGGGAAGAAGATTTCACTAGGCTTTATAAAAGGCATAGTCTTTATGAAAAAGATTCAACACTGGCTCCTTTTGACCTGCTTCATTGCAAGAATGCTGATGAAGCACAAAATGGGAAGTACAACAACCATCATTTTACAGCTCACTGCTCCGACTTCTTACATGCATATCCCGTTCCTTCTGTTCATGTGCAGCAAAAGGCCCAATGCGAAACGAAAGTTTGGGTTCCAGTTCAAGGTGGATTCCAGACATATAAGGGGATGAAGATACATAGGACGAGCCATGTGTTAGGTAGGTCTTTTTTGTGATTCTGTCTGCAGTCAGCAGTTCTCTGGCTATCAATTTCATCAGGGGTATAAACTCACGAAAGGCATTGCTTTGAAACAAAAGCAAAAGAGTGGATTCCTGTTAGTGGGAAAGAGAGGATCGGCTTTGCTGCTTTCTGTAATGTCATTAATGATACCTTGCCCTTTCATGCTTCTGTTTATAGCAAATCATTCTCGGGTTCTGAAGTTCATAAGGAGAATCAATTCAGGAAAAAGACTAATTCTGAAACAAAAGCAAAGAAATTGGTTCCTGTTCAGACGGTAGAGAGAACTGGCTCCGCTGTTGTTTGCAATGTCTTTAGTGATACTTCGGTGTGTTCATGTGGAGAGATGAATGATAAAAATTCAAACAGAAAAGGAACTCTTACCTGTGGATCTGCTACTTCTAGTGATTTAAAAGCATGGAGCATATAACCGTGCCGACAACCGAAATAACTTCAAATGAAAATGTAGCCCCAAATTTTGAAAATGAGAGTGCCATAGTAGTTCATGCTTCTAAAAGCACCGATGGAAGCATGACAGGAGAACCTAAACGCATCCCCCAGTCAATTATTGGCTCACTGTGGCATCTGAAACTTTGAATGCTGCTTACTTACTGCAATTAGAATCAGAAAGAGCTCAGCTTGAAATGGGCAAACCTCTTGCGGAGTTTGAAAGATTCATCCATTCTGCTTCTCCGGTTATTTCTTTTTCACATAGATGTGCCCCATGTGCAGTTAGCTCGGTTAGTCAGCTGTCCTTTCGCTTCCTCTGTAAGCACCAGAAGGCTAATATATCACTTCATGCTCTTTGGAACTGGTATGAGAAGCCTGGAAATTATGGATTGGAAATCAAGGCAGTAGACCAAAACGGAACCCTAACTGAAATGACACCATTTCAAGCTCATTTTATTCCCTTCCTGTCTGCTGTTCAATTGTTTGCCTGTGTAAGTCCAGAGAAACAAGAAGTTGAACTGAATTCCTCTTCTCCAAAAACATTGTCATTCAAAAATTTTCTAGAAGCAATTCAACCCGGACATTTTAGTGTGAGGAATAAAACATTAGAGATAAATCTTGATTCTATTGAGGAAGTTTGCATCTCAAATAATTCATCATCACATAAACGAGGATACTCTCAAGGCTTCCTTTCTTCAATTAACTGCCCTGGTGATTCTGAACTAATATTTGAACTTTTTGAATCTGAGCTGCCTCATCAGCGGAAGCCTCTTCACATTAAGTAAGCTTTTTCCTTGCAGATCTAATTTTGCATTATTGATGTTGTAGCAACTTGAGAGCCATTTATTGGTTGGTTCATGCAAAAAAAGTTAGCAGTTGTATGCTTTATGGGTTGTTCAGGAATATAACTAAATGCTCAGTGTATTTTGGTCATACTATGTCATTCTGCAATAAATTGTTCACTGAGGAGAAATTGCACTAGAAGCTGAGGTAATTGATATGGCACTGCTCCAGTTTAGTGTAATGCTGTACTCTTCTATAAAAGCATGGAAGAAGATCTGGTCTCTTCACTTTCTAATCATTGCCAATGTGCTTGACTCATGCCTGCATTACAGCTTGTTCATAAATATTTTTCCAGACGCTCTAGATGCACAGCATAAGGGCTTGTGTATTTGTTACTGCTAATCTCAATAGCGTTCTCATTCCTATTGAACTCAGTTCTGTCTGATCTTCTCACTTCTTTAACCATAGCTTAATCCTCATACCGGTGTCCTTAGTCTTCTTTTCTTTTTCTTTTATTTTTTTAAATCTTATTCCACTTGCCTAAGCTTTGTTAACAGGCTTCCTCTTGCTTTCTTCAGACATTTTCACACACTGCTTGCTTTAGGTACCATAATCAAGAGTTCATTTACCATAAGTTAATTCACTTTAAAAATCTAGGAAAATATGTTACTGTGTTTGGAGCATGCTTTCTTATCCAGCAGCCCATTCATGTGATAAGAAGGCAAATCAGAAGTCTTTTTTAACTTGAGAGCAGCATAAGCAAACGAAAAGACTGTAAAAGGCTAGGTTGAGAAATGGAGAAGAAAGACATGATGAACACTGCAGATATTGTCTTAGTGATAATGATGATGAAGAGCTTCTTCTGTCTCATTCCAATAATGTCAGATATCTCCAAAGAAGCCAAAAGTTATATTTCCTCGTCCCCAAGTGGTTTGTTTGATGAATTGACTTTCATTATCTTCTGGTTTTTTAGCTTATCTCCTTTTCGATATCTCAAACAATCAAGCTTTAAATTCTCATCTATTTTTGTTAATCTGCACATGGATCATTTTGCGCACAAATACTTGATAAGATCTACTGGTTAACAAGTTAGAAGTTGCAGAATTGCTGAACTCATTAAACCTGGAAATTCCAATCAAGTATCTGGTGACCCATCAAAACTAGAGTCTATGGATCTGCATGATCTACACCCTGGATCTTGGTAAGAGCCAGTATTGTCTGTCAATTTTGACTGATCTCTTTCTAGTTGGGGGACTAATATACTAAAACCTCCATAAATTGCTTTCAGGTATTCGGTGGCCTGGTATCCTATATATCGAATCCCAGAAGGGAATTTCCATGCATCATTCTTGACTTACCATTCACTGGGACATTTGGTACAGAGATGTGTTCCTACTGAGTCTCTTCACAAGAATGCTACTTGTATTGTTGTGGGCGGGTGTGTGTGTACATTTTATATTTTGTGAGATTTTTTGTGGGCGGGTGTGTGTGTACATTTTTCCTTTTCACAAAAGGCGAGAGTTTCCTTTTCACATTTTATATTTTGTGATATTTCGTAAAATGAATCTTGTGGGCGGGTGTGTGTGTACATTCAATTACAACATTCATTAATTGATAGAAAAGCGACCTTGGAGCCATCTCTCTCCTAAATGTTGCCTTTGTTTGATCTATAATTATGACAATGGCTAATGGGCTCTTTAATATGTAATACCTATATATATATATATATATATATATATATGTTAGATTATAATCTGTATAATGTACAAAATAATTTTATTTATTTAATATATATATATATATATATATACAAATTAGTTTTTTTTCAAAATTATATTCAAATCTTTAAAAGTCATAACATATATAAAATTTGTAAATATTGATTTGTCATTAAAAAAAAAAAATTTCTATAAACAGTAAGAAAAAAATTATACCTTTCCTTTATATATTTTTGTTTACAATAATATTTATACACCTATAATATTATATCAAATAAAAAAAAATTATGCCTTTCTTAAAAAAATTAAAATATATATTATTGGATGATAAATTAAATAATAAAATAAATATTAATGCACTTTAATTTTAATAATCTAGACTAAATTATTATGTAAAATAAGAAAAATGTTAGAAAACATGTGAAAAAAGAAAAAAATAAATTGAAAAAAATATTATTTTTCATAAGAATGAAACTATAACAACAATAAAATATAGCTTGAAAAAAAAGTTATAAACAAATAAAATAAAACAAATTGTAATAGTAATAGAATATATTTTGAAAAAAAGTTATTGAAAAAAATTGATGTATAACACATTACATTTATAGTGTTAAATTTGTAAAAAAAATTCTTTAGTGGTAATTAGAATTAAATAGATAATTTTTAAATTAATTTTTTAAATTTTAAAATGGATATAATAAGTGATAAAAATAATATTAAATTTTTTACATTTATTTGAAATATAAATTTAATAATTAGAGTTCAAATGAATATAATCGTTTTAATAATCTTATTATTAAAAAATTTAAGATAAAATTTTTTGAATGTTCAAAATCTTACATAAAGTTACTTGAATTTTTAATGTCTTACATAAATTTTTTAAAAAGATAATTTTGTAAATCAAGATAAAAAAGATTGTTAAAAGATTTGGATAAACTTAATCTTTATAATTTTTAAACATGTTTAAAAGATTTTGATAATTAAATAATTTTTTAAATATGATTATTTGGTAAACAACTAAAATTATTTATTAAAAAAATAAATTTCATATTTCATATTTCATATTTCATATTTTAGAAAATATATCTCTAAATTAATTTGATTTTCAATTATAATTTGAATAACTTTGATATTTGAACACTACAAGAAATCTAACATATACTGACGTTCAAAAAAGCATCGGTAAAACTTCAAAATCCGTCAGTATAGTACCATAAACCCTATACCGACGGTCAAAATGTGTATTCTGAAAAATTTTTAATCATCAATATATCCTTTATTGGTATAGACCTATACTGACAGTTTTTAAGGTGATGGAATAGCTTACAAAGATGTACCTATAGTTCAAAACCATTAGTAAATGTATATCTATTAGTATAGCATCTGTTGTGTGTTTCACTATTTTACCTTTTATCGACGGTTAACACCTATCAGTATAGACTTATATGTTTTAGTTTTTCTTGCCTATACTGACGGTTAATGCTCGTCAGTATAGACTTGTAATTTTTTTACCTATATTGACATTTAAAGCCCGTCAGTATAGATTTGTATGTTTTAATTTTTTCACCTAGACCGAAGGCTAGTGCCTATTAGTATAAAATTATATGTTTTAATTTTTTTGACCTATATCGACAGTTAATGCCTATCAGTATAGATTTATAATTTTTCTTACCTATACCGACGTTTAGCATCCATCAGTACAAACTTGTATTTTTTAATTTTTTTACCTATACCAACGGTTAGAGATTGTCGGTATATAATTGTATGCTTTAATTTTCTTACTTATACCAATTGTTAGAGATTATCAGTATAGACTTATATGTTTTAATTTTTTATTATATTTTAGAGATTGTTAATATTGCCTGAAATATTCCAACGATAAAGTGCATCAATATAAATGTTAAGACGTCAGTAAATTTTTTTTAAAAATTATATTTTAATTATTAAAATTAATTTATTTAAAATCGTAATATGATATGTTTTCATATAAACTAAAAAAACACACACACACACAATAAAGTAAAAGATATTTAATAGCATTAAAACTACTTAAAACTACAAGTAAATTACTTATAATCTACAAACTTAGTATAAGTGAAAAACTAAAGTTATTGTACCAACTCTGATAAAACAAACATCGATAAAACAAACATAAATAAAAAGTTACACCCCCTCACCCTAAAAAACACAATCATAAATTTGCATTACCAGACATCTAAAGATTTTTTTATCAGCTCAAAACTTTAATAGAACTATGAACAAGATAATCTTAAAAAATCTGTAAACAAACAAACAATTGCAAAATCACCTCAATAAGAAAAAGCATACATGCATCAATTACAAGCCCTTTCCAAAACCAAAATATTTTAATTCATACAAAATATCATAAGTCTTGAAAAAGTCAACAAGTGTAGCTACATCATATAAGTAACAAGTTCAATGAACCTAGCTTACTAATAGTATTCAATATACCAATCAAGCATCACAAAACACAATAGCGTTATTTCAACAAAGTGCATAACATCCAAAACAAAACCAAATCCCCCTACACAACATAATGCTCCAAGTAAATAAACAATTTCCTAAAATAAATTATCCTATCATAGATTTCTACAAAGAAGCATCTGCATAGCATAAAAAAATTCAATTAGAATTCTTGTAAATTATCTTATATATACAAAAGGTAAAAAGGTAATCATCAATTCATATACCAGTAGAAATAATTTTATAAACATCTTATTCATTCATATATACAAAAGATAATCATCCATTTATATACCAGCAAAAATAATTTTATAAACACCTTATTTATTAGTGTAATACATGGATGAACAAGGAAAAACCTCATTTGCATGTTTAATCTCCTCATTTTTTTAGTTTAATTCCAAATAATAACTTAATGAAACCAACCTAAGATTATTTTAGTCAATAGAACTATCATTAAACAAATATTTTCACTATAACATTCAAGTCTACAACTATAAAGTATGCTTACATCATAAGAAAACCTTTTCAAAGGGAAAAAAAAGGCAAGAAAGCTTTCTCAAGGAAAAAAGAGCAGGCTTTAAATCATAGTATAATTTAATGATTATGGCAAAGACGATGGGTAATGTTTCAAGATCACAATTACATGATTCAAAACCTATATTCAAAATTGATTTTGGCATTCTAAGAAACAAGTATCAAGCAAAACATTTTCACATACATATCATATAATGACAAGTTTACCATTTTCATTTTCATTAGGTTGATGACTTGAATTTGAAGAACAATAGTTTTCACGTGTGATTTCTAGAGCACTACTAGCATCAGAAACCTAAAATTAATTTTAAAAAAATTTCAATAAGGTTCAAAATTCATAAGCAAGATGACAATTTATATATATATAAATTAAAATAAATGTTATATATACTTCTCTATTCACTATTTGAGTAATAGTATTCAAGATATCCATATTCTCATTAGGAAATTATCTTCTAAGTACCAATAAGACAGTACTTAAAGTTTCTTTCAAGTCTTTAATTTCAGCCTTCAACTCTTGTACCTCTTTCTTATGCTGAACCAATTCGAAAGATAAAGGACCATATTGTTTAGATGAAGTGGATATTGTACCCATGCAACGAACATGCCATTTTCTCTTTGGTCCTTTTAACTTTTGAATAAACATCATCTTTTCATGAACTCCTTTTAGAATTTTGAGCACTAGTTTCTCTCAAACGTTGTTTTATGAGTTCCTAAAATTGTAAATAAATAACTTAGTATAAAAAAACTAAACATAAGTAAAAGCAAGTAATAATTAAATTAAATACCATAATTTTAACTACCTTGTCATTCACAACACTTATATCTTTACATGTACGAGAAATAATATATACCTCACATGTGATGGTCGAATTCCATTAGCTTTTTGTTTCTACAAAGGTACAACATTAATTATTGTAATGATAAAATCGTACATATAAAAAGTAAACTTCATATTCATTAAACTAAGTACGATAAGAAAAATTAATATATGTACCAAAGTTTGAATGATCCTTGAGAATGATTTTATTCCTATGCAATAAGGCTCACCTAATTTTGAGCGGTTTATTTTGTTTGTCTCACTTTGTTCTTTTAAATAAATGAATAAGAAAATATATATTATAATAACTTTGTAATTATTATCATAGTGTTAAAACAAAGTAAATAGTATATTTTGTAAACATTTACTTTTGCTTTATTAGTCAACCAATGTGCAGCAAGAAACAGGAATTGACTTTTGTCTACTTGAGAATCATCAACCTTTGTAATCATTTTCTCTGGTGTCTTGTGTTCATCATAAAATTTAGACTTCAATTTATTCTTCTATTGCTTCCACTTAGCACCCATGTTTTTTAGTGCCCAAGAGTTAATTTTTTGAAATATTTTTTCATCAACGAGTTCATTAGAATCATATTTGTGAAATTCAAACTTTGACTACAATTTGAAAGAGCTAATTGGAAAGAAAATGTCAATATATATTATATGAATTGCTACTATTAACTAGAAACTAAAAGATTATTGTCATGGCATTAGCTAGCAACTAAAACATTATCATATTAATACCTATAATGTTTTTCACATTTCTTCTTTCTTATCATCTGACATTTTATGCCAATTTGTATAATTAATTGTTGCAAAGCTAGGCATTCTCACCATGCTACCAATGAATCAAATTAAAGAGTAAGATTCATCACCAATAGGTATAGCATCATCATTAACCTTAACAACATACTCCCTTTCTTTCAAATCCCAAATATCAGCCATACATGTAGGACCTCAAGCTTTTTTATGTTGAACATTTCCTACATAGAAAAATTATATGTAAAGAAAGCAATTACATTTATTAAAAATTATAATTGTACAACATTATAACACATAAAGAATTTTACTAACAGAATATAGTGTTGTTATACCTAAATTATGTTTAACTTATTCATCTTAATCTTCATTATTTGTAAATTGAGAAATTGGTTCTTGAGATTCTTGTAGAGGCTTATGTTGTGAAGTTTTTGGATCTACAGACAACAATTGTTCTTTAGATTGTGTTTGCAATTGAGAACTAGATGCACGATTTGCCTTAGTGATATTCAATCATCTACACTTTGCCATCTCAAGTCTAATAATAATACACAAAATATACTAAGTATAATATAACAGAGAACTTGATAGTGGCAAACCATATAAAGCACCAAGTACAATTTAATATATTATATGATCACACAAAATTAAGTAATTCAAGCTAGTAACAGAAAAACAAAATATTAGTGAACTATGTCTTACATTGCAAAACCTTAACAACAATATAAATTATTACATAGAATTAAAAAATGTCCTCCTAATTATGTTCATCTATGAGATCTTTTTCTACATGCTTATTTTTCATCTCTGGTGTGACCATTATTCCTTCATCATCAACTTCACTTCTAACCCAATTTGAAGTACCATGTGTGTCATCAAATTCAATATGGATTTCTCTATTCTCTTGCTCTCTATATAAAGATGATTCATCACCTATACCAAATACATCTTTAAGTTTTGCATGCTTGACAAAAACCCAACCATTATGTCTTTCATCTTTCACATAAAAACTTTCTTAGCTTGTGATGCCAAGATAAAAAGATCATTAACCAAATTAGTTTTACTATGAGCTAGATATAAAAAATTAACAAGAGTGAAACCAAATTTATCCTTCTTGCAACCTCTATTTATATCAATCCAATCACATTTAAATAACACAACTTTCATTCTACCAGTATAATTCAATTGAATGATATCTTTTAAAACCCCATAATAGTTAACTTCCCCTCAATAAATTTTGTATCTCTTGTACTTACATAACTCATCATCTTGGTTGTTACAACAATTCCACTATTTTGAGATTTTAAGTATCTCTAACATGCCTTGGTATGAAATCTAAAATCATTAACAATATAACCAGTGTATTTCCTAACAGTATTAGTTGGACTACAGATAAGCCATCTAAGTTGATCTGTGATGTTTGCATCTCCTCATTGATCCAAATTAGCAACCTATCCAATTTCATATTTGGTTAAAATAATAATCTAACTACAAAAACTTTAATTAGATATTCCAAACCATGATGTGTGATTTACATGATCACAAAACCAATCATAAAAAGTTTCACTTTGTAACTTTTATATCTCATATGACATCAGCCAAAGAGACCAATTATGCCTCTTAATAAATTAGTCATGTTTTCTACATGAAAATGAATTCTTATAAGACTATATAATATACTACAAAAAAAAATTATCAAGTATAATATGCATGTAGATAAGTGATCTTACTTTATAAAAGGAGCAACCTTAGTAGAATTAAATAGCACATATTGATGTGCTTGAACCAAAGTTATAGCATTAAGTATAATTTATGAAACCTTTTTACGCTTGTTAACATTAAAACCTTTATGTTTTAATGTTCCCAATGGTCTTACTATAGTAGAAAGAATGGATTTTTTTTCTCTACAAAGAGATTCTTGTCTTCATTTTGGATAGGTCGATTAAAAATAGTTTTCATTCCATCAAAGTATCTTGAACAAAAAGTTATGCATTCATTTGCTAAGTACCTTTTTTGCAATTGAATCTCCAGGACAAGCTCTATTGCGCACATATGATTTACGAGGAAGAAAAAACCTATATAAATAGAAGTTCAATAGAAAAGATCATTAGCAAACATCCTAGTTAAAATTTAAGTAAAAAAATCTATAACACTTTAAGATATACCTTTCAATATGATACATCTATCGATAAATGATTGGACAGATAATTTTTGCTTTATTTGCCAAATGGATAACTAAATCTACCATTATTGTGAAAAAAGATGAAGGAAAAATGTTTTCCATTTCACATAAAATTAATGCAACATGAGACTTAAGTAATTTAAGCTTATGTTCTTTGAAAACTTTAGAACAAAGTTCTTTAAAAAAGGTATACAAATCAATAAGAAACACCACACCTTATCAGATAAATATCATCGTATTGCTATAGAAAAAACTCTTACACTAAGAGATGAAAATCATAACTTTGAGCCTTATTAGCTTTTGTTATTTAAGTTGCACACAAAGTGAGATATTTGAAGAGTATTCATCTAGAGTTTTTATTTTCTTGAGAATCTTTAAAAAAGATTTTTTTTTTAATTAAGCTCATTTGATATGAAGCTTGAGACAAGTATTGAGTGTTAGTATCGGGATGAGTCTTTGGATAAAGAACACTCATTATACCTATTTTACAAGGTCAAGTCACGCCTTGTAGTTATCATTTAACTTTTTTTCTTACCCAATCAATGTACCAAGAATGTTATCGTAAATATTCTTTTCTATATACATCACATCAATATTGTGATGCAATAAAAGATGTTCCTCATAGGGTAATGTGAATAAAATACTCTTCTTCTTTCATGGTCCATCTTCATTACCATTCCATTATTTCAACTATCTCAACACTTCACTCTTTGATGGTGGTGAATGCGCACTTCTAAATTCTTGAGTTCCATTAAATGAGTTTTTATCATTTCGAAACCTATGATTAGGTTGCAACCATCTACGATGGTATATGAACAATACTTTCTGCCATGTTGTAACCATTTAGATGTAGCATCAAATCCATAGTAAGGACATGTATACTCTCTCCTAGTACTTCACACAAACAAATTAGCATATGCAATGAAGTCATTAATGGTCCAAATTAATGCTACACGCAGTTGAAAGTTTTAATTTTTTGAGGAATCAAAAGTTTGAACACCAACTTTCCGAAGTCCCTGCAACTCTTTTACCAAAGGTTGTAGGTATATATCTATATTGTTTTCAAGACTTTTTAGACGAGGAATAAGTAGGGAAAGAATAAAGTTTGGCTATTTCATGCACATCCATAGAGGTAAGTTATAAGGTATTAATATAATAAGCTAAATGCTATGTGTCACACTCATAGTTTTGAAAGGGTTAAAACTATCAGAAGCTAATCCCAAACAAATATTATGAGGGTCAAAAGAAAAATTAAGATACTGAGAATTTAATTCTTTCTAAGCTAGAGAATTTGCAAGATGTCTTATACATCCATCCTTAGTATGCTCATATTCATACCAAGTCATCAAGGTAGTAATTTTTGAAGACATGAATAACTTTTGTAGTCTTAGAATTAAAGGAAACCAACGTAAAATCTTAGCAACTTTTTTTTCTGACACTATATCTTGGGGATCACTTTTTGCATCATTCAAGGTCTCTTTCCACTTTGAAGCGCCACATTTTGAACATATTTCTTCATTTGCCTTATCCTTCCAAAACAACATGCAATCATTAGGACAAGTATGGATTTTTTCCATATCCCAAGCTTAAGGCAAAAATCATCTTGTTTAATTCTTGATAAGACCATAGTGATGTATTACCTTCTAGCAAACAAGTTTCAAAGCCTTTAATAATGTATTGAAAGATTTATTTGTCTAACCATTAAAACACTTAATGTGAAACAAATAGATTACAAAGAAAAACTTTATGAAGTTTTTGCAATTTGGATATAGTTTCTCCTCTGCATCTTTAAGTAACCCATAAAACTAGTCACTATCAATTCTATGACCATGGTGTTACTCTCTACTAGCATCTCCAGCTTCTATGTTTACCCACATCAACATTTATAAGTCTTTCAGCCTTATATCATGTAATAAATCATGAATATCAGGACTAAGCCCTCTTTCTTCATTATTAGTTATTTCAATAGGTAAGCATACATCAAAAACCTCCCCGTGAAATGCCCATTGAACATATCCTTTGAAAACATTATCACATATTATGTGATCAAATGCATCTCTCCTATAAACTCTAAATGTGTTGGAAACATTTAACACAACACCAAATTTTTTCATCTTCAAATGATATTGCAAAGGCAAAGTTTAAAAAACTAGTGACTCTTTTTATATATTCTTCACTGGCTCTTAACATGAGATTTATCCACTCCTTATTTATAGAATGTAAAATGATTTACCCTAGTAATAAAATTATATTTAATTTAAAAATTTAAATTAAAATAATAGCATTTAATTTAAACGCTAAATAAAATACGATTATGTAAACATAATGTCACATTTTCATTAAGAATAATATTTCAAAAGTACGTTTATAATTAAACTTATGTATTTTTAAGAGAAGCACAACCAAGATAAATTTTGGTTGAATAAGCAAGAGAGAGGCAGAGGATAGAAAAAAAGTAGCTTAAAACAAAAACAAAAAATCTATAGATGTGAAATAAGGTTACCAATGTAGGGTTATTTGGGTTTGGGTTTTAGGGTAATAGGGAATATTTGAAATAACTCACAATTGCAAAAGGATAACATCTAGGCAGCTTGTAAACATTGTGTAGAAATAAGGGATTTTTGCAATGAAAACAAAGTTTTAAAGCTTGAAAAATTTAAACAAGGATTTTAGCTACAAAGTTAAAAAGATCAAAGGCAAGAAAAAGTGAGACGAGATAAGCTTCAGGTGAGGTAAAGACTGAAAGGCAAGGTAAGGATGGTGGGAACAAAATTTTCACAACTTTTGTTTTAATAAGTTTAAATTTCTTTAAAAGGTTTTCATTCCCAAGACGTGGGAGTATAAGGTAAGGACAGTAGATTATTAAAGATTTTTTTGTCATAAAAAGTCTTGAATAATCTCTAGAAAATCTTGGCATCTGGTTATTCAAGGCGTTTGTGACTAAAAATACCTTAAATAATCCCCAAAAATTTTTTATAAGAGATTGTTGAAGGCACTTTTTTGCTAAAAACACTTTTAATAATCTCTTTCATTTTTTATAAAAGGATTAATCAATTTGTTT
Organism: Durio zibethinus; assembly: GCF_002303985.1. The sequence continues at coordinate 19,822 of NW_019168246.1, forward strand.
TAGCACAAAAAAATTCCTTGAATAATCCTTTTATAAAAAAAATTAAATAGGATTATTGAAGGTATTTTTGATCAAAAATGCCTTAAATAATCTCTTAATATTTTTTATGAGTGGATTAATCAAGGTATTTTTAGCAAAAAATGCCTTGAATAATTTTTTTCACTTTTTTAGAAGGGATTATTTGAGACATTTTCTATCAAAAATGCCTTCAATAAATTTTTCTCATTTTTTTTAGGATCATTCAAGGCGTTTTTGTGAATAAGCCCTTAGGGTTACTTAAAGCATTTATAGTAAAAAACATCTTGAATAATCCTCTTTAAGCATTTATGAGAAGATTATTGAAGGCGTTTTTGCCCAAAAAATACCTTGAATAATCTCTAACAAATATTGAATAGGGTTATTGAAGGTATTTTTGGCCAAAAAAGCCTTGAATAATTCCTGGATTATTGAAGGCATTTTTGACCAAAAATGCCTTGGAATAATCCCTAACAAAATATTGAACGAAGTTATTGAAAGCGTTTCTAGCCAAAAATATCTTGAATAATTCCTAGATTATTAAAGGTGTCTTTGGCCAAAACACCTTCAATAATCCCCTCCAATTTTTTTAAAAGGGATTATTCAAGGATTTTTTGTCAAAAATGCCTTCAATAATTGTGATTTTTTTATTGGGATTATTCAAGGTGTTTTTGCCCAAAAAATGCCATGAATATTCCCTTACAAAAAATTGAAGGCATTTTTTTTTGTAAAACACCTTTAGTGATCATTTTGAAAATTCATTCTCTTATTTTGAACTTTGAAATCCCCAAATTGTTATTACAGAGAACGATTAAAAGCTACATTGCAACAAACCAAAACCCCTAAACCCATTTAGTTTGCCTTTTGGTTTCTTCATCTCTCTCATCATTGTCGACTTTCAACAACTCAAACACCATCGCACCTTTCTTTTTATCAATATATATTTACTTTATTTGTTTTTTGTATTATTTGTATTCTTTGATATAGGTTTTTTTTGTTACTTGCTATATATATTTATTCATTCCACCATCACCTAAGTTTTCCAATCTCCCTTCATTACATGTATGGTGTTTCCTCGTAGTTTGGTTTAAATATTATGGTTTGCTAAATGGTATTGTGAAAATTGTGAGTATTTTTTTACTCATTATTTGTTTTGCATGGAACTCTTATTTAAGGTGGGAATCACAATATGGCTTATACTCATAAAATATTATTTGTGTGAAGATGTTTTACGTATATTGGTGTAGTAACTGTAGTATGATTATTATGTACTGTGTGAAATTTAGAGAGAAAGTTGGTTTATTTATATAATTATGATCAAAATCACAAGTATTATGAAATTCAAAAACATATTTCTCCTACTACTAAACATGAAGAAGACACGCATGTAATGGAAAAAAGAAAAACAAAGGGATGAAATAAACAAATTCAATTTATTGACATTAAAATTCATGTCAGCTTCAATCAAAGTGGGCAGCCTATATTTGATGGAGCTACCAATTGGCTAGTCATATTGGAGTGGTCGTCCGTGTAGCATTTGTATTACGTACCATAATTAACGACAAGTTCTTGATGATCTAAAGGATCGTATATAGGAGTCGGTTGTAATATGTTTATTCAACTATTTCATAAATTTGTTAAATGATCATTTAATTAAAATTCAATGTGTTCATACTAAATTGTGTTAAATTTATTAGAAATGGTTCAACGTCTCAATTGAATGTAAAAAGCTTGTGTTGCAATCGGTTGGGAAAGCATTTAGAGACTTTAAAAGTAGATGACAACCCAATATATTTTAGCGTTTGCTGATCATAATGATGTTTTAATTGTTCTACCTTTGTTATATGCAAATGTTATAAGTTATCAAGATTAAACAAATTTTGTTCAAGATCAGCTATCAAAAGAATTCTCGGTATGCATACCTATTACAAAAAATTATTTATAAGATTTTATGTAATATATTCGATATCTTAATATGTGATTTATGTAATGTTTTTCTTTTTTAGAAAATCAAAGAACAACAAAAAAAATTCAAGCCAAACAAGTATATCACCATCAGACATTGAGAAAATGTTAAGCAAATGTCAAGTATGAGCTTATAAGTATTCACACACTTGTTTTATACTCAAATGAATATTTATGAACATTCATTTAATAGATTCTAATTCTTATATAGTGTTAATTTATTAGGAATCATCTAGCTCTGGCATCGAAGTTTCTAGATGAGATGTATGGAAACAGGGACATATGTGAAAGGATTGATTGCTTGCAAATGAAGCAATAGAAGAAATAGCTAAAAAGATTGTATGTATAACTACTCATTATATCACATATGATTGATTTTGTGCTTATATAAATTTATTGTTACAACCCATCTTATTATTATCTTTCAAGATGATTTTGCTACTAAATTTAAATTCAGTGAACTGATAATATACTATGACAAAGATCCCTTGTCTTTAGCATTAAGAGTGAAAGAAAGACATAGTCAAGTTCGTGGGATTGGTAGATTTGTGTTACCATTAAAGTTTTTTAGTAATCAACCCAAAACCCTTCAAATGACGAATGCACAATATGAGACAATCATTGAGCAACAACAACAAATACTCCATGACCAGAGCAATGCCTGAATAATCAACAATAATGACTCATAGCTTTAGAGGTAATGTTGGTAGTAATGCAGCCTAGCATGCTTGTAGGCCAATCGGTTAGCATCATCCAGCTAGGATAAGTTTTCATTGCAAGTCAGACAGAAAACCCAATCTTCGGTACTAGCCATGAAGTATGATTTTGTTTATTCACTTAATATTTATTTGTTTATTATATTTATTTGATTTGGTTTTAATACTTATATTTCATTATACATTGTAGCATGATGTTGGGACTTAGAAGATGACCCTTGTTTAGGTTGCCATTAATGTCTTATCTAATTATGCACCTGATCATTTATCTGTAGAAAACTACATTACCGTTGAGTCCAAGGAAGGGTTATTTGATCATCCATTAGTTTCTTACATTGGGGACCTGAGATTAAGGAATTTTATACCCTAAATGAAATATCAGCTTTTGATATTGTTGCCTATATAAGGTTAGCTTATAAATTTAAATATGTAAAGTCAATATGTATTAATCTATATTACGATGTATTAATAACTAGTATTATTGATTGTTATCGTGCAGCTTCCTATAAAGAGAAATCTAGGCAAGATAAATGACTCATAGATTCAGATTTGTTGACCCAAATTTCATTAGTGAACAAATTTCATTAGTGAGTTAATGCATGAAAAAATGGGCTGATTATTTTTTGGTCCCATATAATACTGCATAAGTTATATTCATATAAATAATTATTCCAATCTTACCCAAATCTAAGATGATATCTAATTTGAGTATATCATTTTTATTATTTATAGTTGTCATTGGCAGCTTATTATGATTGATATGCCATACTTATTTAATTTCACTCAACCAACAACGAAGCCTAATCATGATATTCAAAATTTTATAAAAAGGTATTACATGTTATTATATTATCTTCTATTTCTTCATAACTACTTTTATTTTTGTATAAGTACTTTTTTTTCAACTTTGGAAAATGTTTGCAGCTGATAAGAAAGTAAAGATAAATTAGGTGTCATTACTGGTAAATGTGTTCTTTTATATTGAGTTTGTCTAGGTAAATATTTCCTAAACCCATTAAATTTATTTTTCAGTTACCTCGTCAACCAAGATATATTGAATATGGATATTATGTCCTTCATTTTATGAGAGAGATAGTTTTATATGATTTTATGACCACACTATTCAAGGTTAGTATTAATTTCATACAATCGTAATATCTTAAAAAAAAAAAAGCTAAATTTTGTTCTTATTTATTAATATTTACTTTTGATTTTTTTTATAGTAAGAAAGTAAAGAAAGCTTCACGATAGACAAACTTGATGAAATCGATAAAGAGTGGTCTAAGTATGTATTATCATTCGCTACACCTTAAGGTTGGAGATATTGTTGGTTAGGTGTAAATATATGCGTTTCATTTTTTATAATGTTTTTAGCATGCCATGTTGAATAGATAATTTAAGTTTTTAGATTGGGGTATTGGTTTAATATTATTGGTATCTATTTGTTTTATATGAATTGGTAGCTTATATGAATACACATATATTGAGTACAATTATTTGAAAAAAGTATATTTATATGGCAATGTTATCACTTATAAATTCAGATGTGTGGTCAATTTATTAAAATACTACAATGTTCATAATGTAAATTTTAAAATGCAATTCATAGTATCACATATATAAACCAAATATTTTTTTGGCAAAAACCTACAATTGACTTGCATTCATTTCTAGACATGCTTTTCAAAATGGAAACGGCTATTTTCTCATTTTTTAAGTCAGGTCAAATGGCTTAAATTGAAGGTATTTCTAGCCAGAAATGCTTTGAATAATCCCCTTAAATTTTTAAGAGTGAATTATTAAAGGTGTTTTTGGCCTAAAATGACTTGAATAGGCCAAAAATGCACTCAATGATCCTTTTCCCTTTTTTTTGGGATTATTCAAGGCATTGTATGAGAAAACGTCTTGAATAATCTCTTAGAAAAAATTGAATAGGCTTAGTCAAAGCATTTATGGTAAAAAATGCCTAGACTAATCCCTTTCGATTTTTATAATGGGATTATTGAAGGCATTTTTAGTCAAAAAATGCATTGATTAATCCCTTACAAAATATTGAATGTGGTTATTAAGGGGCATTTCTAGCAAAAAATGCCTTAAATAATTCATGGATTATTCATTTAAAGGGGATTATTCAAAGTATTTTTTGTCAAAAATAACTTCATTAATCCTAGCGTTTTTTTTTTCTTAGAATATTCAAAGCATTTTTGCCCAAAAAATACCTTGAATATTTCTTTATAAAAATTAAAGGCATCTTTTTTGGTCAAACACTTTGTGATCATTTTTAAAATTCATTTTCTTCTTAAACTTTGGAATCCCAAACTGTTAATACAATGAACGATAAATATTATTTTATAAAAAAACTTTTACAAATAATATTTAACTATAAATTTATTAATAATATAACACTTACAAATTTTATTTAAATATAAAATAATATGATTGCATTATATTTGTCAAAAATTGAAATGATAATGAATGAATGATAATGTGCATAAAAGATTCTTGCATTCCTTTGAAAAGAAATCCAAGATGATAGGGGCAAAAAAATGAAGAGATGTCTAAAACCAAAAAGATGACATATGTATGGTGATGGATTGGTCGACATAACATATGAGATATGATCAAATGATAGAAAATAATGTGGATCAGTGGATGAAATTCATGACTAATGCTGAGAAGCTTGTAAATAGTGATCAAATGATGGAAATAATATAGATCAGTGGATAAAACACATGACTTGTGAGTAGTGATCAAATATTAGGGATCAGTTGACAAGATTTATTCTGAGATAGCTAGTGCTGATAGCTAAAAAAAAAGATGAGAGACGGTGGGGTTTTAAAAACCATGTTACCACATTTAATTAGAATTTCATGACATTGACATCCACGTTACATGCATTGCATTTGCATTGTTGTTTGAAGAATATTTAAAACCCTAGTTTGGCTATATGCTTACATCAGGCAATGAACATAGGAATCATGATATAGAATATGATGTTTAT
>NW_019168247.1:0-25501 GCF_002303985.1 Durio zibethinus
TTTTTTATCTAGGTACGATTGGTCACCTAAGGAATCTACCCTTTTAGGGAACACCTAAGTTTAAGGGTCCTTAAAAGGATAGGTTCGGGTCTACTAACCAAAACAAGATTCGAGAGTTCGGTTACGTGTGAGGAAGGTTATAACAGCCTCACAACGTCCATCAAAAGATGGTACCAGCTTAATTTTGTGTTATCCAATAAGCCTTAAAAATTTATCAAGTAATTAGTTGTTGGAAATTATTCTTAATTGACTCTAATACTTTTAGCAGAAAATTGAAAAAATTCCCTCACCTCAAGAGTATGCCAAAAAAAAACTATTGTTTCACTTGCAGAGGCTCCATCGTCGGATTATTTAACATTAAAGAAAATTCAAAAGAAATAAAAAAACATGATTGCTTTTGTACAAGGGAAAATTGATACTTTCAACTTTTTCTCAAAAAAAAAATCCTCTTTTTTTTTTGAAAATTTATTTTTAAGAAAAATTGATACTTTCAACTTTTCCCAAAAAATATTTTTTTGGAAACTTTAATTTTGAGGAAAATTGATACTTTCAACTTTTCCTCAAAAAAATTTTTTTTTTGAAAATTTATTCTTAAGGAAAATTGATACTTTCAACTTTTCCCTTAAAATATTTTTTTAGAATTTTTAATTTCAAGGAAAATTGATACTTTCAACCTTTCCTTAGAAAAACCTTTTTTGAAAATTTATTCTTAAGGAAAATTGATACTTTCAACTTTTCCTTAAAAATATTTTTTTTGGATTTTTTAATTTCGAGGAAAATTGATACTTTCAACTTTCCCCAAAAATATTTTTTTTGGATTTTATTTAAAGAAAATAAAATAATAAAACAAAATAAAGTGAAAATAAAAAATAAAGAAAAGTAAAACAAAAATAAATATAAAAATAAAAGAATATTAAATAAACCTAATCTAATAATAATAATAAATAAATAAAATATAAAAAAAAACTGGTACGGCTTGGCTAACGGCTCGGTTCGGCTCTGCTTAAAGAAGAAAAACGACTCGGAGAACATGGCTCGAAGTGTCGGCTCAGCTCGGCTAACGGCTCGGGGAGGTAGATTACGCGCGGGTCGAAAGCGAGTCGACATTCGGGTCAGGTCGGATCTTGGTAAAATACGCGGATCCTTTAGGTTACTTAACGTAGAAATGGTGTCGTTTTGAGAGGGTATATAAGGCTGAATCCTTCATTTTTTCAACAGATCGAGCCTCCTCCCTCTCTTTTTTCCTTTTTTCTTCTCCTCTTTCTCTCTAGAATACCCGAAGAACTTCGATTGAATATTCACTGAATTTTGAAAATTTTTGCCGAAATCTGAGTTTTTCACCGGAAGTTCATCAGAAAACTGATCGATTTCTGGAAATGTAGTTGAAAATTGGGAAGTTGGCCGAAAATTTCCAAACTTGGCCGAATAGTCGTCGAAAAAGATTTAAACTTTCCAATCGTAAAAATTCAACGAAAATCTGGAATTTTTCAAAAATTCCCAAAAAAAAAAATCGCAAAAATTCTCTGAAAATTCTTGCTGATTTCTAGAGCTGTTCTAAATGCACCAGAACCTTCCTAGCCTTTAAATCTTCTCTGTGTCTCCTTTTCTCCTAACCAGTACTCTTTTTCCTTCTGTTTTTTGTGTTTTTCCTTTAATCCTAAAGGTCTTTTTATAGGGATTGATCAGAAGAGTTTCTGATCAATCCCAACTCCCATTTGGATCAGGATTCAATCATTAAATCCAATATAAACTCTGATTGAATCCCAATCCAATCTTCAGCCGAATAAATAAAAAAAATTAAAAATTAAAAAAAATATATTAATGAAAATAAATCAGATAAACAAAAAAATTAACAGATAAATTAAAATTAAATAATAGATAAATTATAATATATAATCAGATACATATATATAAATATTAACAGAAAAAAATAATAATAATAAGGATATATATAATAATAAATAGTAGTAATAAATAAATAAATAATAAATACATAAGATAAAAATAAAAGAAATATATATATATAAAACAATAACAATAATAAAAATGTAAATAAAATAAAAATAAAATACAAAATACAAAAATAAAATAAAAAAAGAAAATGGGCTTACCCATTTGGACCAGGCCCAATTGATCTAGGCCTGGACCAAATTGGGTGTCTACACCGGTAAATGTGAAATATATTCTTTTAATACTGAGTTTGTGTAGATAAATATTTTTTAAATCGACTCAATTTAATTTTTAAGTACCTCATCAACCCGGTAATACTAAATGTGGATATTATGTCTTTCGTTTTATGTGAGAGATAGTGTTACATGATTTTATGACCACACCATTCAAGGTTAGTATAAATTTCATACACTCGTTATATATTCAAAAAAATAAAATGGTACATTATGTTCTCATTTCTTAACATTTACTTCTAATTTTTTTTTTAGTGGGAGGGTAAAGAAAGCTTCACATAAGAGGAGCTGGATGAAGTTCGTAAAGAATGGTGTGATTATGTATTGTCATTTATCAATATTGATAAACTTTCAGGTTAAACATTGTTGGTTGAATGTAAATATATATGGAACAAATTGTTATAATATTTTTAACATGCCATGTTGAATGGAAACTTTAAATTTGTACATTGGGAGTATTGGTTTAATATTATTGTTATACTTAATATGAATGTACTATGTATACTTAATAAATTACTAAGTATGATTATTTCAAAAAAGTATATTAATATGGCAACGTTATCAGTTTTAATTTCGAATGTGTGATCAATTTATTGAAATACAATAATGTTTATTATGTAAATTCTAAAATGTAATTTATAGTATCAGATATATAAACCAAATATTTTCTGGGCATAAATATACAATTGACAGCAAACGTTTTTCTGGACATAAACCTACAACTAACTTCACATATACAGTATCAAATATATTTTTTTGATGGGATTAATGAAAGCGTTTTTAGTAAGAAAACACCTTCAATCACCTATAACAAAAAACATTGAAGGCCTTTTTTACTAAAATCACCTTCAATAATCCTCCCAGAAAATTATTGTGTGAAATATTAAAAGCATTTTAGGCAAAAAATGCCTTCAGTAATACCAACTAAAAATCAATCGAATGGATTATGAAGGCTGTTTTCCTACGGGTAACGCCTTTAATAATCCCTAACAAAATATTTATGAAGGTATTTTTTGATATAGCCACCTTCAATAATCCGACCATTAAAATTTATTGTTGGGAATATTAAAGGCGTTTTGAGCAAAAAACGCCTTCAAACATCCCATCTAAGTTTTGTCTATGTAATATTGAAGACGTTTTTACAAAATCGCCTTTAAAAGTCACAAAAAAAATTTACTGATTGGATTATAGAAGGTGAGTTCGGCCAAAAACGCCTTCAAGAATCAACTCCATATTTTTTCGATGGATTATTAAGGGTATCTCTCCACGAAAAACGCCTTCAATATTCTATAAAATTTTTTTTAAAGCAATTGGTGAAGGCATTTTTGTTAAGAAAACACCTAGAATAATCAATAACAAATAATTTATGCAAAAACCCAAAAAAAAAAGCTAAAGGACAGATCGAACCAACAACCTTATGATAAACATTTGTACGATCGAAACAATTTGATAAACTTAATATTGAATGTATTTTTGAACAAAATAAATTCAATAAGCTTGCGAAAGTTTTTGGTCCAAATATTAAAGGCGTTTCTTATAGACAATGCCTTCATTAATCTCACACAATTTTTTATGACATAGTTATTGAAGGCGTTATCTACCAAAAATAAGCCTTAACTATTCACTAAAATTTTTAATAAAAAATATTCAAAGTGTTTTAGTCGAGAAATGCCTTTAATATTAAGTCTTTGGTGGTGTTTAAAAGTAACGACGCTACTATTTGAATATTTAGTGGCGTTTGGATAATAAATGCTTGAAGTTTTATAAAAATACAAAAGCTAGTGATATTTGTAAGTGAAAGGCTGCTACAAAACTGTCACTAATACACCATTTTGCTATAGTGCCAATTCTCCACTTTAGCTAGCTCCACAACATGACTTTTAAAAGGAAAGAACAAACAAAATAGTACTGGAAATTCCAGATTGGTTTAGGCATTCTATCAAACACCTTGCATACATGTTGTTACCACAAAATGGGCAGCGCGATCATTTGGCAAAAACACCATTAAGCAAAGATAAGAACTTCTAGTAAACTAAAAATGTAATCAACAATTAAAAGAGATTAAGGTTATTATCATATAATTTCGATTCACATTGCTAGTTTCATGTTTTAGTATGTAATTGGGATTGGAATTAGTGTTTTTGAATTTGTATTTGGTTTTGCAAATCATGAAAGCTACCCTCTCACTAAAAACAAAAACAAAAGCTAATTTTAAATGGAAGCTTTGGATTAATTTTTGGAATAGAGTTTTCATTTTCAATTCAATCAAAGCTTTTAAAAGTAAAAAAATTAACTTATTTATTTTGATAAAAAAAATTATTAAGAGAAATTTCGAAAAGAAATATAAAAATTTCAAATTTTCTCTTAAAATTCTATCTAAATGGATAGTTTTTCAAATTTCTTTTCATTTTATCTCACACGATCCATTAATAATACAAAACAAAAAAAAAATCATGTTTTAGTTCTAATTTATTTATTTTCATATTATTAATATTATTTATATATTTTTATAAATTTAATGACACTCATATTACATCTTTATATTTATATTTTTTATTTTTAATATTATTATATTTTATAATTTTTTTATCTCATCAATATTTAATTAATTAAATTTTAAAAAAAATTTATCCAAACAAAATATTTATAAATACTAGCATTTTGAAATGATATATTTTAACATGATTTTATTTAAATCTTTTTTAATTTCAAAATTTTAGTGGTTATTTTTATCGAAAAAATAAACTCTCAAGTAGATGACTACTTTTAATATACACATGAACCAGTAGGATTTATAAGTTACAAATCTAGGCAAAGGATTTTTCATTCCATTTCTTCGAGTACAAGACAAAGGTATACATAGTCAACGAGAACTTTTGATTCTGCAATAAAGATGAAATCTTAGAATTTTTAGGTTTTAGTGATAAAGATGAAGTTTAATAATACTTATATTGCATATTTATATATTTATATATTTTATAATTATTTTTGTAAAATTGATAGAAAAGAAATTAAAATTTTAAATTTCTTGCAAAAACAATAAAAAAATAATGTTATTTTTTTTAATGATAAGGGTTTTTAAACTTTGTAAAGACGACTAGATAATTTTATTAACTAACAAATTATGTGAAAATTAGTAAATATGAAATTTGTAGGAATTTTATTCCTCGTGAGTGGTAGGATTATGATGCTAAATTTAAATATACTTCTCAAAACAACGCAAAAAAAAAAGTCGCTTAAATATAAACTAAAATTTGGTTTTAGGGTGATAAGTTTTTAAATTAAATTAATATCATATGACATTAAATTCAATAAAAAACTTTAATAATAATAATAATAATATATTAATTATGCTCAACAACTTGGCTGCTGCGGGCAATTAATCCCATAGTACTAGCAAACAGGGGCGATTATGCGCACCTGCATGGGGGCGGGTTGTGGGGGCCGACTATTGAAAATCTAATTAAGAGCCTTCCGATTAGCTTTTCAGCTTTAAATCTCCTTAAATTAAGAAAAATATTTTTCGAATCGATAAAAAATATATTGACATCTATTATGGTGAGTATTCTTCAAATATCAAAACAATTTATACGAATGGAGAAACTAAGAAAATTGAAAAGGATTGGCAAATAATAAATTAAAAAAAAAAAATAGAGAGATCAAGTATAATATTTAGTGAAATTAATTACAATTTATAAAAAAGTTAAAAATTTTTTTTTGAGGGATCATGCTTTCTGTCTGCCCTTTGATTACACCCCTAAATTTATTGTGTGGTCATATTTTCTTTCTCCGTTAAAAATAAAAACAATTTAAAAAGTTAAACTATTATAATCTTAATATATACAAAATTAATTTTATGATTAATTCTTCTTATTTTATATTTTATAATTCTTTAAATTTCTTGTATGAGAGTTATATTCATAAGCTAATTTTATTTTTATGTTAATCATGTATATATTAAGTAAAATATTTGACTTCATCCTGTAAATAATAGAGTGCCCATTGCTTGGAGTTTGCTTCCAGCTAAATCTTAAAGTTCATCGTACATAAATTATTTTATTATTAAAACAATTTCCATGGTTTTAAAAAAAATGAACACACCCCATCAATTTTTGCTATAAAAACATCTGATCTAGCCTGCTGGCTATGCAGTGCCATTAAAACAAATTAGACAAGCATTTTCCTGTTTTCTGAAATGACTAGCAACTCAGAAAAACCCCTCCATCCCCTAGATCCAGTGAGCTTCACAGATGAGTCTAAAGCAGTGATTGATTTCATTGCTGACTACTATAAAAATATTGAGAAATACCCAGTTCAAAGCAAAGTTGAGACTGGATATTTGACGGCCAAGTTACCCGATTCTGCTCCATATTGCCCGGATTCACTAGAGGATATACTCGAAGATGTGAAAGAAAGCATTTTACCAGGCCTTACTCATTGGCAAAGTCCTAGTTTCTTTGCTTACTATCAAGCAAGTTCTAGCACTGCTGGCTTTTTAGGAGAAATGCTTTGCTCAAGTTTTAATGTGGTTGGCTTCAACTGTTAGGAAAATGGGGTCCAGTCCCATGACAAGTGGTATCAGAGCCAGCCCTAAACCGTTCGATCCACGCCGAGCACCTCGAGGGAGGTAGGTAGGGTGGCCGGCCTCCGTGACGAGGACGTCACGAGGTTGGGTGCGGGAGAATATCACGGACCTAAGGGGGAGTCCTGAATCCCACATCGAACATAATAGGAGGGTCACTGGGGTATAAAAGGGTTCACACCATCTCCACCTTGTGAGGCGCCTTTTGTAGGACAAAACCGTGAGGCCAGGGGGGCCAGAGCGGACAATACCTCACAAGGGTGTGAACCGTGGCGGAAGGCTGATCTGGGACGCAGGAAGGGTGAATGCCCGGGTCTCGGAGTCGCGCGGGTTCGGAGCTTGAGTCTCGACCCGTGACAAGTGATATCAGAGCGAGGGTTATTTTGAGACATCGATACAGAAGCATCCCAGGATAGAAGTAAATTCTGTTTGAGATCATGGAGGGTGATACAGGTTTCATGATAAAATTGATAGCATCGAATTATTCAATTTGGAAGCCTATGATGGAGGATCATCTATACTGTAAAGATTTGTATGAGCCAGTATTGGGTGATTTGGCTAAACCAGCAGATATGAAAGATGAAAGCTGGAAGAAGCTAGGTAGAAAGACGCTGGCTACAATCAAAAAATGGGTTGATATCAGCGTGTTCCATCATGTAGCGCAGGAGTCAGATGCTCACATTGTTTGGGAAAAATTGGCAGCATTGTATGAGAGAAAAACAGGTATGAATAAAGTTATGCTTGTTAAAAAGATTGCACTTTACAGTACAGTGGATGGACGATCTGTTACATGAGCACTTGAGTGCATTTTCAAGATATATTTAATCGGCTGACTACCTAATGAAACTTAAGATGGATGATGAATGAAAGGCATTATTTCTTTTGGATTCAATTGCCAGACAGCTGGTAATACTCTACAGTTGCTGACTGGTTCTTATTTCAGTCCCTGATTATAAAGGTGACATTGGAGAATGCGTAAAGGACAGTATGGCTTATGAAGCAGCAAGGACGAAAAGATGTAGGACCTGGGAATCAACCTCCTGGTCACAAGAGAAACAGGGGTAGAAACATCGACAGAGGTCAGGATCAAAAGGCCATGGTAAGTCTACACATATGATCCAAGTCTAGAGGTAAAGTGAAGTGTTTTCCATTGTGGTAAGACGGGTCATATAAAAACGAAACTGTAGAATCTTAAAGCAAGAGCGAAAAGATGAGAAAGGCAAGAGTTCAGATGATGGCAATGTTGCAGCAGTGAATTCAGATAGTGATTCAGTTACTTTGATTTGTAGCACATGGTGATTGTAATCATGTTAGTGATCCCGGCATTGAGTGGATAGTTTGACACAGGAGCGACATATCTTGTGTTCCTAAGAGAGAGTTTGTTTACAACTTACAAAGCAGGAGAATTTGGTTGTACCAAGATGGGAAACAAGAGTGTGTCGCAGATTGTTGGGATTGGTGATATTGGTGTACAAACTAGTACAGGCTGCATGTTGACTTTAAAGGGATGTCAGAACATTCCAGATATGAGAATGAACTTGCTTGCTATTAATGTCCTTGATAAGGAGGGATATGAAAGCCGACAAAAGAATGGACAGTGGAAGCTTCTCAAAGGATCTATGGTAGTTACAAGGGGAAAATTATGCTGCACAATGTATAAGACATGGATGCAATTGAACGGTAACCAGGTAAATACCGTTGAAAATGATGCTTCAGCAAACTTATGGCATAGGAGGCTAGCACACATGAGTGAAAAAGGGTTACAGGTTTTGGCAAGGCACTCTCTCATTCCCTTGACTAAAGGTATGTATCTCGATTCATGTGATTATTGTTTGTTTGGTAAGCATCATAGAGTTTCTTTTCGTAAAAGTTCTCAAAGAAAAGAAAATAGATTGGAATTAATTTATTCTGACGTATGTGGTCCCATTGAGGTTGAGTCATTAGGTGGTAGCAGATATTTTGTTACTTTTATTGATGATGCTTCACGTAAGACTTGGGTGTATATATTGAAATACAAAAGTCAGGTACTGCAGTATTTTCAAAAATTTCATGCCATGGTTGAAAGGATGACAGGGTTACCCTTGAAGTGTATTCGAACTGATAATGGTGGGGAATACACATCTAAAGGCTTTGAAGAGTATTGCTCAAAGCATGGGATCAGGCATGAGAGGACAGAACCTGAAACACCGCAGCATAATGGTATAGCTGAAAGAATGAATCGTACCATTGTGGAAAAAGTCAGATGTATGTTGAGAATGGTAAAATTACCAAAGCCATTCTGGGGTGAAGCAGTCAACACAGCTTGTTATTTACTTAACAGGTCACCATCAGTTCCTTTGGGCTTTGACATTCTAGAAAGAGTGTGGACAGGGAAAGATGCTTCATACTCTCACTTGAAAGTTTTTGGGTGTAAAGCATTCATGCATGTATCAAAAGAGCAGAGGTCAAAGCTTGATAGTAAAGCTACACAGTGTGTGTTTGTAGGATATGGTGATGAGGAATTTGGCTACAGGGTATGGGATCCAGTAAAGAGAAAGACAGTCAGAAGTAGAGATGTGGTCTTTCATGAAAAAGAAATCATAGCAGACCTTGAGAAAAATGAGAAGACTACACGAGTTACTGTTGAGTGTGATGTTTCAACACCGATAGGGATTTCACAGGAAAGAGCCACAGATGGTGAAAATGAGCCAGAAACAGAACTTGAGGATATGAATGAGCCAGCCATAGTTGGTGATGAGCCAGATGCTATTAGTTTTGAGCAGGGGGAGCAATCCTCTCTACCTGAGAGTGTTTAGCAGGGGGAGCTACCTTCAGCATCAAGTGATGTAGAGTCTCAGCTCAGGAGATCTACTAGAGAGCGCAGGCCATCTACCAGGTATCCAAGTTCAGATTTTATTTTAGTTACCAGTGAAGGGGAGCCAGAAAGCTTTCAAGATGTGCAGGCTACTCCGGATAGAGAGCACTGGTTAAAAGCAATGAAAGAAGAGATGGAGTCATTACAAAAGAATGGTACTTATGATCTTGTTAAACTTCCAACAGGGAAGAGGCCATTAAAGAATAAATGGGTGTTCAAGTTGAAAAAGGATGGTGACAAACTAGTGAGGTACAAAGCTCGATTGGTAGTAAAAGGTTTTTCTCAGAAACCAGGCATCGATTTTGATGAGATTTTTGCTCCAGTTGTAAAAATGAGTTCTATTCGAGTGGTACTGGGATTGACAGCTAGTTTGAATCTTGAACTTGAGCAACTTGATGTTAAAACTGCATTTTTGCATGGTGATTTGCAGGAGGACATTTATATGAATCAGCCTGAGGGTTTTGAAGTGAAAGGGAAAGAACACTTAGTTTGCAAATTGAAGAAAAGCTTGTATGGCTTGAAACAAGCTCCACGACAGTGGTACAAGAAGTTTGATTCTTTTATGGTGAGTCATAGCTATAAAAGAACAGCAGCGGATTCTTGTGTGTATGTTAAACAATTCCCTAATGGTAACTTCATTATCCTATTATTATATGTTGATGATATGTTGATTGTAGGACAAGATGCTAGTATGGTTTGCAGGTTGAAAGAACAATTGTCTAAGTCTTTTGATATGAAAGATTTAGGTCCAGCAAAGCAGATTCTTGGTATGGACATTATCCGGGATAGGAGAGCTGGAAAGCTGTGGTTGTCACAGGAAAAGTATGTTGAACGAGTGCTTGGTAGATTCAACATGCAACATGCTAAATCGGTTAGTAGTTCACTTGCCAACCATTTTCACCTAAGTAAGAAATCTTGTCCAGTGTCTAAGGAAGAGCAACTAACTATGTCTAGTATTCCTTATTCTTCTGCAGTCGGTTCTTTAATGTATCTTATGGTTTGTACAAGGCCTGACATTGCTCATGCAGTTGGTGTAGTGAGCAGATTTCTTTCTAATCCAGGAAAGGTTCACTGGGAAGCAGTGAAATGGATTTTTAGATATTTGAGGGGTACCTCAAAAATGTGCTTGACTTATGGAGTTTCACAACCAGTTCTAGAAGGGTTTACTGATGCTGACATGGCAGGCGATCTTGATGGTAGGAAATCTACTTCAGGGTATTTGTTCACTTTTGCAGGAGGAGCTGTATCTTGGCAGTCTAAGTTGCAGAAGTGTGTTGCTTTGTCAACTACAGAGGCTGAGTATATTGCAGCAACTGAAACATGTAAAGAAATGCTTTGGATGAAACGTTTTCTTCTTGAATTAAGGTTGAATCAGAAAGAGTATGTGGTATTTTGTGATAGCCAGAGTGCTTTAGATTTGAGTAAGAATACCATGTACCATGCTAGAACAAAGCACATTGATGTTAGATATCATTGGTTACGTTCAGTGATTGAAGAACAGCAGATGCTATTGAAGAAAGTCCATACTGATAAAAATGTGGCTGATATGTTGACTAAGATACTTCCCAGGGAAAAGCTTGAGCTTTGCAATAACTTGGCCGGAATGAGTTCCCTGGCCAAGGTAAGTTCCAAATGAAACTGCTATGGTGATGAATCTCCTTCTAATGGGACTGGAGGGGGAGATTGTTAGGAAAATGGGGTCCAGTCCCATGACAAGTGGTATCAGAGCCAGCCCTAAACCGTTCGATCCACGTCGAGCACCTCGAGGGAGGTAGGCAGGGTGGCCGGCCTCCGTGACGAGGACGTCACGAGGTTGGATGCGGGAGAATATCACGGACCTAAGGGGGAGTCCTGAATCCCACATCGAACATAATAGGAGGGTCACTGGGGTATAAAAGGGTTCACACCATCTCCGCCTTGTGAGGCGCCTTTTGTAGGCAAAACCGTGAGGCCAGGGGGGCCAGAGCGGACAATACCTCACAAGGGTGTGAACCGTGGTGGAAGGCTGATCTGGGACGCCGGAAGGGTGAATGCCCGGGTCCCGGAGCCGCGCGGGTTCGGAGCTTGAGTCTCGACCCGTGACAAGACTTCAACTGGATTTCATCTCCAGCTGCAACTGAACTTGAATCCATTGTCCTGGATTGGATGGGCAAAATGCTTAAATTACCATCTTCATTTTTGTTCTCTGGAACAGGTGGTGGTGTCATACATGGTACTACATGCAAGGCTGTGGTCTGCACTTTGGCTGCTGCCAGAGACAAAGCCTTGAGAGAACTTGGTGGTAACTGGGAGAATATAACCAAGTTGGTGGTTTATGCATCAGATCAAACTCATTTCACTTTCCGAAAGGCCGCAAAATTGGTAGGCATTCCCCCATCAAATTTCCGACTCATTCAAACATCTTTTGCCTCTGAGTTTTCAATGTCACCTGAGCTACTTCGTTTAGCTATTGAAGATGATATCGAATCAGGCCTGGTGCCATTTTACATATGTGCAACTATTGGTACAACAGCCTGCGGAGCTGTTGATCCTATTGCAGAATTAGGCAAAGTTGCCAACAAATACAAGCTTTGGCTTCACATAGATGCAGCTCATGCAGGTAGTGCTTGCATTTGCTCCGAGTTCAGGCATTTCCTTGATGGAGTAGAACTTGCCAATTCTGTCAGCATGAATCCACATAAATGGTTTCTCACAAACATGGATTGCTGTTGCCTGTGGGTTAAAGAACCTCGGTACTTAGTGGATTCATTGTCATCTAATCCAGAATATTTAGAAAACAATGCGAGTAAATCTAAAGCTGTGGTGGACTATAAAGATTGGCAAGTTGCATTGAGCAGGCGATTCAGAGCTTTGAAGCTTTGGATTGTGATCCGCAGGCATGGCGTGGCTAATCTTATGCACCACATTCGCAGCGATATCAGCCTGGCCAAGCAATTTGAGGCACTTGTAGCTAAAGATGACAGGTTCGAGATAGTGGTTCCTAGGAAGCTGGTATTGATTTTTTTCAGGCTTAAGCCCAAGCATGAGCTGGACAGCGGAGAATTGAACTGTAAACTGCTGGATGCTATAAATTCGAGTGGGCGAGCTTTCATGACTCATGGAGTGGTGGGTGGAATTTATGCCGTACGCTGCGTAATAGGAGCAACTCTGACTGAAGAGCGTCATTTGAAGGATTTGTGGAACCTCATTCAGGAAAAAGCTAGATTTTTACTTCTGCAATACAATGAGTAAATTGTATCGTTAGTCTTTAATCATTTTGTAATTTTTCAGTTTCATCCCTGATTTAGAAAAAAGAAATCAATTCTTCATTTATGATCCTTTTACATTTGTTTCAAATTTTGTCACGTGGTACTTTGATAGAAATGTTCATGACTAATTCGGTCCAAAATTTAATGGGTAAATTTGAAATAAATTCATGGTTGAAAAGACAATTTTTTAAGTTGAAAAGTTAAAAAATTTTAAATTAAAGGATGAAAATAAAATTTTATAAAAAGCTCTCTATACACACAAATTTCATATAAAAAATATGTTAAGAAAAATTGACGACAAATAATAAATTTATTTATCAAACTTATAGAAATTATAATTTCTGAAATTTTTTTTATAAAGAAAAATTTTTGATTCTTTTCTTTAACAAAAATCCACTTTAAAGGTTAGGCAGACTTATTCTTGAATGCTTTAAGGGTTGTCGAAACTTGTTTTTGAATGCTTCAAGACTCTTGTTGACTTGATCTTGGATGTAAAATCTGCTTCAAAGGTTAGGCAAACTTGTTCTTGAATTCTTCAAGGGTTAGCTAAATTTGTTCTTGAATGCTTTAAGGGTCTTATTAACTTGATCTTGAACAAACGAAATTAATCTCCTTCCTTTAAAGGGAATAAGATCAAAGAGCAATATCTTAACTATTTTCAGAATTTAAATTGTCGTAACAGTTTTGCGTCCGTTCGACGAATTTGGAAGCGAAATAAATTAAAAAAAAATAACGGAGTCACCAACAATCCTTTTTAGCTAGGTGTGATCGACCACCTATCAAAACATATCCTTTTAATGAAAGCTCAAAATTAATTAAAATTTATTAAACGGATAATTTTAAGGTCTGCGTAACAGTCTGGGTTCGAGAGTCGGTTATGTGTAAGGAAGGATTAGCACCCCCACAGTGCCCGTTTAAAATAGTACTAATTAACTACGTGTTATCCTTTAATTTTGATGAAAAACAATCCCATTTTCAGTGTTTTAAAAAAATAATTTTCTTAATTATTCATTTATTGAAATTTGGTTTTTAATTAATTTTTAAAAAACTATTCGAGAAAAATAAATTTTAACCTTTTTATTGAAATAATTCATAAAATGTTCCAGTACGTTGATAACATTAGAAAAAAAAATTTTTACCTAGAGATTTCTTAGTTATTGCTTATCGGAATACCTTAGAATCTCATCTTTGGAGGCTCAAATTTATTTTTCGTAAAAATTATGTCATGCATGCAATGCAAAATATTATCATGTTGATGCACACATTTTATTTTCTTTTTAACAAAATTTTATTTATTGTTTTATTAATTTTTTTTAAAAGAAATGAAGAACAGAGAATTTTTATTGTATTAAAGATTTTCTATAAATATTTCAATATACTGGTAATATTTAAGAAAAAATCTTCTCACCCAAGGATTTCTTAAAGTATCTATATTCGAAATACTTTTGAAATCCCATCATCGAACAAAATTTCATTTTTTCTCATTTTTTATTACCTATTTTTAATTTATTAGTTAATTTTATTATTATTATTTTATAAGAAAAAAAGAAAATTTTTATTGTATTGAAATTTTTTTTTTATAAATACTCCAATACATTAGTAGTATTTTAAAAAAATCTTTTCACCTAGAAATTTTAAGGTATCACTACTCGGAGTACCTTTGAATCTTATCATCAGATAAAAAATTTTTTTCTTGTATTTTTATTAATTTTTATATTAACATTAAGTTTATTTTTGTATTATTTTTAAAGTTTATTTTAAAAATTAATAGAATTATATAAAAAAATTTAACCACATATTTTATTATTTAATCTAACAAAGATAAATATTTTAATATGTATAACTATTAATAAAATGATATATATAAAAAAATTCAAAAAAAATTTTTTTTTACCTGATAGGTCTGGTTAACATGCGGTTCAGTCTGACAGTTCGGTCTAGCGTCAGTAGTTCGATCACGTTTAGCGGTTCAGTTTCGGTCCGGGTCGGGTTCAACGGTTCAGTTTCGATTCAGTCGGACCGATCAGAGGTTGATGAAGGAAGCGGGTCGAGGGTCAGGTGCGCGGACCCCGGGTCGGGTCACGGGTTGACGTGCGGATCCTTAAGGTTCAAAACGATGTCATTTGGGCATTTATTAAAACTATGTCATTTTGGCTATTGATAGCTTATATAAAAGCCAAAAAAAAAAAATTTTAGGTCATTCCTCCCTTCTAAAAAAAACGCCCTATTTCTCTTTTTTTTATTTATAAAGCTCCGACCGTGCGTGGTACAGGACTCGGCATGGGGTGCAAGCATGAGCCCCATGCCTTTTGTATTGTTTTTGTCTGATCTGGCAGTGTTAGGGCTAGGAGCTAGCGGGATGGGGTGATCAGAGTATTGGTGGTAGGGTATGGTATGGTGGGTAGGGCGCGGTGGCAGTGGTGCTTTCCCCGACACCATTGCCATCCCTCTTTTTTTTGTTATATTTTTTTATACATATTTTTTATTTTTGTTTAATTTTTATTATTGTATTTAATAATATTATTATTATTTTTTTCTATGACCGGACAAATTTGATGTCCACAGCTATCCCTCTTTGCACATTGCTGATAATCAATAATAGGGCAAAGACAAAGACAACAATTTTGTCCAAAATTCAAATGGATTTTTCTTTTCTTTTTTTCCTCTTTTTTTTGAACATAAACTACTCAAAAAATGTTCTCGTCAAATCGAAAATGCTCATTTCACTTGAGGCTCAAAAATTTTTCAAAATTTAAAATCTAAAAAAAGCTCCTCTCAGCAGAGGCTTAACAATTTTTAAAATCTTATCTTGAAAAAGCTCATCTCAGTAGAGGCCTAACAACTTTAAAATCCATCTTGAAAAAGCTCTTTTCAGCAGAGGCTCAACAATTTTAAAAATTTCATATGTTTTCAAAACCGAGTTCTTATCTTTAAACAAGTAAATTTTCCTTTTTTGAAATCTTCTGTTTGATTATTATCCTCATCGAATATTAAAATCTTATTTTTCATTAGGAAATGAAAAGTCTCTGTCCTTATTAAAACTGCTCATGGATGCATGTACTGAATGCTCTAAATGTAATGCATGTAATGCAATCAAAATTATTCATTGTAGTAAAAAAGTTTTCAAAATCTCTCATTTTTTGGCTTCTTTTATCATAATTCTTATATGACCAATATGTTCTTAACATCTGACCATTGTATTTTTCCCTAACAATATTTTTTTTCTTCAATGTCTTGTCATACTTTTCTCATCCTTTTTCATCTGCCTTTGTCAGCCCTTTTTTTAAAAAAAAAAGAAAAAAAATTAATGCTGAGACCTTTTGTGTTTGTGTTTCTTTTCATCATTTTAAGTCCAAGACAAACAAAATGCAATCACACATTTTTCTTATTCGTATGGTGGACAAAAAATGAGAATAAAGGAATGGATATGTGTTATTTTCAAAAAAAAGATAGCATATTTTATTAGACCGGTAACAAGTGCATGGTAAAGTATTTGAGTTGAAACAAAGGTGCCTAAATAATGATCATAAGATAATCACGAGCAAAATATTCTCAGATTCTTTTTCTAAAACTAAATCAGATGATTTCTTTGATTTTTTTAGAGTTTGTTAAACTACACTTGCCTCGATGTTATGGGATCCTCTTTTGATGATGCTTCTCCTTCATATCCAAGTCACCTTTTTCAGGTTTTCAGCTTAGATAAGTCATCATTTTTCTTTTTTTTTAAGCAAAATATTTTTTTACAGCATTTGAATTTATTGAAGTAGGCAAATCACCTCCGTCCATCTCAGCCAAAATCAATGCCCCACCAGAAAATGTCTTTTTCACCACATACAGGCCTTTCCAATTTGGTGTCCATTTTTCACGATTACCATGTTGATTTGGAAGGATCTTTTTTAGCACTAAATCTCCTTCATTAAAGTAATGGGGATGGATTTTCTTATAATGTGCTTTCATCATCCTCTTTTGATATAATTGACCATGACAAAGTGCTGTAAGTCTTTTCTCTTTAATGAGGTTCAATTGCTCGTAATGATTTCGAACCCATTCTGCTTCCTCTAATTCTACCTCCATTAGGACTCTCAGTGAGGGAATTTTTACTTCGACTGGTAGCACAGCTTCCATTCCATATACCAAAGAGAACGAGGTGACCTTAGTAGATGTTTGGACTGATGTTCTATAAGCATGCAAAGCAAAAGGTAACTTCTCATGCCAATCTTTGTAAGTATTAGTCATTTTCTTCAAGATTCTTTTGATATTCTTGTTTGCAGGCCTCCACTGCCCCATTCATCTTTGGACGATATGGTGTCAATTAACGGTGACAAATCTTGAACTAAGTGCAAACTTCATTTCATCATTTTGCTAGTCAAATTTTTGGTATTATTAGAAATAATTATCTCTGGAAGCTCATATCTACATATTATCTCCTTTTTTTATGAATTTGCATACCACAGATCAGGTCACACTAGCGTATGATGCGGCTTCTACCCATTTTATGAAGTAATCAATTATCACAAAAATGAATCTATGTTCATTTAAAGCTTTTGGAGTGATAGGACTGATGACATCCATATCCCACATAGAGAATGGCCATGAAGGAGCCAAAACATGCAATGCTATTGGAAGAGTGGATTTTGTCGGCATAGATCTGACACTTATGGTATTTTTTGGCATAATTAATATAGTCACTCTCTATTGTCAAGTAATAGTATCCAGCCCTCATAATATGTCTAACCATCATATGACCATTTGCATGTGCCCCACAAATTCCATCATGCATTTTTTCAATAATCTTCTTCGCTTTAGCTGCATTCACACACCTTAAAAGTACTTGATCTCGACCCCTTTTATAGAGGACGTTTCCATCAAGAAAGAAACTCATAACAAACCTTCTAATAGTTTTCTGATCATTTTTTGTTACATGTTATGGGTATTGCTAGCTTTTAATGTATTGCATGATGTCATGATACCATGGCTTCCCATCATCTTCTTCTTCAACACCTGAACAATGTGCTGGTTCATCCTTCACATCTAACTTGATAGGTTGGATTTTAGTATTTGCATCTATTTTAATCATTGTAGCTAGAGTAACTAGTGCATCAGCAATTTGGTTTTCTTCTATAGGCAAATGCGTAAATTGAACTTCTTCGAATTGTTTGACTAACTGAGAGATGTACTTATAGTACCGTATCAATTTAGAATCTTTGGTTACCTATTCTCCTTGCAACTGATAGATGACTAGAGCTAAATCTCCAAACACATCTAATACTTTGATTTTCTTTTCAATTGCTTTTTGCAGACCCATAACATAGGCCTCATACTCAGCCACATTATTTGTGCAATTAAAATTTAACTTGGCTGTAATGGGATAATAGTGCCCATTAGGAGATATTAAAATTACCCCAATACCATGACCCAAAGCATTAACAGCTCTATCAAAAGACATCCTCCAAGACTCTTCAACAGGTTTATTTTCTTCAATAGCCATCACATCTTCATTAGGGAACTCCAAGTTCATTGGTTCATAATTTTTGGTAACACGATCAACAAAGAACTCGGCTACGACACTTTCTTTTATAACTTTTTGAATCACATAAATGATGTCATATTCTGAAATCATAACTTGCCACCGCGCTATTCTTCCTATCAATTAAGGCTTTTCGAAGATATACTTAATAGGATCCAGCTTTGCTATGGCCAAGTAGTATGATAAAGCATGTATTGTCTAAGCTTTCGAGTTGTCCAGGCTAATGCACAACATATCTTCTCTAGTGGTGAATACTTGGACTCATAATCAGTGAATTTTTTGCTCAAGTAGTATATTGCTTGTTCTTTCCTATCAGTTTCTTCTCTTTGTCCCAGTACACATCCCATGAAATTTTTATGTATCGTTAAGTATAAGATCAAAGGCTTTCTTGGAATAGGTGGTACCAATATGGGCAGATTTGATAAGTATTCTTTGATTTTGTCAAAATCTTCTTGGCATTCATCATTTCATTCTCTTAGATCATGTTTTCTAAGAAGCTTGAAAATAAGATTACACTTGTAAGTGAGTTGAGAGATGAAACGAGCAATATAGTTCAATCTCTCTAGGAAACCTCACACTTTTTTTGAGGTACAAAGAGGAGATAAGTTTTGGATGGCTTGTACCTTATCTGGGTCCACTTCGATTACTTTTTCACTGATCACAAAGCCTAATAGTTTTCCTGATTTGGCACCAAATGTACATTTAGCAAGATTCAACTTCAACTGAAATCTTCTCAACCTATCAAACAACTTTTTGAGATTGACTACATGATCTTCTTCTTCACGAGATTTTACAATCATGTCATCCACATATACCTCTATTTCTTTATGCATTGTGTCATGAAAGAGAGTCACTATTGCTCTTTGATAAGTGGCACCAGTATTTTTCAACCCAAAAGGTATGATTTGTAATAGAATGTTCCCCACATAGTCACAAATATAGTTTTCTCCATATCATCTCGAGCCATCTTAATTTGATTGTAGCCTAAAAAGCCATCCATAAAGGAAAATGTGGAATGCTTAGCAATATTATCCACTAGAGTATCAATGTTAGATAGAGGAAAGTTATCCTTGGGACTCACCTTATTCAAGTCTCGATAATTGACACACATTATCACTTTTTCATCATTCTTAGGAACTGGTACTATGTTGGCTACCCATTCAGGATATTTTACCACTTAAAAAAATCCAGCATCAAATTGCTTTTTCATTTCTTTTTTAATTTTTAGTAGCATCTTTAGTTTCATGCACCTTAGCTTTTGCTGCATCGACTTACATCCTGGTTTTAAAGGCAACTTGTGCTCTATAATATCAATGCTGAGTCTTGACATATCCTGGTAAGTTCACGCGAACACATCTACATATTCTCAAAGTAGTTTTCTAGCTTCTGTCTTTCAGCTGGTAAAAGAGATATACCAACTTTAACCTCTTTTCTGTTTTCACTATTTCCCAAATTCACTAATTTGATAATTTTCTAGTGGGGTTCAATTGGCTTATCTTTATGTTTTATTAATTTTAACAAATCAAGAGGCAGTGTGTAGTTATCTGAATCTTTCTTATTATCAAGTTCATCAACATGAATTAAGTTTTCAAAATCAAATTTGAGATTATTGCCATGATTATCTTTGTGTTCATTGTTTAGGACCTTACAAAGAGTAAGATGAAGAGAATATTGACACACAAAAATGGAATGGCAAGAAAATAATGGAAAGAGAAGAATAGAAAGCAAAATAAAGATGAAAATAATAAAAGAAATGCAGATGCATCTTCTAAGTTTTTTATTAAAATGACAAACATAAACACACCATAAAAGATCTCCTAATACTCGTAAAAAGCAATTATGGATTTAAAGTTTCACAGTACATTACTTTTTCAAAGTTTTAAAGACAACAGGCAGCTCTATAACTTTCCAATTATCCAACTCAAAATCTGAAGGATAAGGGTACATGAACAGCTTTTCACTTTGACTCTTCTTTTCTCTATCATCCACCATTTGAATGGTCAGCTTTGAAAATTCTTTCATGAATCCTGCACATAGGGCTGTCGATAAATCTGGATAAATATATCCTCTTGAGTGAAAAGAATCATAAAGGTATGGAATGACCATAGGTTTTGACTCTGGTTCATATCCCCTAAGATTAGCTATCATTTTATCTCTTTTCTCATTTACCATTCTTATTCTATCCCCTCTTGTTGGCTTATATCCCGAGCCAAATTTGTCTCTCTTTTCATATATGACTGATGGCTTCATGTTCCTTGTAGGTGCTTTTCAAGTTCGACTTCAGGTCACCATCTCATCTTGGTAAGCTATTTGATTACCATTTTAGTTGTTGTAGACAAGTGTAGTGAATACAATTTAGATCCTCTAGCTATATATGTTGCATTGGCAATCTCAAAGGATCTATAAGAGCATTTTAGAGCTTTATCTGTTGATTTCACATAAGAAATATTTATCAATTGAGTTACCAATAAATCTTCTTCTTCTGCTAGACATGTTAGCTTTCTTTCAACAATGAATTTAACTTTTTAATGTAATGAGGATGGAATAGCACCTACCATATAGATGTATAGCCTACCCAATAAATAACTATAAGAAAGAGAGATGTCCATAACTTGAAATTTCATGTTGAAAGTCCATGGGCCAATTTGTAATGGCATTTCTATGTCCTCCAACACCTCTCTTCGGGTTTCATCAAAAGCTCTCACTATTATATGACTAGGTTTCATATAAGATCCATAAACAAAGAGTTTTGCCAGAGTAGTCACAGGCATAACATTGATAGACGAGCCATTATCAATCAAAACCTTAGCCATTATGTGACCTTTACATTTCATAGTAATATGAAAAGCCTTGGTACTTTTTTTACCTTCAAGAGGAATCTCTTCATCGCTAAAAGAGATATAATTTGAAATTTTTAGATTGTTAACAAGCTATTCCACATATTCAATAGAAGCATTGTGAGATACATATGCTTGATTTAACACCTTCAACAAAACATTATGGTGTGACTTTGAACTGAGTAATAATGACAATAGCGAAATTCTAGCTAACATCTTGTTAAGTTGTTCTATCATGCTATACTCGTTATGTTTTATTAACTTTAAAAATTGACATGCCTTACTCTCAGAGATTGACTTCTGACATTCTTTTTCTGAGGCTACGTTAAGACCACTCTGACTTTCTTTTTCTTCTCCTACCTTGGCTTTTTTTTCTAGCTTTTTCTAGAGCCTCTGAGGTCTAACACCTCTTACTTTGAGTCATGCCTCCTACGTCTGTTATGTTCATAGTATCTGGTTGACTATAACATCATAATCATACTTTCATGGTACTGTTTTATCATTCTAATATGGAAAAGAGCTAGGAATTTTAATTATCACTATTGGTAGGGAAATGGGTTTTTCTGGCCTCGGTGTTGACTTGTCATCATAATAAATTGTTACTCGTCTACACATAAATTTATTCTTTGAATCTATGGTAGACACTTCAGCTTCACCAACTCTTCTCTTTCTTCGTAAAACTCTATCCGACCCATATCCATCAACTTTTGCAGCTTTTGATAGAATTGGTGACAATTCTTGATAGAATACCCCAAAGCGCCTTTGTGAAAGTCACATCTTTCAATTGAGTTAATTGTTTCGGAGTGATTTTGAAGCTCTATTAGTTTTAACATGTCAGCTTTGACCAAGGCTTCAAATACTTTAGCCATCAAAGTTTTAACTTCTTCTACCCTTTTCTTCACATAGCTTGCTTACCCATTAATCAAAGCATTTATTAATGGTTTATATGATTCGATAGAGGGTTTTCATTAACATTTAGAATTCTTCATTGGTTGGTATCAATGTGTAACACCCAATTCATTGATTAACCCCTGCACTTTATGCTTTAAAGCAGTACAGTTCTCAGTAGAATGACCTGTATTCTCATAGTGATAATCACAATATGCCATTAGGATCATACCATTTAAGAAATGGAGGTTTCAAAGGCTCAACAATAACAGGGGCCAATAAATGTTTCTCGATAAGTTAAAGGTACAGATCTGTGTATGTCATGGGCATAAGATCGAACGTGGTTTTTTCTTGGGTAGTTCTCAGGGCTTTCAAAACATTTATTAGGATTAGGTCTCCATTCTAGTTTGGTAAGTGCAGCAAGATGATTGTAGATGGGTGTCAGAAAGGATGGTTAAAAATAGGATGGATAATCTGGTTATGGTAATAGCTGGTATGACTGGTATGGATAAAAAGTGGATGTAATATTATTTATGGAAGGGTAATGGGTTTGGTAGACTGGTGTAGGATAAGGTGTGAAACCTTTAAATTATTGCCCAACATAGTTCACTACTTAAGCTTCATTCTTTTTTTTTTTAGAAGCTCCATCTTTTTTTACTCCACTTGTCTCTCTTGCATCGAGCTTACCATTATTTATGGTGTTTTCAATGATTTCACCTGATATCACTATATCTGTAAAGTTCTTAGTTGCATTACCGATCAATCTCTCATAGTATGGTGCTTTCAAGGTGTTCACAAATAAAACAGTTGTTTCTTTCTCAATAAGGGAAGGTTAAACTTGTGTAGCCATGTTTTTTCATCTTTGCACATATTCTTTAAAGCTTTCAGTTACTTTTTTTTTTCATACTTTGCAAAGATAGATGATATTGAGCTAAATCTCTAACATGATGATAATGTGTAAAAAATGCTCTTGTGAGCTCTTACTAAGAATGAATACAAGTTCTGTTTAGTTGAACATACCATTTGGCTACAGATCTCATAAGGTTATCTTGAAATACGTGCATCAATGACTTCTCATCATGAGCATGTGTTGCCATCTTACGATAATACATGTTGATATGAGTTATTGGACATTTTGTGGCCATCATATTTTTTAAATTCAGGGACCTTAAATTTTGGTGGAATGACCATATCTGAGACTAAACAAAGGTTAGCTGCATCTGTGGGGCCATAAAAATTCATTCTCTCTATGGCCCTAAGCCTTTCTTCCAATAACTTTATCTTCTCTTGGGTATTGGTATCTTTCATTTTCTCAAGTGTCTTTATCCCTAACTTTTCTTTCTCCTTGGAATCATCTAAATCAGGACTAAGATTGGGTCAGGTGGTTTTTCTATCATGACAAGATTAACAAAAATTTGAAATTATCCTAGAGTAGGTGTGGATGTCATTCCTGGATAAAGATTGGGATATCCATCGAGAGTAAAAATTGATACTCTAGTTCCTTAAGAAGGTTAAGTTGATCGTGGCTCAAATCCTGAAGGGTAAACAGGATCTATCATATCTGGTGATTGCTCTTGAAAGCTAAGATTTTTTCCAACTACTTTCCTTTGTCAAGTTTCCTGAGCATATCCATTATCGTACTGAGATCCCCTTTTAGTTTTTCTTAAATTTTTTCTATTCTCTCAAATCGACTGGCCTATTCTTGTTCCATGATTCTTGTCTGAGTCTTGGTATGGTATGAATGACAAGTAGGTTGGGTCAAAATTTTTGATTGGCGAGCTATTTTTTATTACAATAAAGTTTTTTTTTTATTTTGAAAAAGAAAAAGGAAAAAAATTAGAATGCTATAGGTTGAAAATTTTATTTTTCACTTATTTTATGAAAAATGATGTACATGATGCATGAATGCAAGTGGGAGATATTTGCTCTTGGACGAATTTCAACATTAAAAATTTTTATTGATTCCATATAACTTTTATTACATAGGATTTACCATCCTAAAGTTATATCTATAGAAGCATTTGACTTGTTCATAATGGTCCTTTACCTCATCTCAAAAGTTCACTAGGCATTGTCCATATTCTCATATGGGATTGACTTCTCTTTTTAATGCTTTTACCTTTTCAACCATCTCCCATGCTTTTTTCACTACCTTGCAAACTTGATTAGTCAAGTGCTCTATGTACTGTTGCCTTCCTAAGCTTTTTGCCTTTCATCTTATGTGAGCATCCCTTTCTAAATCATATGTGAAGATCCAATCTTTTTCTCTTCTATGCCACTCATCTATTATTGCTAAAATATGACTCTTGTGGTCTTGTAGTTGTATCTCTAACCCTAGGATCACTGGTGAGGTGATTTGTTTACATTCAATACTTTAAAGTACTTTTTTCTCTCTTTTACGAGCACGACTTTCAACCTTTCCTTTTCGTTTTAGCATTCCACCAATCTTGCTGAGGTTATAGAGTATAATCCCTTCCAATTCTGGCATTCTTGAGAAATTCTGGTGGTCTCCTTTTGCTTTTCTTGAGCTTTGCCCTTCCATTGGTTCATTTTCTCTCGGAGCTCATCCATTCACGTTAACGACTAAGGTAAGACTTGGTGACTTTTTTGGTTTTGAATTGGACTTGTAACCTCTTGTTTTCCTAGTGTAGATCTTTTTAAATCACTATTGGCAAGATCCCGTTCTTTTATGATTTTTTTTAATCTACTCCCTTATATATCTATTTCATATTTCAATTGTCTTACTTTTTCGTGAAGTCTCAATTTTCTCTTCTTATTTCTTTTTTTTTTCAGCTTCTAATTCTTTCTTGACCAGCTCACTTCTGATAATTGCATTTTCTTTCAAAAGATTAACCAATTGACTATGAGTTATCATCAGGAGGGAAGTACTATGTCTCTAGGCACCTTGATTTCTAAATCTGGTAATCAGAAGTGACTTTGTCGATGAAAGGCCCTAACTTTATTTTTCCGTGTTCTCTTCTATGCTTGGATCAACTACTCCCGAGTTTTTGATAGATTTGGTTCCCCATAAATGAATTCTACTGACCAAACCTGAGTAGCAAGAACAAACTGCTTTGCACCAAATTGCTAAGCACCATTAATGAAGCATAACTTATAACACCCATAGCCCTAATAACAGTATCCATGGCTCGTTTCTTCCACGATACAACAAGGAAACATGAGGCATCCAAGGTGCCATCCATTCGATTTCATCTCCAGTAAGCCTTCGCAAGAAAAAAACCCACTCTTCTTTAGTCTTCAATGTTGGCCATTGACTTTTGCAAAACTCTTCAATTGTTGCTTTATTTTGTAGATACGCTTCGAAAATGTACTCTTCCCACACTTGAAATGACTTCTAACCCATATATAATAGAAATGCATA
>NW_019168248.1:0-180737 GCF_002303985.1 Durio zibethinus
TATCATAAAACAATTGTTTTGAGATAAAAATTTATAAAAATAAAATACTATTTATTAATATTTCAAGATTAATAGTAAGATTCAAAAAATAAATGTTTACTAAACTTTCAAATATTATGACTATTTGAATAATTATCTATTTCAAATTGTTATTACTTTTGTTTTGTCATAAAAAATTTTTTCATATAAGTTATTTTATAAAATAATACAAAATTAATATTTAAAATTATATGAGATTTAAAAAATAAATCAGTTTCTAACCAGTTAAAAATTAACTATTGAAGAATTATCTATTTTAAATTGTTATTAATCTTTTGTTTTCATAAAAAATTATTTCAGTCATATAAGTTTATTCGAATAAATAATACAAATTAAAATATTCTAACAATAAATAAGAGATTTAAAAAAAAAATTATTTGTGAACCAGTTCAAAAAATTAAACTATTGAAATTAATTATATTTTAAATTTATTAACCTTTTGTTTTGTCATAAAAAATTATTTTTTAGCTCATAATTATTGTAAAAAATAAACTAATTTTTAATATTTCAAAATTTAATTAGAGATTTAAAAAATAAATTTTTTGAAACCACTTCAAATAGTTAAATATTTGAACAATTATCTATTGCAAATTTATGGCCTTTTGTTTGTCGTAAAACAAATTTTTTTTCATACAATTATTTGAAATAAAAAATAACTAATAATTTGACAATTAATTAACTAAGAGATTTAAAAAATAATTTTTTGCAACCACTTCAAATAGTTAAGATTATTTGAACAATTATCTATTTCAATCATTATTACCTTTTAGTTTTGTCATAAAACAAATTTTATGCTTATATAAGTTTGGAATAAAAAAAAAATTTACTAATATTTCAAAAATTATTAATAAGAGATTTAAAAAATAATTTGTTTGTCAAACCAGTTCAATTAGTTATAACTATTTGAACAATTATTTATTTCAAATCATTATGACCATTTGTTTTGTCATAAAACAATTGTTTCTGTTCATATAGTCTTATTTGGAATAAAGTAATGCTAATTTATTAATATTTTGAAAATTAATAAGTAAAGGATTTAGGAAATGTATTTGTTGGCCTAACCAATGCAAATAATTATGACTGTTTGAACAATTATCTATTTCAAATCATTATGACCTTTTGTTTTGTCATAAAACAATTGTTTCTGTTGTACAAGCTTATTCAGAATAATATAATTCTAATTTATTAATATTCCAAAAATTAATGAGTAAGATTTTAAAAAATGAATCTATTTATCGAACAAGTTCAAATAGTTATAACTATTTGAACAATTATCTATTTCAAATCGTTATGACCTTTTGTTTTGTTATAAAACAATTGTTCTATTCATACAAGCTTATTCTAATAAAATAATATAAACTGACTAATAATCCAACAATTAATAAGCAAAAATTTAAAAAATAAATCTATTTTCTGAACACGTTCAAATAGTTCTGACTATTGAACAATTATCTATTTCAAATCGTTATGACCTTTTAGTTTGTCATAAACCAATTGTTTTTGTTCATAAAAGCTTACTTAGAATAAAATAATATTAATTTATTAAAATTTCAAAAATTAATAAGTAAAAGATTTAAAAAATAAATCTATTTATCGAGTGAGTCCAAATAGTTATTTCAAATTGTTATTATCTTTTGTTTTGTCATAAAACAATTATTTCTATTCATACAAGTTTATTCGAAATAAAATAATACTAATTTATTAATATTCAAAAAATTAGTTGGAAGTTTAAAAAATAAATTTGTTTACCGAACAAGTTCAAATAATCATGTCCATTTGAACTATTACCAATTTAAAATCATTATGACATTTTGTTTTGTCATAAAAAAATTGTTTCTATTCATAAAAAATTATTTAGAATAAAATAATACTAATTTATTAATATTTCAAAATTTAATAAGCTTAAAAACTAAATCTATTTACTGGACCGGTTCAAATAGTTATAATTATTTGAACAATTATCTATCTCAAATTAGTATGAGCTTTGTTTTATCACGAAACAATTGTTTCTATTCATACAAACTTATTTGGAGTAAATATTGCTAAACTAATAATATTCTAAAAATTAATAAGTAAGAGATTTAAAAATAAATGTGTTTGACGAACTAGTTTAAATAGTAAAGACTATTAGAATAATTATCTATTTCAAATTGTTTTGACTTTTTGTTTAGTTATAAAATAATTATTTCAGTTCATACATGCTTATTCAAAATAAAATAATACTACTTTATTAACATCCAAAAATTTAATAAGCAAGGAATTAAAAAAAATGTGCTACCAAACAAGTTCAAAAAGTTATGAATATTTGAACGATTATCTATTTAAAATTATTATGGCCTTTTGCTTATCATAAAACAATTATTCAGTTCATAAAAGCTTATCCAAAATTAAATAATAATACTTTATTAAATATTTCAAAAATTGAGAAGTTGGAGATTTAAAAAATAAATTAGTTTATCGAATCAACTCAAATAGTTATGGCTGTTTCAACAATTATCTAATTCAAATCATTATGAACTTTTGTTTTGTCATCAAACAATTGTTTTTCATCAAACAAGCCTATTTGGAATAAAATAATACTAATTCATTAATATTTCAAAAATTACTAAGTAGGAGATTATCTATTTACTGAACCAGTTTAAATAGTTATAACTTTGAACAATTATATATTTCAAATCATTATAACCTTTTGTTTTGTCATAAAACAATTATTGATGTTCATACCAGCTTATTCAGAATAAAATATTGTTGAACCAGTTCAAGTAGTTAAGGGTATTTGAATAATTATCTATTTCAAATCATTATGACAATTTGTTTGTTGTAAAATAATTGTTTCTATTGAAACAATCTTATTTGGAATAAAGTAATGCTAATTTATTAATATTCTAAAAATTAATAAGTAACGGATTTAAAAACTAAATTTGTTGGCTTGACCAATACAAATTGTTATGACTGTTTGAAACATTATTTTATTCAAATTATTTTAACTTTTGTTTTGTCACAAACAATTGTTTCTTTTGTATAAGCTTATTCAGAATAACATAACTCTAATTTATTAATATTCAAAAAATTAATAAATAATGAGTTAAAATTGAATCTGTTTATCGAACAAGTTGTAATAGTTATGACAATTTGAAATAATTCCTATTTCAAATCGCTATAAACCTTTTGTTTTGTCATTAAATTATTTTTTCTATTCATACAAGCCTATTTCAATTAAAATAATACAAATTTATTAATATTCAAATGACTAATAAATAAAAGATTTAAAAATAAATCTGTTTATTGAATAAGTTCAAATAGCTATGACTATTTGAACAATTATTTATTTCAAATTCTTATGACTTTTTGTTTTGTCATAAAACAATTGTTTTCGTTTATACAAGCTTATTTGGATTAAAATAATATTAATTTATTAATATTTTGACAATTAATAAGCAAAAGATTTTAAAAATAAATATATTTATCAAACAAGTTCAAATAGGCGTAACTATTTGAATAATTATCCATTTCAAATCATTGTGACCTTTTGTTTCATAATAAAACAATTGTATCAGTTTATATAGGCTTATTCAAAATAAAATAATACTAATTTATTAATATTCTGAAAATTAATGAGTAAGAGATTTAAAAAATGATTCTATTTTTCGATCAAGTTCAAATAGTTATGACTATTTGAACAATTATCTATTTCAAATTATGATGTCCTTTTGTTTTTATCATAAAATAATTGTTTCTATTCATAAAAGCATAGTCTGAATGAAATAATATAAATTTATTAATATTCTAGAAATTAATAAGTAAAAATTTAAAAAAGAAATCTATTTTTTGAGCACATTCAAATAGTTATGATAATTTGAATAATTATCTATTTCAAATAGTTATGACCTTTTGTTTTGTCATAATCCAATTGTTTCTATTCATACAAGCATATTTGAAATAAAATAATACTAATTTATTAATATTCCAAAAATAAATAAGTAAAAGATTTAAAAAATAAATCTATTTACTGAGCAAGTTCAAATAGTTATCACTGTTTGAACAATTATTTATTTCAAATAGTTATTATATTTTGTTTTGTTATAAAATAATTGTTTCTATTCATATAAGTTTATTTAGAATAAAATAGTACTGATTTATAAATATTTTGAAAATTAATAGGTAGGAGATTTAAAAATTAATATATTTGCCGAACAAGTTCAAACAGTCATGTCTATTTGAACAATTATCTAGTTCAAATTATTATGACCTCCTATTTTGTCATAAAACAATTATTTCTATTCATGCAAAATTATTTAGAATAAAATAATACTAATCTATTAATATTTTGAAGATTCAACTTGTATGAATAGAAATAATTATTTTCTGAACAAAATAAAGGTCATTATGACTTGAAATAGATAATTGTTCAAACTAATATAACTCTTTGTATGGGTCAAACCAATGGATTCATTTTTTTAAATATGTTACTTATTAATTGTTAGAATATTAATAAATTAGCATTGCTTTATTTTGAATAATACTGTATTAATAGAAACAATTGTTTTATGACAAAACAAATGGTCATAAAGATTTGAGACAAATAATTGTTCAAATTGTTATAACTAATTGAACTAGTTTGGTAAACATATTTTTTTTAAATCTCTTATTAATTTTTAAAATATTAATAAATTAATATTATTTTATTCCAAACAAACTTAATATTTGTTTTACGACAAAACAAAAAGTCATAACGATTTGAAATAGAACATTATTCATATAGCCTTAATTATTTAAATTGGTTTAGCAAACAAATTTATTTTTTAAATCTCTTAGTTATTAATTTTCATAATATTATTAGATTAGTATTATTTTTTTCTGAATAAGCTTCTTTGAACATAAATAATTGTTTTATGACAAAACAAAAAGGTTATAATGATTTTATCTATTTCAAATCGTTAGTACCTTTTGTTTTATCATAAACTAATTGTTTCTATTCATAAAAGCTTATACGGAATAAAATAATACTAATTTATTAAAATTTCAAAAATTAATAAGTAAAAAATTAAAAAATTAAATCTATTTGCCTAGCAAGTTAAAATAGTTATGACAATTTAAACAATTATTTATTTCAAATCGTTATGATATCTTGTTTGTCATAAAGCATATGTTTCTATTCATGCAAGTTTATTTGAAATAAAATAATACTAATTTATTAATATTCTAAAAGTTAATAAGTTAAAAATTTAAAAATAAATCTATTTACTGAATAAGTTCAAATAATCATGTCCATTGGAACTATTATCTATTTTAAATCGTTATGACATTTTGTTTACAAATTGTTTTTATTCATACAAAATTATTCAAAATAAAATAATACTAATTTATTGATATTTCAAAAATTAATAAGAGATTTAAAAACTAAATTTGCTTATTGAACTAATTCAAATAGTTATGACTATTTAAACAATTATTTATCTCAAATCATTATGAGTTTTGTTTTGTCATAAAAAAATTGTTTCTGTTTACACAAGCTTATTTGGAGTAAAATATTGCTAAAATAATAATATTTTAAAAATTAATAACCAAGAGATTTAAAAAATAAATATGTTTGCAGAACTAGTTTAAATAGTTAAGATTATTTGAACAAATTTCTATTTCAAATCATTATGACCTTTTGTTTAGTCATAAAATAATTGTTTTAGTTCATATATACTTATTTGAAATAAAATAATACTATTTTATTAACATTCAAAAATTAATAAACAAGAAATTTAAAAAAAATCTATTTATCAAACATTGGTTTTATCATAAAACAATTGTTTTAGTTCATAATAGCTTATCCAACATAAAATAATATTACTTTATTAATATTTCAAAAATTGAAAAGTTAAAGATTTAAAAAATAAATCAGTTTAAATAATTATAGCCACTTGAATTGATCCTTATTTTGAAATGACAAAACATTAAGATAAATAAACTTGATCAAAATTTTGAAAAAGATTTATTTAGTACATGTTCTTAAGTTTTATATTTTGGTACTAAATAAATAATATGATTTTCAAAGTTTAAACAAATCTTTCTTGGTTTCATATTTCTCAAACCAAATCTATCTTTAAAGATTATTTATTTGAGCTTAAATGAAAGTCCAATTGTTGTTGTTAAAGTGAATTTATTTATTTTGGACTTAATACAATTTTGATAATATTGGTTTTGAGAAAAAGATTAACTTAAGAAAGCTGTTTTATAAGAACAAAGTTTTCC
Source organism: Durio zibethinus (assembly GCF_002303985.1). Next base: position 6,283 of record NW_019168248.1, read on the forward strand.
AACATTGAATTTATTATATTTTTCTGTATTAATTCACAAAGTTTTAATATTTGAATTTTATATGGTTGGAAATCTCTTTGAGTCTACTTTCTATGGATCAAACAAAATCAAAATCCAAATTTTCTAAGAAAAGTTTTGAATTTTTACTAGACACTCTGCAGTTGTTAGAAAAACTGCATAAGGGGTAACTTTGAAAATTCACTATAATTTGTACTCAATGAATTAGGTGATGAATTTTATATGGATAGAAAGCCCTTTAAGTATAGTTTCTAAATCTTCAAACTTTTTATGATTTTGATTTATATAACTCAAGATATGATCAAATTAGTGAGTAGAGTCCAAAATAAGAGATAACCACCTAGCCATTGATAGGATCAATCCCCTCATGGAAGGGATGAATCGGGTCATGTTTTTTAAGCATGAAATGGCATAAAACTTGAACCAATTGATCCCCTCAAGGAAGGGATTAATCAGGCCTGGGCGGAATCACACCAATGGCTTTTTTTTTTCATGCATTCAATGGCTACTTTCACTTCCCAAGCTTCCCCAATGGCTACTTCTTCAATTTCTCTATAAATTGGGCACTCCAACACACCAAGAGGATTGATAAATCAAGAGAGCAAGAGCCAACAAGCTATATTTTCATTCTATAAAAAAAAATCAAGCGTTTTAGGAGCTTCAAAGTCCATATCTTTGTATTTATTGTATCTAATTTTTATTTGTTGTTCATTCATCATTTTCTTGTACTTAAACTTAGCAAACACTTAGCCATAGAGAAGTTGTTCTATTATTTGTAAAATTACCTTTGATATACAAGGGTGGAAGAGAACAAGAGGTGAGGTATCCTCTTGAGAGCTTTGTAGTGAGATTGGGTAAAATACTACAAAGGGTAGAGGTTTCTATCTTAAGCCTTAGAAAGAAAAAGATAGGTTGTATTTTCAATTCAAGAATAATGGAGTGAAGCCTTGGTGTGGACAACCAAGAAAAGAGGACGTAGTTTCCTTGTAGAGAAGGATCGAACCTCTATAAATCATTGTGTTTGATTTCTCTATCCTTATTTCTTTACAATTTATTGTTGTTTTATATTTGATTTTAGGTTCATTAATTGTTATTGTTTGCATTATATTTTCATCAAAAGTGCTTATTTTTTTAATTTTCATTCAACTAAATTGAAATCATTGCTTGGGAAGAATTTGGAGAAATCTAATTCACCCCTTATTGGTCATCATCTCACCTATAAAGCTAACACATTTGAACAATTATCTATTTCAAACCATTATGAACTTTTGCTTTGTCATAAAACAATTGTTCTTCATCATACAAGCCAATTCAGAATAAAATAATACTAATTTATTAATATTTAAAAAATTTATATGTATGAGATTTAAAAAATAAATATGCTTATTGAACCGGCTCAAATAGTTATGACTATTTAAACAATTATATATTTCAATACTTATAATCTTTTGTTTCATCATAAAATAATTATTTATGTTCATACAAGCTTATTCGAAATAATGTAATCTAATCTAATAATATTATGAAAATTAATAACTAAGAGATTTAATGGCTATGTGAACAATTCTCTATTTCAAATTGTTATGACCTTTTTTTTGTTCTAAAACAAATGTTTTTATTCATATAAGTTTATTTATAATAAAATGATATGAATTTATTAATATTTTGATAATTAATAAGAGATTTAAAAAATAAATCTGTATAAAACTAGTTCAATTAGTTATAACAATTTGAACAATTATTTATTTCAAACTGTTATGACCATTTGTTTTGTCATAAAATAAATTTTCTATTGATATAATCCTATTTGGATTAAAGTAATGCTAATTTATTAATATTCTAAAAATTAATAAATAATGGATTTAAAAAATGAATCTATTGGCATGACCGGTACAGATAGTTATAATTGTTTGAACAATTATCTATTTCAAATCATTATGACCTTTTGTTTTGTCACAAAACAATTGTTTTGTTCATACAACTGATTAGGAATAACATAATTTTAATTTATTAATATTTCAAAAATTAATAAGTAAGAGATTTAAAAACTAAATCTATTTATCAAACAAGTTCAAATAGTTATGACTATTTGAACAGTTACCTATTTCAAATAGCTAAAACCTTTTGTTTTGTTATAAAATATTTTTTTGTATTCATAAAAGCTTGTTTCAATTAAAATAATACAAAATTATTAATATTTTGACAACTAATAAGTAAATGATTTAAAAAATTAATTTGTTTACTAAATAAGTTTAAATAGTTATGACTATTTGAACAATTATATAATTCAAATCGTTATGACTTTTGTTTTGTCAAACAGTCATAATTATTTGAGCTTGCTCGATAAATAAATTTATTTTTAAAATATTTATTTATTAATTTTTGGAATATTAGTAAATTAGTATTATTTTATTTCAAATAAGTTTATATGAACAAAAACAATTGGTTTATGACAAAACAAAAGGTCATAGCTATTTGAAATAAATAATTGTTCAAATAGTTATAACTATTTGAATATGTTCAGAAAATAGATTTATTTTTTAAATTTCTACTTAGTAATTTTTGAAATATTAATAAATTTATATTATTTTATTTGAAATAAGCTTGAATGAACAAAAACAATTGTTTTATGACAAAACAAAAGGTCATAATGATTTGAAATAGATAATTGTTCAATTAGTTATAACTATTTGAACTTCTACGATAAATAGATTCATTTTTTAAATCTCTTACTCATTAATTTTGGGAATATTAATAAATTAGTATTATTTTATTTTGAATAAGTTTATATGAATTGATACAATTCTTTTATGGCAAAACAAAGGGTCATAACGACTTGAAATAAATAATTACTCAAATAGTTGTGACTATTTGAACTTGTTTGGTAAATATATTTATTTAAAATTTTTTTTCTTATTAATTGTCGAAATATTAATAAATTAATATTATTTTAATCTGAATAAGCTTATATGAACAAAAACAATTGTTATATGAGAAAACTAAAAGTCATAATGATTTAAAATAAATAATTGTTAAAATAATCATAACTGTATAAACTTATTCGATAAATAGATCTATTTTTTAAATCTTTTACTTATTAATTGTTTAAATATTAATAGGCTCAAGCACCAGGGATAGTTACAGGGGTTGGTGCAATAAGCATGGGAGAAATGTCCAGACCACCTAGCCAGGACCAAGCCTGCAACATGCCTGCACCACACCTAGGTGGACCCAAGGGAGATTGGCAGATCCAGAATCTTCTAGAGGCATCCAGGATTGGTAGCATTCAGTGGGAGGATCTGGTCAACCCTAAGAATCAAGAGGGGTCCTTAGAATCAGGGTTTAATCTTGTATTAATGTGTAAATCCCTTAATTCTTGGAATCATATAATCTTTTGATTTTAGGAAGTAGCCATAATTAGTACTAGGGCCTCAACTATAAATAGAGGGTCACCCCACCCTTAGTTGTACATCATCAGACACATTTTGTCTACAGTAATATACAACATATTCCAACATTCTCTTATTTTCTCAAACTTGCATATTCTGCCTTTCTAGTTGGTCTAGTGCCTGCACTTGGTTCATAGGCTGACTTAGACATAAGGAGCTCATTCCTAGTCTAAGGCTACATGGATTTCGGTTTAAAGGTCCAAGCCTATGATAGTTGGTATCATAGTAGGTTCTATGTAGGTTTTGTTCGGTGATGTTTAGATCACACTCAAGGCATTTGCAGAAATGGCATCCCAGAGTAATATTGCTAGCCAACAACCAGAGGCATAGGATTAAACCTGTGGAAAGGGGAAGAAAGCTAGTTCGAGGGACATCTAGTCTACCATGGATGGGAGGCTGTCTAAGGTGGAGGTGATAGTGCGCTATATGAAGGAGAAGCTTGATAAGGTTGAGACTCACATCGAGCATTGGACTCCATGGAGGAAAAGCTTAAAAGCGAGTTGCAAGTGGCTTTGAATGAGGCCATTGACATGATCACCCAGAGGAATGAAGCCTTGGAGGCCTAGGTGGAGACCATGCACAAAGAGATGAAGGAGCTCAAGGGGGAGTTTACTGCTTGCAAGACAGCCATTAGGAATGGCATGATTATTGGAGTGTCTAAGACCTGTGTGGAGATTCCTAAGCTCAAGGAGTTCAAGGGGACTAGGATAGCTAAAAAAGTAGATAATTATCTATGGGGTATGGAGTAGTGCTTCTAGGCCACGAGTATATAGGATGATGCTACTAAGGTAAGCATCCCTTTGATGTATCTTACTGATGTTGCCTTATTAAGGTGGAGGCATAGGTGACACCGACCTTGAAGATGGATGGTTTGTTGAAGAAAGGGTAATGGCCTAGACATGAGCATGGACACCCTACACTTGTGCACTGTACACCTAAAAAGGCCTATTAAGTGCGAGAGAGGATAAAGACCCTATGGTGTAGAGAAGAGGGTAATGGCACATTAGGCATGGAGGCGTTGCATGGTTCAACAAGCTAGGATAACATAAGCCTATGTGATGCAAGTGCTGCATGACCCAAAGGGCCAATTGAGCATAAAGAGAGGGTAATGGCACGTTAAGCATAAAGGTGTTGCATGGTTCAACGAGCTAGGATCATAAAAGCCTATGTCATGCAAGTGCTACATGCCCCCAAGGGCCAATTGAGCATGAAGAGAGGGTAATGGCGTCACCAAATAAGGCACTACTTAATTTGACAAGCATTGGTTTCATAGGAACATATTGGGATTATGACCAAACAAGGGACTGATTAAGATGTTGTACTAATACCATCATGTACCAAGAACCATTGGTGTGCCAAAGACCATCAAACGAAGAGTGGGACATTAATCCTGACAAGTGCAAGACAATGTCCATGGTCTAACGCATAAAGTCCTTAAGCCAAGTTAAGTTGATAGACTCACTTTTTCAAGTTAGTGTAGGTAAAAGACCTTAGAATGATTGAGACAAGGTCCTTAAAGGGCACATACTAGGCTTAATGAACAAGCACAGGGCCTCAGGCCTAAGGTGTAAGATATGGTGAGGTGAGCACCTAGTACCGAGAATGGGGACTACTCATTAGAAAGATCTAAAATACCTTAGAAGAGTGGCATGAGAAGGTAGGCACAAAAGGCTCTAGATTAGCCTAGAGATAGGCTAGGCACACAAGTGCAAAATAGTCTATAGAAGCCTAGAGGTAGGCCATGTGCATGGCATTAAAGGTTCTAGAAGGGCCATGTGTAGGATTAGCAATGGTACTATAGTGCCCAGATGAAGAAGCTTTGCAAGGCCCTGGCTTTGAGTAAAACAATGATTAAATGGGGAATATTCTAGAACATGCTAGGCATGGGTACTCAACTAGTGTGCCCAAACACTTTCGAACATGAGGCTTAATAGGAAGCCTAGAACCAGCTAGATTTTACAAAGGCCTTAGCCAACCTAAGAAGTGTCTAAGGACTATGCGATGGACTAAAGGCATATGATGGCCACACACTTGGATCAATAAAAGCCATATGTGCTAGGGAGACTTAAGTATAAATAAGGGTCTTTCCTCTCATTTGTTAAAAGTTAGCAACAATAAGAGAGAAGTTAAAAGAACCAAGTCTTAAACTTAGCCATACATAGAGACTTGGAGATAGACGTACAAGTCATTGTAAGGATAATGAGTAATTATACATAGTGTTAAGTAAATAGAAATACAATTATTTTAACTCTCCTTCCTAGCTTTCTCTTAAGCTGCTAGAGAGCCAATGGAGTGCACATCATAAGAGTTTAGCATAGAGTTGGAAAAAAAGGCTAACTTAGGCAGATGGATGGTAGTTTCCAACCTAAGGCTGCATGGGTGCTAAACTTTTGCCCCCTACCCATGACATATGCATTGGCTTGGCTAGGCCAAGGCATTTTTATGGTTGATGAGAAGGGACCACGAGGTTGCTAGATACCCAAAATACTTGGCTAGACCAAGCTTGCGACCACTGCTTCTGCTTGTACCATCTTAAAGAGCCATTGCCCAATTTAGGGGCTTGGTCTAGGGTAACATCAGCTGTAGGCATGGCTATGAACTTGGCATAGCTAAGCCTTTTTCTCATGCATGCCAACCGATTAAGGTGATGGACGGTTACAGGTCATAACAGGTCACCTAGCAACACAACTAGAAGGCATGCATGGCTTGGATTTTTCTCCAAAGATTTTACTGTGGATGTATGTAATGACAAGCTCATCATGCACACCTTTTCCTTCATGGAAAGGAAAAGGGGGCCCAAACAATCACCTTATAAAAAGCTTGAGAGATTTTATAAATATTTCAATAGTAGGCATTAAAGTGTCTGAAATGGAGACACTTTTTCAAATAGGCATATCCTGCACTAAGGGTCTATAAGTGCCAATAGTGGTCGAGGCATGTGTCCGTACCAAGGCCTAGCATGTGTTTATAGTGTTTGAGGCAACTGCTCGCACCAAGGGCCATCCTGTGCTGATGCTGATTGAGGTATATGTTTGTACCAAGTCTAGATTATGCTAATGCTAATTGAGGTATGTGCATGCATCAAAGGCCAGATCGATGCATATTCCTACACCAAAGGGCCAGCATGTGTCAATGGTGATCAAGGCAAGTGCCCATACCAAGGGCCAGCTTATGCTAATGGTGATCAAGGCAAGTGCCCTGTACCAAGGGCCAACTTATACTGGTGATGGTTAAGGCATGTGCCCGCACCATGCAGTAGCATGTGCTATTGATGGTTGAGGCCTTGGCCAAAGTTTGATTTTGGGCCATGATGCACATGTTAGGCTCAGACATATGCTGGCACTGCATTCTTTTGCCTATAGCACCATCACTAGAGCATCATCAAAGAACCTAATCGGTGGTATTGAGGGTTTTAATAATTAGGGGTGGTGGGCTAGAGGGTGAGTGCATGATGTGCAATGGGTGCTGTCTTCAGCCCTTAGATTGGCCACTTATCCCCTAAGGAACCTTGACAACTCTCCCCCCTTAATAAGTATAAGAGTTTTTACAAGTTCATATCTAATAACAATTCAAATGTCTGAAATGGTGATGTCTTTTTCAAATGGCCACAAAATCTTCCCTATTTTAATTTTTTAGTTGAATTTTTTTGTAGATGCCAACAAAAATACAAAGATCATGTATACCAAATTTTAGGTCAGAACTCTTAAAATAATTTAAAAAATCTTAAACCTTAAAAAATTTTAAAAATCATGAAAAATAGAAAATGGCTCATCTTGGCATGATACTTCCCATGAAGGTTTAGAAGACCATTATATGAATTTACAAGCCATAAAAATGGAATTGGCATGGTAAAAATATAAAGATGTGCCTAAACCTACCTACTATCCAATCTTGGTTTGCAATGTGCATAGCCTAGGAAACTGCCATCTACATGCCTAGATACTGTGTGGCCTTAGGTAAAAAACTATCGTCCGTATGCCTAAGTTAGCCCTTAACTGACTTTTTAAGCTATGCACTTGTGCTGAAACTTGACAAACCTCCTAGGAGTTTAAGAGAAAGCTAGGAAGGAAATGGTTAAGGCAAAAGTAGTTTATTTACTTGATGGGGTATGTACACTTACTCTTGGAACACAATCCTTATGTGTTCTCTACAAAGGCTCTCAAGGCTTAAGTCCCTAATGCTTTATACTCTTGCTTCTCTTATTGTCACTTGATTATGGCTAATGTACAAATCAGGGGAAGACTAGCCTATTTATACTTGAGCCTCTTTGCCATTTATGGTTAGAATGAATCCAAGTGTATGTCCATTAAAGGCCTTATAGATAGTTATAGGGTGCCCAGGCTTTAATAAGGTTGGCTAAAGCCTTTCTAGAGATCTGCTAGTTTCAATTTCCCTGTTGAGCCCCTTGGTTTGGAAAAGTTCAAGCACTTCCCTTGAGTGCTCATGCCTAGCTGATTCCAGAGCCTTCTCCATTTATTGCCACTTTACATGCAACTAGAGCTTTCTAGAGGCTTCCTCATCTAGGCTCTATAGTGGCTATCACTGTGCATGTGCCTAATCCTTTTGAAACCTTTAGTGCTCTCACACCTCACTTGCCTCAAAGCTTCTTTAGCCCTTTTATGCCCACCCATTTGGCCTATCTAAAGGTTGATCTAAAAGTTTCCATGCTTGCAAGCCTAGCCTATCTCCAGATGGTTTTAGGCCTTTTTGTGCCTGACTACTTGTGCCACATCTTAGGGCTTTCTAGAAACTTCCAATGAGTAGCCTTCATCCCTATCACTGTGTAACTTACCTTGAGTGTAGTCCTACACTCTGGCCTTGGCTTAACCCACACACTTGGGTAAAAAAAGTGCTTTAACGGCCTCTATTTCAATCTTTCCTAGTTCAGTGCCCATATCATCATAAACAAGTCTCGTCACATGACCCTCTTGGTCTTGAACTTTTGCGTAATCTGTGACACATGCATTGAAGGTCATTTGATGTTGATGGTGATTGAGGCATGTGCATGTGTCATGGTCTGCAAGCTTTTCTAGGCCTAAGGGTTTTTTTCGAGTCAAGGAGCAATTCTAGTTCTAACAGGATAGGGTCTGACATTTAAGGGGACTAGGCCTTGAGCCTTATTAGAGGCCTAAGTCATGGGGAATTAGCACATAACAATGGTATGGGCAGCAATCAGGACTCCAAAGGCTTAGGCATAGTGTTCAAGTTTGGAAGAATTAAGCTAGGCCCAAGTGCAGTTATTGGTGAGTGATATGTGGGTACACAGCCAAACTTAAGTGAGGGCACTGATGATTGAGGATGGGTGCACGGTCGACCCAAGTGTGGGCATGCTTGAACACAGTCCTAAGAGGATCAAATTTAGGGGCTTTTAAAAGGCCAACTATTACAGCACAATCTTTGACAAGTTGAAATTATACTAAGGACTTGAGTTTTGTAGGTTGACTTAGGCACATAGAGCAATTACATGTCTAAGGTCACATGGAGTTTGGTTTAAGATTAGAGCCCATGACACATGCACTGAGTGTCATTTGGTGCTGATGGCACTCAAGGGGCAAACAAGTGCCTTGAAAAGGATTAAAGAGTTGTGACAGGGTCATGGTTCACATACTGCACCAAGTGCCAACATTTAGCGATGGTGTTTGAGGCAATAGCCCACACCTTAGGCCAACATGTGCTGATGATGGTTGATGCATGTATTGAGACCAAAGGCTGACATGTCTCGATGATGATCGATGCATGTGCATGTACCATGGTTCATTGGTGCCGATGGTGGTCAAGGCACGTGCATGTGCATGTGCATGTACATGTGTCATGGTCAGTAAGATGGTCCAGGCCTAAGGGTTCTCTCTAAGTTGAGGAATAGTTCCAATTCTAGTGGGATAGGGTTCGATAGCAAGGGGAACTAGGCCTTGAGGCATATTAGAGGCCCAGGTAATAGGGAACTAGCCCAGAACGATGGTACGAGTAGTGATCAAGACTCTAAAGGTTCAGGCATGGTGCTCATGTTTGACAGAGTTGAGTTAAGCCTAAGTGCGGGCACTGGTAAGTGCTTATATGAATTTACAAGCCATAAAAATGGCATTGGCTTAGCAAAAATGTGAAGATGTGGCTAAACCCACCTACTACCAGTCATGGTATGCATGGTACATGGCCAAAGCCCAGAATACCTGCATGTAGTGCTCGATCCAACATATGCTGATGGTTTTCAAGGGAACTACCCGCATAAAGGGCCACATTTGCTGATGGTGGTGGTCGAAGCATGTGTCGAGATAAAGCATGTGTCAAGACCAAGGGATAACATGTCCCGATGGTGGTCAAGGAATGTGTATGTGTTACAATTCACAAGCTGGTCTAAGTTTAAAGGTTCTTTCCAAGTCAAGGAATAGTTCTAGTTCTAGCAGGATAGGGTTCGACAAGTAGGGGGACCAAGCCTTGAGACCTACTGGAAGCCCGAGTCATGGGGAACTAGCCTAGAATAGTGGTAAGGTCAGTGATCAAGATTGTAGAGGCTCAGACATAATGTTCAAGTTAGGCACAATTAAGCTAGGCCCTGATGTGGGCATTGGTGAGCGATTATATGAATTTACAAGCCACAAAAATGGCATTAGCACTGTAAAAATATAAAGATGTGCCTGAGCTCACCTACTACTCGATCTTAGTGTGCATGGTGCATGGTGAATGGTGCATGGCCCAGGCCTAAAGATACCTACCTATGGTGTGTAGCCTAGCATATGCCGATGCTGTTCGAGGTAATTGCCCGTATAAAGGGCTAGCATGTGCCAAGTCCACTGGCCCACATGTCCTAAAGGTGGTCAAGGCTTGTGCATGTGTTACGATCCATAAACTGGTCTAAGCCTAGAGGTTCTCTTCGAGTTTAGAAGCAATTCCAGTTCTAGCAGGATAGGGTCTAACATCTATGAGGACCAAGCCTTAAGGCCTATTGGAGGCCCAGGTCATTGGGAACTAGCCCAAAACAATGGTATGGGTAGTGATAAAGATTTTAGAGGCTCAGGCATAGTATTCAAGTTCAACAGAATTGAGCCAAGCCAAGGTGTAGGAGTTGGTTAGTGATGGATAGACACACAGTCAGACCTAGGTATGGGTGCATGGTCAGACCAAGGTACAAACACACCTAAACATAGTCCTGGAAGGATCAATATTTGTGGGCTTCTAGAAGGCCCAGCACTATAGCATAATCTTTGACAAGCTAGAATTATGCTAAGCACTTGAGTTTAGTTTGCTGACTTAGGTAGACAATAAGATGTAATCGATCGAGTTTAAGCCAATATAGCATTAAGCTTGAGTTTAAGCTTGACTCAAAATTCAAAGCTCAAAACTTGACTCGAAATTTGAATCTCAAACTCGATTGAGTTATATTTTTTAGCTCAATTTTAACTTAAGATAGAATTTAAGCTACTTGAGCTTGCTCGATCAGGCTCGATTCTTTTATTCAACAAAAGTTCAATTAGCTGTGCTTGAGCTTGAACTTGAGTTCAAGATATTTTATTAATTAAAATAATTAAAATATATTAAAATATAAAAGGTCAATTAGGCTCGTGAGCTACTCGAGTTAGGATTAAGAATGATCGAACTTGGCTCGATTGATAAGTCTAGTTACTCAAGTTCAAGCTTGACTCAATAATAACCAAGCCAAATTTGAATTTTGTTTGAGTTAGACCCAAATAGCTGGTGAGTACTAATGTATCATTTACACCTCTAGCAAATAGAGTCAATTCCCTATCCAAGGTCACACGAGGTTTGGCTTAAGACTGCCCGTGACATATGCACCGAGCATCATTTGGCCCTGATGATGATCGAGGGGCAAACAAGTGCCTTAGGTGGGAGGGTCACGATACACATGCCGTACCAAGTGCCAACATCTACCAAAGAGGTGTTCAAGGTAATAACCTACACCAAGGGCCTATTTGTATCGACGATGGTTAAGGCAAGTGCTCACATAAAGTACCAGCATCTAGCGATGGTGTCTAAGTCAACATCTCGCACCACGATGCTAGCATCTACATATGGTGTCCAAGGCAACAATGGGCTAGCATCTGCTGATTATGTTTGATGCGATTACCTGTACCAACCAAGGGCCAGATGTTGTCAATGGTGTTTGAGGCAACAACTTGCACTAAGGGCCAGTGTATGATGATAGAGTTCGAGGCAAGTGCCTGTACTAAGGGCAAGCCCTTCCCTGTAACAAATACCAAGGGCATTTAGTTATTGTTTACTTAGACTCCTAAGGGAGGGATGTCATCACCCAGCCAAATCAATTGCAATAGAGAACACCATTCATCCCCAACCCCAAAGGTATGCAGTGTAAAAAATGAAGTGAGTGGACTTTGGTGGGTGTGAAGCGAGGGAGGGATGAATTGAAGTGACAAAGGGCTGAATCTAGTGGATCATGGTAGCAAGGCCACTCTACCACTTACAATACCTTGTCACATATTTAAGCCATCTATAAAGGATTTTACCCATAATTCAATGGGAATGACCCTAAAGAGGCCCATGTGGCTTGTCCGCCGTAAAGGCTACACCTACGACATGTGCCATTGAGGGCCATGGGCCCTTACTAATGTTGGCAATCGAGCGATGGATGTGTGCATTATTTCTAGCCTAGATTCTAACTTAGAGGTGTTCAGTGATAATCTAGTGCATGGTAGCTTCACACTACTAGCTTTTCAACCAAACATGATGACCAATTGTGCGAATCAATGATTCCTCTCATACTAGGTGTGACGCTACCATCAGTAGGGTAAAACTAACCTGTCTCATAGTTGTCTAAAAGTAGCTCATGTTTTCTAGTGGTGTGGGTGAACAATCTAACACTTGGTGAATTCTGCTTCACAATGATAGGAAGATCCAACATCAAAGATGTCGCTATGAATGCTTGGTTATCATAAGCCAATTATCCCTCTGGTAACTTTTCTAACACCTCTAGCTTCAAATTTTAAAGGTCTAAAGGATTGATAGGCCACACTTTCATGATTCGTATTCGTACTGGAAAATAGAATCAAATAGCCTTTTACCCTTTTGTTCCACACAAGATTTCTATTCTTGTTGAGCTCATCTTAGGATAGCTGCATTATCTTTTAACAAATGTGCCGCCTTAGCCAAACTCCTTACCAAACAAGGTCTTCTACTTGGATTGATCGACCAAGGGCAATTTTGGTTCCAAAAGAAGGGGTCATGTCCCACCTTTGATTCATGGAATAAGTAAAATAATGTTAAAAGTTGTGATATTTCAATTTTGCCCAAGGGCACCCATTTATCCTATACCTCTCAAGTCATTTCACAAAGTTGGACTTTGCCAAGCTCATTCCCTTAGTTGTTGTTTTGTTGGATAGTAAATAGGGATAGTGGGAATCTCATTAATCCATTTATGCACATCACCCAATTAGATGACGAGGCATTTGGTTAACCTAAGAGAGTCATAGTTACTCTCGCTATTTACCTGCATTTGGTTGAATTTCTTTACTTTGACATTCAGAGCACCGGGAAAAAATCACATTGAGTGAGCATCCGTAGGGACCATTGCAATGCTTTGTTTTAATTAAATAGTTGGATTCCCCTTGTTCATAATCGTTCTAAGTCGGCTATTCATCATCTAGGAATGACCCCCAAGGGAGCCATTCCCAATCCATCCCCTAGCCAGCATATGATGACCCATTCTCATTGTAATAGTAGCTTAAGTAGTGCATTAGTAGTCGATGGGTTCAGGATTAGGACCCCCATGCCTAGCCTTTAAAGCCAACCATTTTCCCAAGGTTACAAATCCATTTTACCAACATCCTTTACCTATATTGGTTCATCGACCAAAGGTTGTTCACCTTAGAGACCTGATGCTGTTATGAGTATGATTGGGCATAGATGGTAGTTGGTCCTCTGGATTTTCAAAGGCCAACAGAGGCATATTAGACACGATGCAATGTGTAGTGCTCTTTTAGTTGTTGGACCCTACCTTTGGTTGGGCCATTTCCAAGGTAGGCAAGCCATTGAATAAAAAAGATAACTCTTTCCGAGGCCCCCACCAACATCTTTAAACTCCTTAACATTGCCATTAGTCATCGCATCTTGGTTTAGGAATTTTAGCCTAATTCCCTTTTGAAGCTTGTACTGCACGTGCTATTGGATGACTTTTCCCCATATTTTAAGATTGATTAACCCATGTGCAAGTGCCATTCACATGGAACCTTTCCCTTCTTTAACTTTCAAAGTTCTTATTTGAATATTTGCTACTACCACCAATATCTATACTGATGGTCGCTCTACTCATGCTTTGGGTTTTGCAGTGCCCCCACACCTTGCTATTCATTAAGGCCTGGCCCTTGCCCTAACAGCCATATATAGGTTGTGTGCTTAAGCACCATCCATTTTTAGAGCTAGTTGATTTGGCAGGTGAGTTATTACACACTCCTTAGTGGATTTTGACTTTTATTACCACTATCCTATTGTCTTAATTGACCAACTTATGGGTTCTAGGTTAACATGCAGTTAGGCATCGTAACCTAGCTTATAGTTCATCCTGCATCACCGGTTCTGCTTAATAAAATGGCTCACTAGGAGCTCACGATTCCATAGAGCGACTTCATAAAGTAGCCTTACCCTCTTACCTATTTAAAGTTTGAGAATAGGTTAAAGGTGTTGCACCTCTGATGCCTCTAATCATTAGCTTTACTTGATAAAACTTGCTAAGGGCTCCAGCTATCCTAAGAGAAACTTTACAAGGAGCTAGCTACTAGACATTTCAATTAGTTTTTCACCCTACACCTAAGTTAGACGAATGATTTGCATGTTAGTATTACTGTGGGCCTCCACCAGAGTTTCCTCTGCCTTCACCTCACTCAGGCACAGTTCAAAAGATCAAGGTTGGTTGGTAGTGCACTTGCGAGGGATCTTGCCAATTAGTTTCCTTGCACTTTATGGGTTTTCTAGCTCATTGACTTGCACACATGTCAGACTCCTTGGTTCGTGTTGCAAGATGGGCCAAATAGGGAGCCTGTAGGTTGACCCAAGGAGCACACGTGGGTTGACACACATCTAGATGGCATTTATTGCATTCCACGATAGTGGCAACAACATCTCTGTAGGCATATAAAAAGCTTGAACTTGGGCCATTGCCATGATCTGTATCGATCCATGCGTCAAGTCGATTGGTGGACTAGCTCTCGCCACTCCACATCCAATTGAGGTGCATCCCTAGCCCTCATCTACTTCTCTACCAATAATTTTATGCACCTTTTTACTCTTTTTTTAAAGTCCTTTTCATCTTTCCCTCATGATACTTGTTCGTTATTGGTCTCTTCCTTGTATTTAGCCTTGGATAAAATTTACTACTCGATTAGGGCTATATTCCTAAACAACTCGACTTGCAGATAGTGCCTCATGGTGTGACAGGGTCTAGGCATAACAGGGCTTTCACCCTCTTCGATACCTCTTTCTAGTGGACTTTGGCCCAGTCCACCATTGAGGATGCTTCTCCAAACTACAATTTAGAATTGAAGGTGCCCGATTATCAAGTTAGGCTTTTCCCAATTCGCTCATCATTACTAGGGGAATCCTAGTAAGTTTCTTTTCCTTTACTTATTGATATGCTTAAACTCAGAGAGTAATCTCGTTTGACCTAAGGTTACGATGCAAGCATTGATTGAGTGATGCAAGGGGTCTAATGGGGTTCAGATGGAAAATAAATGCTCATCATTAGAGACAATGCATGCTGGGAGCTTTACCAGCAATAGTCACAGCACTATCATTATCAGGGACTCACTTTTAGGCCAATGACAACTGACAAGATCATAAAAGGCCATCTTTTGCCCCCTCACCTGAAGCTCAATGGGTGGCGGGTTGGAGGGGGCAATAATGCATGACACCCAGGCAATCAGGCCCTTGCCCTAATGGCTTGGGGTGAAATTTGCATTCAAAGACTTGATGGTTCATGGGATTCTACAATTCACACCAAGTATCATATTTCACTATGTTTTTCATTGATGCGAGAGTCGAGATATCCATTGTTGAGAGTTGTTTTTATTTTTCATGATAAAAGGAGTCACGGTGCCACTCATGCATGCAATATGGACCAATGACAATGGTACACACATTTTTTTTCATTTCGATCCTTTAGTGTGATTCATGCTGGGGATTCGTTATTCAACCACAAGTGATGACACTGATTGTTTCGCTCACTCAACAGGCAAAACAAAGTGACCATCGTGCACACCCACAACTAAAAGAGCCTTATGGCACGAAGGCAACCTCGCCCCATCAATGTTTTGTTAAGATATTTATGTGTCATTCATTGAGCAAGTTTCAACAATGATCCTTCCACAAGTTCACCTATGAAAACCTTGTTATGACTTCTCCTTCCTCTAAATAATAAAGTTTAGTGGACTTGTTATAATGTCACAGGCAGCAAACCATCCACGTTGCCATAATTTGAACATTTCATGGACCATTCAATTGGTATGAGTGACAGGTCATGTGTACAAAGGGTAGAGATGTAGTTAATGCAAGCTGATGACTCACGCTTACTAGGAATTCCTTATTGAAGACCAACAATGGCAATGATCTATCCCTATCATAATGAAATTTTAAAAATTACCTGGCCCTATCAGCCAAGGCTATAAACACATTGAATACATTAGTGTATTATGTGTGCGGCCCAAAATATCTAAGGGTATCATAGACTTGTTATTGCCTTAAACTTCCTTAGCCTAAAAGGTCATAGTCATTCTAAGAAGCTAGCCACGAAGGATCACCTTCGTATAGCTAGTTAGTAGGCTAAGGTCTCGTTAGTTAATTGAATTAACCAAACAAATCGCTTCACCAACTAAGAATGGCCATGCACTACCACCCATAGAATAAAAAAAAAGCTCTTAATCCATCAATCCTT
The DNA here is from genome assembly GCF_002303985.1 of Durio zibethinus. Next base: position 22,642 of record NW_019168248.1, read on the forward strand.
AATATGTCTAGACTTGGTAAGTTTCCATGTGTTGAGTCAAATTAAGCCATAGGCTCCACTACTAGTGGTGCCCTTTCATCAATTCCTTTAAGTTTCAACCTTATGACCATACTCCACCTGAAACCCAAAGACTTTGATTTCTTAATGTGCTAGAGGAGTCCTAAATGTAACATCCATTGATCCTTGGTTGGCATCGTTTATGGTTAAGACTAAGACAATATCTAATCATCTTTGAGCCTTCAACTTTTGTTCTTGATTAATGAAAACATCCTTGGCAAATGCTTTTACAGTTGTTCATCTTTCATAAATCCAAGAATTTCACCTTTGACTATGAAATATGAATGTCCTTGACTATCCTATTAATCATTACTCCAATCGCTATAGCATCATTAAAAAACTGAACCAACAGTAATATGGGTTTCGACGATTAGAGGTGGGGGCCAGGGGGTGTTCGCACATGATGTGTGATGGGTGCTAGTCCTTGGCCCTTATATTAGCCCTCTATCCCCCAATGAACCTCAATAACTCACAACCCTTTAATGAGTATCAAAGCTTTTATGGTTCACAGTCAGTAGCCATTCAAGTGTCTGAAATGGGGACACTTTTTTCAAATGGCCATAAAATCTTCTACACTGATTTTTTAGCTGAATGTTTTTGTGGATGCTAACAAAAATACAAGAATTTTTCTACACATGGGATTTTGCAATTCTCACCAAGTATAACATTTTGCTACATTCTTCATCAATGCGAAACCTAGATATCTATTACTGAGAGTCATTTTAGTTTTCTATGACAAAAGGAGTCACAGTGCCACCTGCAAACACACTGTGAAAGGGATAGCAACATCACATGTGCTCTTTTTCATTCTAGTTCTTTAGCGCGATATGCATCGATGGCTCTTATTTGGCCACAGACGATGATACCAATCATTTTGCCCACTCGAGAGGTAAAACAAATTGACCATCGCACACGCCCGAGGCTAGAAGAGGCTCAGGGCATGAAGGCACGCTTGCCCTCTCATTGTTTCATTAACACATTTGTGGGTCATTCGTTGAGCAAGTTTTGACAATGATCCTTCCCTAGGTTCACCTACAGAAACATTGTTACAACCTCTCTTTCCTCTAAATGATAAGGTTCAGTGGACTTCCCATGATGTCGTAGGTAGCAAACCATCCACGTCACCATGATCCAAACACTTCACTAGACATTCAATCGGTAGGATGGGTGATGTGTAAAAAGGGCAAGGATGTAGTCAACATGACCTGATGACTTGCACTTACTATCCCTAGCATGATGAAATTTCAAAGATTACCCAAACCTATCAGCTAAGGCTATAAACTCATTGAATACATTAGTGTGGCACATGTGCAACCCAAAACATCTAAGGGCATCACAAACCTATTATTGCCTCAAACTTCCTTAGCTTAAGTAGCCATAGTCCCTCCAAAAAGCTAGCCACAAAGGATCACCTCCATATAGCTAGTTAGCAAGCTGAGGTCCTATTCGTTAATGGATTTAACTAGACAAATCAATCCACCAACTAAGAACTACCATGCACCACCTCCCATAGAATCAAGAAAGAGATCTCAGTCTATCAATCTTTATTATGTCTAGACCTGGTAAGTTTCCCTGTATTGAGTCAAATTAAGCCATAGGTTGCACTCCTGATAGTGCCCTTCCATCAATTCCTTTAAGTTTTAGCCTTGGAACCATACTCCCTCCAAAACCCAAAGACTTTGATTTCTCATAAGGTGTCGACGGAGTCTTGAAAGTAACATCCATCGATCCTTGGTGGACATCATTTATGGTTGAGACTAGGATGATATCTAATCATCTTCAAGCTTGTAACTTTCATTCTTGATTAATGAAAACATCCTTGGTAAATGCTTTCATAATTATTCATCTTTCATAAATCCAAAAATTTCACCTCTGACTATGAAATACGAATGCCCTCAACTATCTTTGTTAATCATTACTTTAATCTCAAAGGCCACCACAATAGGATAGAAATCCTATAATGTTATCTTATGCTAATGTATACAAGCATAGGCCTACTTTGAGCACTCTATTTTTGTCAAAATAACAACACTAGAGGAATGACCTGACTAGTTAAGGATAGGAGCACATCTCTAGTAGAGGGATGAGTAGATCGATGCTCAACCCTAATTTTGACCATGAGCTTTTTAACTGTAACAACTTAAATATATCCTATTAAAACTGATATTACCCTAGCTACTGGCACCAAACTTGCCCTCTAATGGATCCTTATTAAGGGATTTAGATTGTACTCATTTTAATTACCAAACTTATAGAGCCTGATATTGTTATTTATTGTGACTACCACCCTATGTCAGGATGGGTAATTTGCACACTTGCTACCTTTTTTGGATTTGCTAGTTGTTTCTTAGGCTCCTTATTCGAAATTGAACCCTAATTCGCTGTTACCCTTCACCATCATGGTAGGCCATTATCCTACCATCGAAAGTTGATAAGGTAGAAATTTGAATGATGCATCACTAGCATAAAGGTTGCACAATTTGTTGAGTTACTACAAATCATTAGAGCAAAGGTCATCCCTTCTAGAAGTGGAGGTTTGTTACACATATTAGCTCTAGAATTACTATGGTCATTTGAGTCGTAGATACCATCAAACAAACTATAATTGATTTAATGAGCCATTTGTAGTTTCACAATTTGAATTAGTTCATACTTACACATGCATGGCTTAATCTTTGAGACAAGCTTTTGACACTAGTAGGATCAACCACGTAGTATTCCTTTAGGATGTTAGCACCATATGGGCCTTAATACACTGACAGAACAATAAAGAGAGCCAACATAGAGCACAAGTGTTATGCATGTTGAGCATGTAAAATGCATAGCATCGAATGAACAAGGGCCAAAATCTTGACCTATAAAACATTTCACATCTGAAAGCTTGATCAAACATTACTGCACCAATGTGGCCACACAGGTTTAGGTGGTACACTTGGGACATGGGGCATGATTGAGGTCTACCCATAGCCCTTAAGGACACAAGATGGATGAAGGATGCCAAGACATACAATTTCAATCGATTTAGGTATGCAGCATAAGATCCCAATTGTGCCCCCAAGGTACAATGACCACATGGGGGAGATTGAAGATGATGGCATGTCAATAGTTTGATGAATTGAGCATAAAGCCTGTCAACACACATAACCATAGCACCACTCATATACCTATTGCATACATATGGTAGCAACCATGCACACTAGTCCATAACCTACCCAATTGATTACTCGATAAGTGAACTAAGGAAATGATCTATGAGGCCATGCCATAACCACTGGGTATGGGAAAAACACAAGCAAGGGCCATGAGATTGCCTTTGCTAACCAATAGGTAATAATGACATGACACCACCAATGCTTGGTCTGGCTAGGGCCTCACACGCAAACTCCACTGCCATCACCCTAAGGGGACATTGCCTGATTTAAGGACTTGTTCTTGGGGTCTTGGACAACATTGGCTGCATGCACGGGCTTAGCCAAGCCAAGACATTTTTATGGTTGATGAGAAAAGGACCACTAGATTACCAAATACTTAAAAGACTAGGCAAAACCAAGCCTGAGATAGCAGCTTCTGCTTACAGCACCCCAAGAAGCCGTTGCCTAATTTAGGGACTTGTTTGGGGTCTAGGGCAGCATCAACCATAGATGTCACAGACTGTGTATGTGTCTTAGACCAAGAGGGTCATGATTAAGACTTGCTAGAGATGGTGCAAGTGAATCACTAGAAAGGATTGAGACTAAGGTCTTAAAGGCACATACTTTAACCAAGTGTGCAAACTAAGGCTAAGGCCAGAGTGTAGGAGTAAACTCATGGCAATTGCACAATGCTAGGCATGAAGACTACTTGCTAGAAGGTTCAAGAGCACCCTAGGATGTGGCATAGATAGTCAGACATAGAAAGGTCTAAAACCATCTAGAGACAGGGCCATGCACATAGCCATGAAAGTGTTTAGAAAACCCTAAAGCAGACTAGGTATGTGGGCATCGAAGGTCTCAAAAGGGTTGGGCATAGGTATAGTGATAAGCACTGTAGCACCTAGAGAAAAAGCCTTTAGAAGACCCTAGCTATGAGCAGAGTGGCACTTAGATGGAAAAGACTTTAGAACATATTAGGTGTGGGCACTCACTGAAAGTGCCCTGACTTTTCTAGACCCAAGGGCTTGGTAAGGAGCCTAAAACTAGTATATCTCTAGAAAGGCCTTAGCTGACTTTGTTAAAGCTTGGAAACCCTAAAACTATCTAGAAAGCCTTTAATGGCCATACACTTGGATTCATTTTAACCATAAGCACCAAAAGGGCTCAAGTATAAATAGGAGAACCTCCCCCTTATTCATACATAAGCCATCACCAAGTGAACATAAAGAAGCAAGAATGTAAGCATTAGCGACATAGGCCTTGAAAGCCGTTGTTGAAGAACATATAAGGGGTTGTGTTCCAAGAGTAAGTGTACATACCCTATCAAGTAAATAAATACTATTGCCTTAACCATTTCATTTCTAGCTTTTTCTTAAACTCCTAGGAGGTTAGTTGAGTTCCAGCACAAGTGAATGGCATAATCAATTAGTGCATGGCACCTAGTCGGTTTAAAGACTAACTTAGGCATACAAATGGTAGTTTTCCACCTAAGGTTGCATGGTAGCTAGGTAAGCTCCTAGCCCATGATAGTTGGTATCAGTGCTATTTTTAAATTTTGTTGGTATCAAAGTAAGTTTCAAACCTTAGTTACGATCAGTGCTGGTGTCAGTTTGAATGCATGGGTAGCTTGTGTGTTAGTGTGTCAGTTGTGCTGTAAACTTGTAATGGGAAGTATTGTGTGGGTGATTGCTTGTTGTCGATGCCAGGAATGGGGCATAAATATGTGTGAGTGCCCTAAAGTAAATTATGGGAAGTCTTAGTCCAAGCTTTGTAATTGTGGTGCACATGAAAAAGCATGCCTAGTAACTTTCAAGTGGAGTGCATAAGTGAAGTGTAAGAGGGCAACCCACAAGCAAAGAGAGAAAGACTGGTTCGAGGGATTAATTGTCATCTATGGCTTCTCGATTGGCAAAATGAAAGTTAGCCATGGGAGATTTGAGGGATCAATTTAAAGACACTAAGGATTGCATCCAATAGCTGGACTTGGCATAGGAAAAGCTTAAAAATAAATGCACAGTGTCTTGACTCAAGAGATGGAATTGCTTACGCAACATAATGAAGCTCTAAAAGATTAAGTGGTAGCCTTATGAGAAGAACTAGAGCAACTCAAGTAGGAGTTTGTTGCATTTTAGGTTGCATAGTTACAAACAAGGGTTTAGGACCTAGGGTGAAAGTCTTAAGCCAAAGCCATTCGTGAAAAGTTGCTCAGCTAAAAAAGTTGACAACTTCATGTGGGGCATGGGGTAGTACTTCCTAGTGGTTAGTATAGTAGAGGAAGCCATGGTAAGCATGCTGCCATGTACTTAACTAATGTGGCCTTGTTATGGTGGCATCGAAGGTATAACAACATGCAGTGAAGGTACACTGTAATCATTACATAGGATCAGTTTGTAAGGGAACTAATAAGACAGTTTAAGCTAGAGTATGTAAAAGAAAAAGCTTAGACAAAGCTTCACCAATTCATTCAAAAGGGAAGAGTGTGAGACTATTATCGAAGAGTTATTAAACTATCACTTATGGTTCCTAGCATAGCCAAGCAAGAAGCCTTCTTCTACTTCTTTGACTAGCTAAAGTCATAAGTAAGTATCGAGCTGAAGTAATGTAAGGTCCAAAACTTGAGTCAGGCAATTACAGTTGCCAAATCATTGGTTAAGTATCAGCATACCAAGTTTCTTAAGCTTAGGGGTAGTAGCTTAAGTGGGGGAGACAAGAGTAACTGCTCTTTATTAGAGGATGAGGTTGAGAAAAAGCCTGACAAGGACAAAAGTAAAAAGGCTATTACCTTTAGTTGCTTATTGTGTTTAAGATCACATATACCTAGGGATAGATCATAATAGAAGAAGCTTGTAGCCATTATGGAGCCTTATAAGAAGTCCAATGGCAAGAATAATGGTAACAATCAGCACGTTGAGGTCTCTAATGGTGTGTTAAGGCTTGGTGCTATTCAGATGAACCAAGAGGAACGAACTTCTCAAGCTCTTGATGAAAACAATATTGGTGTGGCTACGAATAGCCATCAGTCAAGCCAATAGGATTAATAAAGTGTGGTCATGGAAAGCCACTAGTTGAACAAAAAAGATCATGTAGACCCTTTCATTAGAGTGTATAGGGGTGACTCTTAAGTAAAAATTGGTTTGGCAACAAACGTGTCACTGTCAAGGTAAGAGAAAGGGATGATCATGATCAGGTGCCAAAGACCATCGAGATAAGAGACAAATAATGAACCAACGTACGTGTGCGTTGGAAGATTGACATTCTCTTAGAAACAAGGGTATTGCTAGGACAAGTGGAGAAAAATATCATAGATTGTGCATGAGTCCTAGACCAAAAAAGTCACATGATGGGACTTGCTCGAGATGGTGCAAGTGAAGCACTAGGAAGGATTGAGACCAAGGTCCTAAAGAAACATATTTTACTCAAGTGTATAGGCCAAGGTTAGGGCTGGAGTGTAGAGTACACTCATAGTGAGCTATAAGGTGCTAGGCATGGGGACTGCTTTCTAGAAGGTTCTAGAATACCCCAAGATGTAGGACAAGTAGTCAGGTACAAAAGAGCCTAGAACTACCTAGAGATAGGCCATGTATATAGGTATGGAAGGGTTTAAAGAATCCTAGAGGTAGACCAAGTGCATAGGTACCAAAGGTTTCAAAAGGGCTAGGTATGGGCACATGGACAGGCATTGTAGCACCTATACAAAAAAGCCTTTAGAACACCCTAGCTATAGGTAGAGTGGCACCTAGATGGAGAAGACTTTGGAACCCATTTGGCATAAACACTCAACAAAAGTGTCTGAACTCTTCCAAACCTAAGGCCTCGATAGGGCGTTTAAGACTAGCATATCTCTAGAAAGACCTTAGCTGACCTTATTGGAGCCTGGTCACCTTAAAACTATCTAGAAGGGCCTCAATGGCTGTATAGTTTGATTCATTGTAACCACAAGTACCAATGGGCTCAAGTATAAATAGTAGAGCCTCCCTCTCATTTGTACAAAAGCCATAACTAAATGAAAACATATGGAAGCACGAGTGTGAACATTAGGGACTTAAGCCTTAAAAGCCTTTGTAGAGAACACATAGGGACTAACATACCCTATCAAGTAAATAAACTAGTCTTACCTTAACCATTTCTTTCATAGTTTTCTCATAAACTCCTAGAGGTTAGTCAAGTTCCAGCACAAGTGCATGGCACAATTGGTTTGTGCATGGCACCGAGTCCTTTTAAAGGTTGATTTAGGCATATGGATGATGGTGGTTTCCCACCTAAGGCCGCATGGTAGCTAGGCTTAAGCTCCTAGCCTATGACAATTGGCATCAAGCCAGTTCTAAATGGAGTTGGAATTAAAGTAGGTTTCAAACCTTGGTTACAATCAGTGTTGGTGTCAATTCTAGTGCATGCGTAGCTTGAGTGTTAGTGGGTCGATTATGCTATAAACTTGTAATGGGAAGTGTTGTATGGGTGATTGTTGGTTATTGATGCTAAGAATAGGGCACAAATACACTTGAGTGCTCTTAATGAAATTGTGGAAAATCCTTAGTTTGAGCTTCGCAATTGTGGTGCATGTGCCAAAGCATGGCCAGTAACCTTCAGGTGAAGTGCACAAGTGAAGTGCAAAAGGGCTGCCCACCTACAACAAGGGGAGAAAGGCTAGTTCAGAGGATTTATTGTCATCCGTGGACTCTCAATTGGTAAAATGTGAGTTAGCCATGGGAGATTTGATGGATTAGTTCAAGGACACTAAGGATTGCATCCAAGAGTTAGACTTGATATAAGAAGAGCTCAAAGAAGAGATGCACGATGCCTTGACTCTAGAAATAGAAGTGATCACGTAGTATAATGAAGCTCTAAAGGCTAAAGTGGTAGCCTTACAGGAAAAAATAGAGTAACTCGAGCTGGAGTTTGTTACGTTTCAAGCTACTATAGTTACAAATAGAGGTTTGGGACCTACGATGAAAGTGCCCAAGCCAAAGCCATTTATGAGAAGTCACTCAGTCAAAGAAGTCAACAACTTCGTATGGGGCATAGAGTAGTACTTTTAAGTGGCTGGTATAGCACAAGAGGCTAAGGTAAGCACTATTTCCATGAACTTAATTGATGTGGCCCTATTATGGTATTGTCAAAGGTGCAATAGTATGCAACAAGAGGAGACTGCAACACCATATGGGATCAATTTGTGAGAGAACTAACAAGATAGTACAAACTAGAGTATGAGAAGAAGAAGCTTGGGTGAAGCTTCTTTAGCTCACTCAAATGGGAAAGTGTAAGATTATTGTCAGGAGTTCTTAGAATTGTCACTTATAGTTCCCAACATGGGTGAGCAAGAAGCCTTGTTCTACTTCCTTGATAGGTTAAAGCCATGGGCAAGAATCGACTTAAAGTGGAATAGGTTCCAAGACTTGAGTCAGGCAATTGTAGGTTCCAAATCATTGGTTGAGTATGAGTGCACCAAGTCTCCCAAGACTAGGGACAACAGCTTTAGTGGGGGAGACAAGAGTAATCACTCTTCATCAAAAGATGAGGTCAAGGAAAAGCTTTGGCATCATAAGGAAATGGTCGAGGAGTCAAACAAGGACAAAGGTAAAAAGACCATTACCTTTACCTGCTTCTAGTGTTTAAGATCACATAAGCCTAGAGATTGCCCATAATAAAAAAAGCTTGTAGCCATTACAAAGACTTATAAAGAGTCCAATGGCAAGAATAATGGTAGCAATCAGCACCTTGACGACTCCAATGGTGTGTTGAGGCTCGGTGCTATTTGATTGAGCCAAATAAAACAAACCTCTTAAGCTCCTGATGAAGGTGATAATGGTGTGGCTACAAAGAGCCACCAATCAAGCAAATAAGATCAGCAGAGTGTGGACATGGAGAGCCACTCATCAAACCAAAGAGATCAACTAGACCCCTTTTATCAAAGTGCACAGTGAATGACTCTAAAGAGAAAGTCAGTTTAATAGTAGACACATAAGTGTCAAGGCAACAGAAATGGATGATCACAATTAGGTGCCAAAAGCCATTGGGATAAGAGGTAAACATCGATCTAGCATGCACGTGTGGTGAAGGATTGGCATTCCTCTAGCAACAAGGGCATTGCTAGAACAAGTGAGGGAGAATGTCATGGATCGTGCATGAGTCATCGACCAAGAGGGTCACATGACGGGACTTGATCAAGATGGTGAGGTGAAGCATTAGGTAGGTTCAAGACCAAGTTTTTAAAGGCACATACTTTACCCAAGTGTGTGGGCCAAGGCCAAGGCTAGAGTGTAGGAGTACCTTTATGGTGAGCTACACGATGTCAGGCAAGAAGATTACCTACTAAAAGGTTTTAGAACACCATAGATGTGGTGCAAGTAGTTAGATATAGAAAGGCCTAGAACATAGAAGGGTTAGACAAATCTATAGGTAGGCTAGGTACATAGGTACCAAAGGTTTTAGAAGGACCAAGCATAGGCATAGTGACAAGCATTGTAGCATCTAGATGAAGAAGTCTTTAAAAGGCCCTAGCCATAGTTAGAGTGGCACCTAAATAGAGAAGACTCTGAAACACACTAGGCATGGGCATTAAGTGAAAATGCTTGGGCTTTTCCAAACCCAAATGCTTAATAGGAGGTTGAAACTAGCATATCTCTAAAAAGGCCTTAGCCTACCTTATTGAAGTGTAGGCACCATAGAACTGTGTAAAAAGCTCTTAAAGGCCATACACTTGGATTCATTGTAACCATAAGTACCAAGGGGCTCAAGTATAAATAGGAGAGCCTTTTCTTCATTTATTCATAAACCATAACCAAGTGACAACATAATGAAGCAAGAGTGTAAGCATTAGGGACATAGGCTTTGAAAGCCTTTGTAGAGAACACACAGGGACTGTGTTCCAATAGCAAGTGTACATACCTAATCAAGTAAATAAACTACTCTTGCCTTGACCATTTCCTTCCTAGTTTTCTCTAAACTCCTAGGAGGTTAGTCAAGTTCTAGCATAAGTGCATGACATAGTCAATTAGTGCACAACACCAAGTTGGTTTAAAGGCTGACTTAGGCATATAAATGGTAGTTTTCAACCTAAGGCTGCATGGTAGCTAGGCTTAAGCACCTGGCTTGTGACACAAGCATAGGCTGGAGCTCAACACAACTAACCCCTTTTTCACATGCATGTTAACTGGTCAAGGCCATAGGCACCTATAAGTCACTAGACTAACCAATCACCAAACAACATGATGAGAAGGCAAGAATGGCCTAGATTTTGCTTTAGGGACATTATCATCAATATATGCAATGACAGGCCCATCATGTACACCTACTCCCCTCATAAGGGAAAAGAGGGCTCAGACAACCAACTCTTAAAGAGCATGAGAGATTTTATAGATATGCTTGTAGTAACATTAGAGCATTTGAAATGCAGACAATTTTTCAAACAGGCACATCCTGCACCAAGATTCCATAGGTTTTAATGGTGGTCAAGGCATATGCTAACACTAAGGCCCAGCATGTGCTGATGGTGTTTAAGGCAACTACCTACACTGAAAGCCATGTACTACCAATGTTGATCGAGGCATGTGCCCAAACCAAAGGCTAGCATATGCCAATGGTGGTCAAGGCAAGTGCCCATACCTAGTGCCAGCTTGTATCAATGGTGGTCGAGGCAAGTGCCCATACCAAAGGCTAACTTGTGCTAATGATGTTAGAGGCATGTGAGCGCACCATGCATCAACATGTGCCATTGATGGTTGAGGCCTTGGTCAAAGTTTGATTCTAGGCCATGGTGCACGTATTAGAGTCAGGCATGTGCTAGTTTAGCATTTCTTTACCTAGGGCACCATCATTAGAGAACTTGATCGGTGGCATTAGAGGTTCTAGTGATTGGGGGTAAGGGCCAAGAAGGTGTGCGCACATTATATATGATGGGCACTAGTCCTTGGCCTTTATATTGGCCCTATATCCCTAAGGAACCTTGACAACTCACACCCCTTAAAGAGCGTAAGAGCTTTTACAGGTTCACAGCTAGTAGCCATTCAAGAGTCTAAAATAGGGGCATTTTTTTCAAATGGCCAAAAAATCTTTTACACTTTAATTTTTTAGTTGAATTTTTTTATGGAAGCCAATAAAAATACAAGGATCATGTATACCAAAATTAGGGCTAAAACTACTTTTAAAAAAATTTCAAAAAAACTAAATCGAGAAAAATTTTAAAATTTATGAAAAATAAAAAAATAAGTCATCTTGTCATGAAACTTCATATAAAGGCTTAAGGGACCATTATATGAACTTACAACCATAAAAATGTCATTGGCAGAACAAAAATATGATGATGTGCTTGGACCCACCTATTGCCCAATCATGGTGCACTTGGTGGGCAGCCCAGGCCCAGGATACTTATGCATGGTGTGAGGCCCAACATGTGCTGATCGTGCTCGAGGAAATTGCCTGCACAAAGGCTAGCATGTGTCAATAGGGGTCAAAGCATGTGTTGAGATAAAGGGCCAACAAGTCTTGATGGTGGTTGAGGCAAGTGCATGCACTAATGGTCCTTCGATGTCGATGGAGGTTAAGGCATGTGATGTGTCATAGTCCACAAGCTGGTCCAAGCCTAGGGGTTCTTTTTGAGTCAAGGAATAGTTTTAGTTCTAGTAGGATAGGGTTTGATAGCCACAATGACCATGCTTTCAGGCCTATTAAAGGCCCAAGTTGCGAGGAACTACCCCAAAATAGTGGTATAGGTAGTGATAAAGAGTCAAAAGGCTTAGGCATAGAGTTTAGGTTTGGTAGAATTGAGCCAGGTCTAGATATGGGAGCTAGTGAGTGCTTATATAAATTTGCAAGCCATAAAAATGGCATTGGCATGGTAGAAATATAAAGATGTGCCTTAACACACCTATTACCTAATCGTGGTATGCATAGTGCATAGCTCAAGCCTAGGATACCTATATGTGGTGAATGGCCTAACATGTGCCAATATGTTCAAGGGAACTGCTTACATAAAAGGCTAGCATGTTTTAATGGTGGTCAAAGTATGACCTAAGACTAAGCGTTAACATATCTTGATGGTGGTAAGGCATGTGCATGTATCATAATCCACAAGCTAGTCTAATTCCATAGGTTCTCTATAAGTCAATGAGCAATTCTAGTTCTAGCAAGGTAAGGTTTGATGGCTAGATGGATAGGCTTTGGGGCTTATTGAAGGCCTAAGTTACGAAAAGCTAGCCTAGAACAAAGGTATGGGTAGTGATCAAGATTTTAGAGGCTTATGCATGGTATTCATATTCGACAGAATTGAGTTAGGCCCAAGTATGGGTGCTAGTGAGTGCTTATATGAATTTACAAGCTATAAAAATGGCATTGGCATGGCAGAAATATGAAGATGTGGTTACACCCACCTATTGCCCAGGTATGGTGTTCGTGGTGCACGTGTCATGCTCTGGGTAGGCACTAGGTGTATAGGCTCAAGCACCCGAGGTTGAAGCTCGTACACCAGGAGCATTGGCGGGGGTTTGCACACTAGGCCTTGGTGAGGAGTCCAGATCACCCATACAGCATACAGGCCAACCTGCACAAGCAAGGCCAACCCGCATGATGCCCGTACCACATCTAGAAAGGCCCAAGAGAGGAAATGTGCATCAAGATCTTCTAGAAGTGCATTGGATCAGTAGGAGTGTTCTGGAGGATTTGGTTAACCCTAAAAATCAAGAAACAGAGTCCTGTATTAATGTCATATGTGTAATCCTTGATTGATTGTAATTCTTAATTCTAAAGATTTAGCCATAAGTGTAGCTGGTGGCTTCAACTATAAATAGAGGGTTACCCTACCCTTCTTTGTACATCATCTTACACTTTTGCTTTAGTAAAATACAGAGCATATTCTAACAATTCTCTTATTCTTTTATTTTTCTCAAACTTACGCATTCTATCCTTCCCATTGTTTTAATGCTCGTACACTTGTGTTCTAGGCTAACTTAGGCTAGAAGGAGGTGATTTCAAACCTAAGGCTACACAAATTTTGAGTCTTAAGTCAAGCCTGTGATAGCTGGTATCAGAGTAGTTTTGGTTTTGCTTGTTTGTTTGTGTACAGGTTAGATCACAATCAAGAGATGGCATCCTGGAGTGATGTGGCTAGCCAATAACTAGAGGCCTAAGAGCAAGGGTGCGAAAGGGGCAAGAAGGCTAGTTCAAGAGACATCTGGTCTACCATAGATGGGAGGTTGTCCAAGGTGAAAGTGACCATGAGTGACATGAAAGAGAAGCTTGATGATGTAGAGACTCATATTGAAGCGCTAGACTTTATGGAAGAGGAGCTCAAGGGTGAGTTACAAGCTACTCTCAATCAAGGCTTAGATGTGATCCCCCAAAAGGAATGAGCCTTGGAAGCCTAGGTAGAGACCATGCATGATGGCATGAAGGCCATGTGCAAAGAGATAGAGGAGCTCAGGAGTGAGTTCACTACATGCAAGACTACCATAAGGAATGGCATGTTTGTTAGAGCATCTAAGACCTTTGTGGAGATCTCCAAGCCCAAAAGGTTCAGAGGACCAAGGCAGCCAAGGAAGTAGACAACTACCTATGGGGCATGGAGCAGTACTTCTGGGCCATAGGCATGTAAGATGAGGCTACCCAGGTAAGCACTGTATCAATGTATCTTACTGATGTTGCCTTATTATGGTGAAGGCATAGGTGTGATGATGTAAGGTGTGGGGTGCCATGATTGGAACCTGGGCAGAGTTCCAAAATGAGTTCAGAGAGCAATTCTACTCAGAGTATGCCAATGATGAGGTACGAGTAAAGTTGTGTAGGCTTACCCAGCAAAGGGAGATAAGGGACTATGTCTAAAAATTTTTTGAACTGATGCTTCAGATCTTGGATCTGAGTAAGATAGAGGGCCTATTTGCTTTCACGGATAGGTTGAAGGTGTGGGTGAAATGCCACAGATTGAGACTTAATCTCCAAGCCTACGTGGCTTCAAGACCCGAGCGTGTACACATCCGGTGTCTTAGATCAGCCTACCTACTATGATTCACACCCTTGTGAGGTATTATTTACTCTGACCCCTCTGGCCTCACAGTTTTATCCCATAAAAGGTGTCTCACAAGGAGGAAAAGGTGTGAACCATTATATCCTAAGATCAACTCTAGCATTTAATTGATGTGGGATTTCTGATTTCACTTCAGGACTATGACATCTTTCCCCACTCCAACGAAGGCCCACGTCTTTCATGGCACATCTCTAGTACCCCATAAAGTTGGCTTTGATTCCACTTGTCATAGATCAAGACTTAATATCCAGGCCTATATGGCTCCAAGACCCAAGCATGCACTAATCCAATATTTTAGATCAGCCTACTTACTACGGTTCACACCCTTGTAAGGTATTGTCTGCTCTGGCCCTTCTGGCCTTATGTTTTTATCCTACAAAAGGTACCTTATAAGGAAGAAGATGTGTGAACCCTTATATCCCAAGACCAACTGTAGTACTTAACTGATGTGAGATTTCTAACTTCATTTCAAGACCATGACAGAAGCATGAGCTATAAAGGTAGGGAGTTCGTGACTTGGCTAAAGCCATGACTACTATTGAGTCCTTAGTGAAGTTTCAAACAATTGAACAAGTTTGAGTCTTCTAAGCTTAAAGGAAAAGGCAAGGACAAGAGGGACCAAAAGAAGTAGTCCAAAGAAAGAACCTGATCGACAATCCAAGGATAGGGATCGAAATCGTTCAGACAAAGATGGTAAGAGAAAGCCACTAGCGAGAAAGTGAAAGGCAAAGAGGGATCGAGAGCCACTCGCATGCTACCTATATGGAGGGAGCTACATAGCATGCAACTACCCACAAAAGGGCAAGCTGGCTGTTATAGACAAGGAGTTTGATGAGGAGCCAAAGGTAGGGGTAGCAAAGCTTGGGTCGTTGGTGCTCAATGCTGTCCTGAGTAAGGGAAGCTATAAACCGAAAGGCTTGATGTTTGCTAAGCTAATGGTTATAGGTTGGAAAGTGAGTGCACTGGTGAACACAAGTGCCTCACACTTGTTTATTCCATGGGTTTGAACCCAAGAGCTCATATTAAAGGTGCAGAAAGGGACTAGTACCATCAAGACGATGAACTCTAAGAAAGCTCTAGCCATTAGAGTAGCACAAAGAGTGGAGTTATAGCTTAGAGACTGGAAGGGTAAGAAAACCAATGAGGTAATACCTTTAGATGACTATAAGTTTATCATTGGGTTGGATTTCCTTGTTCAAATTAATGCCTTCTTTGTGTTTTTTGCCAATTGTATTTGCATTCTGGATGCACAGTACCAATGCCTTGTACCATTGAGGCAAGGATTCAAGATTGGGTCTAAGGTGATGTTAGCCATTCAATTTGCCAAAGCAGTGAACAGAGAGGAAGACACCTTCTTGGCAGCCCTAAAGTATGAAAAGTTGAGAGAGAAAGAGTCCAATACCCCCTTAGAGGTGCTAAAGGTGCTGGAGTCCTTTAGTGATGTGATGCCCAAAAAGCTGCTTAGCAAGCTACCACTTAAGAGGGAGGTACCACAAGATCAAGCTGGTGCCCAAGCCCAAGCCACCAACTAGAGCCCCTTAATAAATGTCCTTACCAGAGTTAAAAGAGCTAAGGAAGTAGCTCAAAGAGTTGATTGATGTTGGCTTTATCGGGCCATCTAAGGTGCCATATAGTGCACTCGTTCTATTTTAGCACAAGTATGATGGGTCGTTGTGGTTGTGTATAGATTATCAGGTTTTGAACAAGCTGACCATCAAGAACAAGTATCTTATCCCACTCATTACAAAATTTTTTGACCAACTTGAAAGTTCAAGGTGGTTCACCAAGCTGGATTTGAGGTTAGGAATCAGGTTAGGATTGTGGAGGGAGATAAGCCCAAGACAGTGTGTGACACTTGGTATGGCTTGTATGAGTTCTTGTTCATGCCATTTGGACTCACCAATGCCCCAGCAACCTTTTGTACACTCATGAACAGGTATTTTAGTAATTCCTTGATCAATTTGTTATGGTTTATCTAGATGACATTGTGATCTACAGCTAGACATTAGGAGAGCATGTAGACCATTTAAGACAGGTGTTCGAGGTGTTGTAAGTGCACAAGCTGTATGTCAAGAAGGAGAAGTGCTCATTTTCCCAGCAAGAGATCCTGTTCTTAGGCCACATAGTGGGAAGTGGCAGGATTCGCATGGATAAAGGTAATGTGCATGCCATTTTGGAGTGGGAACCACCAACCAAGGTCACTGAGTTAAGGTCATTCCTTAGGCTGGTCAACTACTACAGGACTTTCATCAAAGGCCACTCAGCCATAACCATGCCATTGATTGACTTGCTTAAGAAAGAAAGAGCATGGCAGTGGAGCTCAAGGTGCCAGGAAGCTTTTGATTGATCGAAACATGCTATGATCAAGAAACCAGTCTTGCCCTTGCCAGACCATGCCAAGCCATATGAGGTGCATATAGACACATCAGAATATATAATAGGGGGTGTGTTGATGTAGGAGGGACATCCAGTTGCATTCGAAAGTCGAAAAGCTCAATGAGACTAAGTGTAGGTACATAGTCTAGGAGAAGAAGATGACTGCAACGGTGCACTACTTGCACACTTAGTGCCATTACCAATTGGGGTAGAGGTTTGTGGTCAGAATGGACAATGTGGTGACCAACTACTTCCAGTCATGAAAGAAGCTATCCCCCAAGTAGGAGAGTTGGCAAGATTTTTTTATGGAGTTTGATTTCCAGATTGAGTGCAAGCCAGGGTGGGTGAACCTGATGGTTGACGCCTTGAGCAGAAAGGCGAACCTTGCTACCATTAGCCAACCAAAAGGGTTTTTAGTGTCACTCATCAAAAAAGGGCTTGTGCATGATCCTACAGCCAAGGCTCTCGTGGAGTATGCCTAGCAAGGTAAGACTAGGTGATTTTGGTTGCAGGATGGTTTATTGTACACTAGGGGTAGTAGGCTATTTGTGCCGTAGCATGGGACACTTTGTAGGAAAGTCATGCACGAGTGCTATGATTCGAGGTTGGCTGGACACTCAGGGGTGACCCGTACCTTGGCTTTGATAGAAGATTGATACTACTAGCCGTACATAAGGAAAGATGTGAAGGCCTATGTAAAGACTTGTCTTATGTGCCAACAGGATAAGGTGGAGCTCAAAAAACCAAGCAATCTCTTAGAGCCATTGCCAGTGCCACAGCAACCGTGAGAGAGCATCACTCTGAGCTTTATACTCAGTCTACCTAAGGCAGAGGGATTTGGAAGCATCATGGTAGTGGTGGATAGGTTTTCCAACTATAGGATTTTCATTCCAGCAACCAAAGAGTGCCCAATCGAAAAAGCAGCCAGTTGTTCTTGAAGAACATGGTAAAGTACTGAGGAGTGTCAAGGACCATTGTTAGTGATCCGGACAAGCATTTCACGGGTAGGTTCCAGACTGAGTTATTCAAGCTGTTAAGGTCAGACTTAAACTTTTCCACTAGCATACATCTATAGAATGACAAGTAGACTGAGCATGTGAATGGGCTATTGTAGGTTTACCTCAGGCACTATGTGAGTGCCATGCAAAGGGACTAGCAAAGCTGTTAATGTCACCTAATTTTCTTACAACTTGCAAAGGAGTGAGGCAATGAGCTAGATTCCATTCAAGATCATGATAGGTCAGCAACCGTTAACACCCAGTTCGATTGCTGTAGGTTATACAGGGTCGAAACCAATAATATACAAGATTGTCGAGGCTTGACAGAGCAAGCTGACTTGGCCACAGTCTGTCTACACAAAGCGACAAAAAGGTCGAAGAAGTGGGTAGACCAGAATAGGTGGGACATGCAATTCCAAGTATGAGACTTGATGTTGGTGTAGCTACATCCCATTGTGTGCCAGAAGGGGCTACACAAAGGCCTAGTCCAGAGGTATGAGGGACCTTTCTGAGTAGTCAAGAGAGTAGGTAAGGTTGCCTATAAGTTAGATATACCACCTAAGCTAAAGGTACACTTAGTGTTCCAAGTTAGCATGCTCAAGCCATTCCTTGAGGATAAGGGAGATCCAGGATGGGCAAAGTCAAAGCATATGCCATTGGAAGCTAGGGCCTTATATGAGAAAGAGGTCCACAGCATCATAGTTGATTGGGAAGTGAGGCAAAAAAACAAACAACCAAGATAAGAATACTTGGTGTGCTAGAAAGGACTTCGAAATAGTGAGGCAACTAGGAACCGATAAAAGACTTATGGCAGTTTTAGGACCAGATGAAGTAGTACCATATAAAGGACGTAATGAGGGTGTTGCACAATCAGGTGGGGGAGAATGTCACGCCTTTGGTGAGTGCGCCAAGTGCACAAGCTCAAGCATCTGAGGTTGAGGGTCGCGCACCAGAAGCATTGGAGAGGGTTTGCAAACTAGCCCTTGGAGAGGAGTCTAAACCACCTGCATGTCTTGCATGACCATGGCAAGGCTCACAAGTTGCCTGTACCACATCCAAGAAGGCCCAAAAGAGAAAGTGTATAGCAAGATCTTCTAGAAGCGCATAAGATCAGCATGAGCCTTCTAGAGGATCTGGTTGACCCTAAAAATCAGGAAGTAGAATTGTGTATTAATGTAATCTGTGTAATCCTTGATTGATTGTAATTTCTTGATTCTAGGGATTTAGCCATAAGTGTAGCTGGGGACCTCAACTATAAATAGAGGGTCACCCCACCCTCTTTTGTATATCATTTTACAGTTTTGCTTCAGTAAAATATAGAGTATATTCCAATAATTCTCTTGTTCTTCTATTTTTCTCAAACTTGTGCATTCTATCTTTCCCATTGCTCTAGTGCTCGGACACTTGTGTTCTAGGCTAACTTAGGCTAGAAGGTGGTGATTCCAAGCCTAAGGTCGCACGAATTCTAAGTCTTAAGTTGGAGCTCGTGACACACATCCTGAGCCTAGGATACCAGTGCATGGTGCATGACACAACATGTGTTAATGGTGGTCAAAGTATATGTCAAGACCAAGGGCCAAGATGTATCAATGGTGGTTGAGGCATATGCATGTGTCATAGTTTGCAAGTTGGTCCAAGCCTATGGGTTTTTTTTTAGTCAAGAAGCAGTTCTAGTTCTAATGGGATAAGGTCCGACAACTAGAAGGACCAGGTATTAAGGCCTACTAGAGACCCAAGTTATGAGAAACTAGCTCAGAGTAGTGGTATGGGTAGTGATTAAGACTCTTGAGGCTCAGGCACAATGTTTATGTTTGGCAAAATTGAACCAAGCCTAGGTGTGGGCACTAGTGAGCGCTTATGAAAATTTACAAGAAAAAAAATGGCATTAGCATGGCAGAAATATGAAGATGTGCTTGAGCCCACCTACTGTCTATCACGGTGTGCATGGTGCACAGCCCAGCATAAGTTGATGGTGTCTGAGGGAACTACCTGCACAAAAGGCATGCATATGTTATGGTGGTCAAAACATATGCTGAGACCATGGGCCAATATGTCCCGATAGTGCTTGAGGCATGTGCATGTGTCATGGGCATAGGACTTAAACCAAATGTGCCATGTGGCCTTAGGCTGGACTCCCTCATTGTATGCCTAAGTTAGCATGCAAACACTTTCAAGCAATGAGCACTCAAAAGAACATTGAAAGGCACTATAAAGCTAGAAAAGGCTAGAAAGCAAGAGATGCTTGGAAATGCTATAACTTGTATTCATTCAAGTGTTTTTGTAAACCAAATGAGGGTGGGGAAGCCCTCTATTTATAGTTGAAGCCCCATGAATTAATGGTTAGGATTCACTCAATCCAATGGCTATTACAATGTCTAAGATTACAAAGAGATTACATGAGATATACGTCAAGAGTTTGAATTGTGTAAGAACTATACTACATGGGAGCCTTCAATCCATCTGGAAAGTTCTATCTATTGGATCTACTTAGACCTGATGCTAGTTAGGTCTACTATGGCCTGGTGTGCCCACACCAAGGCCTAGTCCACCTGCACCAGGGTTTAGTCCATCTGAGGCCCATCTACAAGTGTTAACCTTGGTCTGGGGAGCTTGTATGGGTGGTTCTGGTGCTTGCACATGCACTTTGCTCTCGAAGGGTTCTTACCAAGATAGGAAATGGTTCTAAGGCAACATGGACCAAGTCAGAATGTAAGGGAAACTAGGCTCAGAGGTGTAATGGAGGCCCTATATGTAGGACCATATAGGTGTGCAGGCACTGAAACAAACTTAGGCAGCTCAGGCCAAGGGATCCAATTTGGCAACTTTTAGACAAACCCAGCATGAGCATGGGAGTAAGCCTAGGTGTAGGCAAAACCAAAGTAGGTGTAGACATGTAAATTTAGAACTATTCATTGTAATCCCATTGTATGTCCTATACATATTATACTCTTTGTGAGCATTAGAATAGGAATAATGTCAACCATCGATTCAAAGGGGTTTTAACTATAAATAGGAGGTGCTCCCACTTTCATTATACACACCATAACTGGAGTAATACAAGTTTACTCTTGCCTATCTTTGTTGTTCTCTTTGGCTTTCCATTAAACACCTTATATGTAGGCTTATCTAGCAGTAGCTTAGGTGTCTGTGCACTAATTCAGTTTAAGGCTAATGTGGAAAGTTGAATGAGTCCATTCCTAGGTCCTAGAGCCTTATGAGTCAAAGCTTAAGTCTCAACCAGTGACACATGTGTCATGGTTTATATGACGACCTTGGCCTAAGGGTTCTTTCCAAGTCGATGAGCAGTTCCAATTCTAGCGAGATAGGTTCAATAGCTAGGGAGCTAGGCCTTAAGGCCTATTAGAGGCCTAGGTCATGAAGAACTAGCCTTTTTTAGTGGTATGGGTAGTGATCAAGACTTTAAAGGCTTAGGCACAGTATTCAAGTTTAATAGAATTAAGCCAAGCCTAGGTGTAAGTGCTAGTGAGCGATGCACGAGCATACAATCAGACCCAGCTATGGGCACTGATGATCGAGGTATGGGTGCATAGTTTGACATAGGTATGGGCACACTTGAACATAGTCCTAGGAGGATCAGATTTATGGGCTTATAGAAGGCCCAATATTGTAGCATAATTTTTGACAAGCTAGAATTATGTTAAGCACTTGACTTTTATAGGCTAACTTAGGCAAATAGAGTCAATTCCCTATCCAAGGTTACATGGAGTTTGGCTTAAGATTGGAACATGTGATGCATGCACTGAGCATCACTTGGAACTAATGGTGATCGGGGGTAGACAAGTGCTATGGGTGGGAGGTTCACGATACACATGCTACACCAAGTGCTAGCATCTACTAAGAGGAGTTTAAGGCAACAACCCGCACCAGGAGCCCGCCTGCATTATTAGTGATTGAGGTAAGTACCCATACCAAGTGCCAACATTTGGGATGGTGTTTGAGGCAATATCCCACACCAAAGGCCAACATCTACTAATGGTGTATGAGGTAACAATAGGCCAGCATCAATCGATGGTATTGGATGCTATTGCTTACACCAACGAAGGGCCACAGGCTATTGAAGGTGTTCAAGGCAACAACCTATACCAAGGGTTGGCGTGCACTGATGGAGTTCAAGGTAAGTGCCCATACCAAGGGCGAGGCTGTCATTGTAGCAACTACCAAAGACATTTAATTGTAGTTTACTTGGTGGCATTAACAAATACCCGACCGAATCTATTACAATGGAGAACACCATTCATCCCTAACCCTAGAGGGGTACGGTGTAAAAAAATGAAGTGAGAGGACTTCGATGGGTGTGGTGGGGAAAGGGACAAATTGAAGTGATAAAGGGTTGAATCTTAATGGATGTGGTAGCAAGGCTACTCTACCACAAACAATATTGTATCACGTATTTAAGTCATCTATAAAGGATTCTACCTACCATTCGATGGGAATTGAGCTCCAAAGAGGCCCATGTAGCTTGTTCAACGTGGGGGTTGCACTCAGGACACATGCCCTTAGGGGCATCGGCCCCTATAGTGGGTTAACATTTGGGTGATAGGCACATGCATCACTTCTAGCCTAGATTTTTACTTGAAGGCATTTGGTTATAGTCCAGCACATGGTAGCTTTGTGCTTTGGCTTTTCAACCAAGTGTGATGACCTATTATGCGAATCAACGATTGTTTTCATACCAGGTTGGCTACTATAAGTGAATTATCCGTGCGGTTTCTAACACCTCTAGCTTCAAATTCTGATGGTTTAAAGGTCGATAGGCCAGGCTTTCATAGTTTGTATTTGTACTAGAAATCAAAATCAAATGAGCTTTTACCCTTTTGTTCTACATGAGATTTCTATTCTCATTGAGCTCATCTTTAGAAACATGCATTATCTTTTAATAGATGTACCACCCCAGTCAAACTCCTCACTTGATAATGTCTTTCACCTAGATTGACTAATCAAGGCTGGCTTTGGGTTTAAAAAAAGGGGTTGTGCCTTAGCTTTGATTTACAGAATAAGTAAAGTAGCATTAAAAGTAGTGGTATTTCAATTTCACCCGAGGGCTCCCACTTATCCTACACCTCTTAAGTCATTTCAAAAAGTCAGACTAAAGTCAAGCTCAATTGGGTCTTCTTTCCTCGTTGATTTTGCCAAACCCATTCCCTTGGGTGTAGTTTCGCTAGATAGTATACAGGGATAGTGGGAATCTCATTAATCCTTTCATGTGCATCAATAATTAGATTACAAGGCATTTGGCTACCTTAAGAAAGTCATAGTTACTCCTGCCATTTACCTATGCTTGGTTGAATTTTTTCACTTTGACATTCAAAGCATTGGGTAAAAATCACATTGTGTGAGCATATGTAGGGACTATCACAATGTTTTGTTTTAATTAAATAGTCAGATTCCCTTAGTCCATACTAGTTCAAAGTTGACTATTCATTGTTTGGGGAAGGCTCCCGACCGACACATGGTGACTTGTTCTTGTCATGGGAGTAGCTTAATAGTGCATTGATAGTCGATGGGTTAAGGAATAGGACCCCTATGCACAGCCCTCAGAGCTAATCCTTTTCTCGAGGTTACGAATCCATTTTGCCGACTTTCATTGCATACATTTTTCCATTGACCAATGGTTGTATACCTTGGAGACCTGATATGGTTATGAGTATGATTGGACACAGATGGCATTTGGTGCTCCAAATTTTCAAGGGTTGCCAGGGGTGCACCAGACACCAAGCAACATACGTTGCTCATCTGGCTACTAGACCCTACCTACAGTTGAGTCATTTCTAGGGTGGGGAGGCCATGAAATAGAAAAGATAACTCTTTTCAAGGACCCCACCAATGTCTCTAGATTCTCTAACATGGCCATCAATCGTTGCATCTCAGTTCAAGAATTTTAACCTTATTCCTTTTCAAAGCTTGTGCTGGATGCACTATTAGACTATCTTCCCCCATCTCTTAGGATCAACTAACTCATATGCAAGTGCCATCATGTGGAACCTTTCCTCTCTTTGGCCTTCAAAGTTTTCATTTGAATATTTACTACTAATGCCAAGATCTATACTAACGGCTGCTCCACCCAAGCTTATGCCTCAGGTTTTGCGATGACCATATGCCTTCTTACTCATCGGGGCTTGGCCTTTGCCTTGATAGTTGAGTATAGGTCGTGTGCTTAAGTATCATCCATTTTCAGGGCCAATTGACTCGGTAGGTGAGTAGTTACACACTCTTTAGCAAATTTCAACTTCCATGACCACTATTTTGCTATTTTAATCGACCAACACACTTTGTGGGTTCTAGGTTAGTGCAAAGTTGGGCACCATAACTTGGCTTCTGGTACATCCTGCATTGCCAGTTCTACTTACCAAAAATTGCCACTTTAAGCTTTCAATTTTGTGGCATGGCTTAATGAAGTTGCACCATCCTACCTACTTAAAGTTTAAGAATAGGTCGAGGGTGTTGTGGCCCCGATGCCTCTAATCATTAGCTTTACCTTATAGAATTCACTAAGGGCTCCACTTATCCTAAGGAAAACTTCAGAAAGAACCAGTTATTAAATAGTTTGATAATCTTTCACCCCATACCCAAGTTAGATAAACAATTTACATGCTAGTATCATTGTGGGCCTCCACCATAGTTTCCTTTGGCCTTGTCCCACTCAGGCATATTTCCTTATCTTTTAGGTCTTTTTAGGCATGCTTACACTTGAACCCTTATCAAAAGATCAAGGTCGGTCAGTAGCTCACTCGTGAGGGATCCCACCAATCAGCTTTCTTGTGTTTTATAAGTTTTCTACCCCATTGACTCATACACATGTTAGACTCCTTACTTCATGTTTCAAGATGGACCGGATGAGGAACCTATAGGCCTATCTTAGGAGCATGTGAGTGTCAAAGCATGTCCAGATGGCATGTGTTGCATTTTATAATCGTGGTAACAATGTCTCCATAGGCATATTTAAAGATTGGGTTCAAGCTACTGCCATAACCCACAATGGTCCATGCCCTAGTCGATCGACGGATTGGCTATTGTTGTTCCACATTTAACCAAGATGCATCATTGGCCCCCATTTCACTTCTTTTTTAATAATTTCAAGAACTCATTGACTCTTTTTTCAAAGTCTTTTTCATCTTTCTCTTGTGATACTTGTTCTCTTAGTTTCTTACCCATATTCAGCCTTGGATGGAATTTACTGCCCTATTAGGGCTATATACCCAAACAACCTAACTCGTAAATAGTGCCTCATGGTGTGATAGGGTCTAGGCATAATAGGGCTTTCAACCTCTTTGGCTCCCCTTTCTTAGGGACTTGGGCCTAGTCCACCACTGAGAATGCTTCTGTAAACTACAATTCAGATGCCATGGGCACACAATTCTCAAGCTGGGCTCTTTCTAGTTCGCTTGTTGTTACTAGGGGAATCTTGGTAAGTTTCTTTTTTCTCTGTATATTGATATGCTTAAATTCATTAGGTAATCCTACTTGACCTGGGGTCATGATGCTAGCATCAATGAAGTGATGCAGGGGTCCAATGAGGTCTAGATGGATAACGAGCATGTGTCACTAGAGTCGAGGCATGCCAAGAGCTTTACCACCAATGATCACGATGCTATCATTGTCGAGGACTCACTTTTGGGCCAACCACGATCAATGAGATCATGAGGGGTGATTTTCAGTCCCCTACTGTAGAGCCTAATGGGTGAGGGTTTAGAAGGGGAGACAATGCATGACACCTAGGTAGGCATGCCCTTGGCCTAATGGCTTGTGGCACAACTTGCATTCAAAGACTCAATGGTCACAGGATTCTACAATTCACACCATGTATCAAATTTTAGTACATTCTTCATCGATGCGAGAGTTTAGATATCCATTGCTAAGAGTTGTTTTGGTTTTTCATGAAAAAAAGAGTTGTGATGCCGCCCATGTATACACTATGAACAGGATGGAGAAGGCACACATGCTATTTTTCATTATGTTCCCTAGGGTGATTGGCACCAAGGGTTCGTTATTCAGCCATAAGCAATGAAACTAATAGTTTCACCCGTTTAGGAAGCAAAATGAATCGATCATCGTGCACACCTAGGGTAGGAAGGGGCTTGAGGCACGAAGGTACCCTTACCCCCTTAGTGTTTTATTAATGCATTGTCATTCATTACGCAAGTTTCAACAATGATCTTTTCACAAGTTCACATACAAAAACCTTGTTATGACTTTTCCTTCCTCTAAATGTAAGGTTCAATGGAGTTCTCAAGACATCGTGGGCAATGAACTTTCATGTTGCCATGATCCAAACACTTCATCAGACCATTCAATTAGTAGGAGTGATGGGTGATGTGTACAAAGGGCAAAGATGTAGTTAGTATGAGCTGATGACTCACACGTACTAGGAATTCCTCATTGAAGACTAATAATTGAAATGATCTATCACCATGATGATGAAATTTCAAATATTACTTGGGCCTATTAGCCAAGGCTATATGTCATAGATTGAGACTCATGCTCTGACTTGTGCAACACTAGGACCCAAGAATTGACTCATTCGATGTCCCAATTAGCCTTTAATGAATAGACACTTGACACTCCAGGGCCAACCATCTTAATCTACTGCTAGACAAGGCTGCACATAAATTGCTTGACGAAAATCTAAAAAGAACAACAGAGATAGGAAGGAGTAAACTTGAATTATTCAAGTTGTGGTATGTATAGTGAGGGTAAGGGGCTTATCCTATTTATAGCTAAGGCCCTCTTGAACCAATGGCTGACATAGTTCCTATCTTAGGGCTTACAAAGAGTCCAATATATACAAGACATTACAATATGATTACATTAGAGAGTTCTAATTTTACATAAACTCTATCAGAAAGGAGTTTGAATTAGCTTGGACTCATTCTTCAGTAGTATCCATGTGGGGCCCTTTTTTAGACCTATGCACGATTTAGTTTTGTTATGCTTGGGCCTACTCACATGCTTATACCTAGGTCTATTGGAAAGCTATCGAACTAGATCCCCTAGGTTGAGCTCCCTAAGCTTGTTTCGATGCCCATGCACCTATTCTGGGTCATGGTCTTACCCCCAAGACCTCTATTATGCCTCTAGGCCTAGTTTCCCTTACATTTTAACTTGGTCTTGATTACCTTAGAACCACTCCCTATCTCAATGAGAACCCTTCCCTATATCAGTGAAAACCTCTAGGCTTGGTTCTTTCTATTGATTGTGACATTCTCCCCCACTCATTCTAGCAACACCCTCATTACTAGAGGGATGCTGTACCTGAACTGCATACCTCTATGCAAATCAGTTTTGTTTCTCCCATTAAACTAGATTTCCCTAAGTGCTTGTCCTATACCCAAATAAGTACTCTACTAGTTGTTCTCTCGAGTATCATCAACCCTGCTGCACTAATCCTTTTCGCCTGCACGTTCGATGTCTCTTCTACTTTTTTGAATTGCCTGCTACAAACTTTTTTTTGGAGAGATCTAGTTGCACCCTGGGACTAACGCCGTGGCACTCCATTACCACTTCATTGTCATCTCCTAGAGAGGTTTTTCCTTTTCAACAAAGTCAAAAAGCTTCGAACCGTATCACCTTGGGCTCTTCTTAGTGCTCATCACCACTACTACTCTTGCCTACAAATAACTCTTCTACGTAGTTGATGGTTAAAGGCCTTGCACACCTCGGGCACTCCTTCACCCTATGCTAATTGTTACACAAAAAACAACTCAAGGGCTTATTTTCCTTGCCCCTACTGACGGCAGTAGTGGCCATGCAAAATCTAGGATTTCTCATAGCCATTTCTTCCCCTAAGGAACAACTATTAGTTTTTCCCCCACTTTGGTTGTTTCCCCTAAGCTTTGGAGACTTGGTGCACTAAATTTGAGTCTTTGACTCCAAAACAACACTAGCCCAACTTGACTCCTACATACCTCTTTGTTGTAGCATGGTCTTTACTCTTGGCTTTTGACCATTTAAAAACTACTTAGCCACCACCACTTTAGGTCTTATGCCCACACCAACAACTATGGCAATTTAAAATGTAGTATGATCAACCCTGAGCCTTGCTAGCTCCTCTTGCAAGGTTGATAGCATGGCTTCTAATGCCTCATTCCACTGCATGAGCACCTCTAATACCTCATTCAAGGATCCTTCCCTATCCTTGAACCTATACCTCAATTCAACAATAATCAGCTCAAACTTTTGCAATTGGGTATCTAGGGACATTACCATGTCTCTTAATCTAGCTTTCCTTCCTTCGTCTATAGTTGGGCATTTATCAAGGCCCTTACCTTGGCCTTTGGTCTAGTTTTCCCTAATGATGCCATAACCCTAAACAATTTACAAAACTAAAGAGATTACATCAACCTTTTGCACATTCCAGTGATTTGGTCTTGGTCCCCATGAACCAGCACTCCTATCTATTGGCACAACACACCAACACACACACATTGTCAAGCACCAATCTGCACATTGGCTCAACACGCCTTGCATTCTCGATCAGGCACCAATCTATACACTTGCACACCATGCCTAGCACTTCTATAGTACCTCAATAGTAATCGATTGAACACTTAGTCTACACTCTTGTACACATGTATGTTATGCACTAGGGGACATATCACTAGCACACAAGCATAAAAATGACCTACGATGCCCACACCACAAAATTGAATGCCTACACCAACACATTAGAAACCTTCCCCAAGGTTAACTTTAGTTCTAGCAGCACACAGCATTGATCACTTTGGACTAGCTTTTGATGACTCTAAACCAAATCTAAACCTGCTCTAATACCATTTATCATGGGCTGAGACTTAAGCTTTGACTTGTATGGCTCTAAGACCCAGGAATTGACTCATCTGGTATCCTAGATAAGCCTTTAACTGGACAGATGCATGGGCACTCAAAACTCCAAGGCTAGTTGCCCCAATCTACTATTAGACAAGGCTACACATAAACTGTTTAATAGAAAGCTAAAGTGAATGATAGAGATAGGCAAGAGTAAACTTGTATTGCTCAAGTTATGGAGAGTATAATGAGGTTGGAGGCACCTCCTATTTATAGCTAAGGCTCTCTTGAATCAATGTTTGACATAGTTCCTATCCTAAGCTTACAAAGTGGCCAATATCTACAGGACATTACAATAGGATTACATTGAAGAGTTCTAATTTTACATGGACTCCATTAAAAAAGAGTTTGAATTATCTTGGACTCTTTCTTTAGTAGTGCCCATATGGGGCCCTTTTCTAGGCTTATGCTTAGTTTGGTTCTACCTATGCTTGGGCATACACTTGTACTTGCACTTGGGTCTGTCTGAAAGCTATTAAACCAAATCCACTGGCTTAAGCTTCCTGAGCTCATTTCAGTGCCTACGCATCCATTCTATGTCATGGTCCTACCCTTGAGACCTCTATTGCACATCTATGCATGGTTTACCTTACATATTGACTTAGTTTCAGTAGCTTTAGAACTGCTCCCTATCTTAATGAAAACCTTTGGCTTGGTCTTTCCTACGGACAGTGACATATAAACTCATTGAATACATTAGCGTAGCACGTGTGTAGCCTAGAACATCTAAATGCATCATAAACTTGTTATTACCTCAAACTTCCTTAGCCTAAGCGACTGTAGTCCCTCTAAGAGGCTAGCCATGAAGGATCACCTCCTCGTAGCTCGTTAGTAGGTTGAAGTCTCATTCGTTAATGAAATTAACTAGACAAATTGCTTCACCAACCAGAATAACCATGCACCACCACCTATAGAATCAAGAAAGAGCTCTCATTTTATCAATCCTTACTATGTTTGGATCTGGTAAGTTTCCCCATGTTGAGTCAAATTAAGCCACAGGCTCTACTCTTGGTGGTGCCTTTATGTTAATCCCTTTAAGTTTCAGCCTTGCGACCATACTCCCCTTAAAACCCAAAGACTTTGATTTCTCATAATGTGCTGATGGATTCCTAAAAGTAACACTATCAATCC
This sequence comes from Durio zibethinus, assembly GCF_002303985.1. Next base: position 52,191 of record NW_019168248.1, read on the forward strand.
TTGGTTGACATTATTTATGGTTAAGACTAGGATGATATCTGATTGTCTTTGAGCCCCTAACTTTCATTCTTGATTAATGAAAACATCCTTGGTAAATGCTTTTGTAATTGTTCATCTTCATAAATCCAAGAATTTCACCTTTTACTATGAAATATGAATGCCCTTGACTATCCCTATTAATCATTACTCCGATCCTAAAGGCTAACACAATACGACTAAAATCTTATGATATTATCCCATGCTAATGTATACAATCTTAGGCTTACTTTGAGCACTCTAATTTCTTCAAAGTAACAGCTTTAGAGGAATGACTCGGCTAGTTAAGGCCAGGTGTACATCACTTGTAGTGGGGATGAGTAGACCAATGCTCACCGTGAGGTAGACTGGATAACCCAACCTTTGTTCCAACTACAAGTTTTTTAATTGCAACAACATAAATATACACTATTAGAGCTGGAATTATCGCAACTGCTAGCACTAGACTTGAACTTTAACAGATCCTTATTAAGGGTTTTAAATTGTACTCATTCCAATTACCAGACTCATAGAACCTAGTATTGTTATTTATTATTACTACCTCCTCAAGTCAGGATTGGGTAATTTGCACACTTGCTACCATTTCTTAAGATTCCTCTTTAGAATCAAACCCTAATTCTCTGTTACTTATTGCCACCATAGTAAGCCACTATCCTACCATCAAAAGTTGATAGGGCAAAAATTTGAATGATATATCACTGATAGAAAGGCCATGTGATCCATCAAGTTATCAAGAATCATTAGAGCAATAGGCAAAGCCTAAATGCATCCCTTCCAGAAGTCAAGATTTGTTGTGTGTATTACCTTTAGAATTACTATGGTTATCCAAGTCGTAGATACCATCAAACAAACTATAACTAATTTGTTGAGCCATTCACAGTTTCATAGTCTGAATTAGTTTAAACTTACACATATAAGGTTTAATCTTTTAGACAAGCATATGACTATTGGCAGGATTAACTAGGTACAATCTTTTGGGACGTTGCACTACATGGGCCTTAATGCACTAACTAAATGCCGGAGAGAGCTAACACAGAGCACAAGCGTCGTACATGTCGAGCACATAAAATGCATAGCATTAGATGAACAAGGGCTGAAAGCCTATGCTTACAAAATGTTCTACATCCAAGAGCATGATCAAACACCAATGCACTAATGTGGCCACAGAAGTTTGGGTGGCACACTTGGGACATAGGGCATGATTGAGGTTCAACCAATAGCCCCAAAAGACAAAAGACCAATAAAGGATGGCAAGACATCCAATTTCCATCGATTTAGGTATGTAGCATAGGATCTCGATTACACCTTTAGGGACGATGACCTCACATAAGGAGATTGAAGAGGATGATGGGTCGCTAGTTCAATGCATCGATAATAGAGTCTGCCAACATGCACAACCATAGCACCACTCATATACCCATTGTGTACAAGTGACAGCATCCACACATATTAGTCCACGGCCCGCCCATTCAATTACACAACAAGCAAGCCAAGAAAATGACATATGAGGCCATGCCACAATCGCTTGGCACAAGAAAAACATAAACAAAGGCTACGGGACTACATCTACCATCCAAATAAATAATAACAACATGACACCATTGATGCTTGGTCTGGTTGGGACCGCACATGTAAACTCTATTGTCAGCACTGCAGGGGGACATTGCCTAATTTAGGTACTTGTTTTGGGTTCTTGGGTAGCATTGACTACATGTGTCATGGTTCATGTGCAAGTCATAAGCCAAGTGGGTTAAGAGATGTGGCTTGTTCGAGTTGGTGTGGGCAAAGGAATGGGAAGGATTGAGAATAAGGTTCTAAAGGCATATACGAGACCCAAGTGTGTAGATTAGGGCTAGGCTAAGGTATAAGAGCACGGTGGGGTGAGCAACCTAGTGCTAAGAATGAGGACTACTCATTGGAAAGATCTAGAATGCCCCAAAAGAGTGGCACAAGCAAGTAGGCACAGAAGGCTCTAAATTAGCCTAGAGATAGGCTAGGTGCATGAGTGCAAAAGAGTCTAGATAAGCCTAAAGGCTAGCCATATGCATGGGTACAAAAGGTTCTAAAAAAGAGTAAGGCAAAAATAATAGTAGGTACTATAACACCTAAATAAGGAAAGCTCTGAAAGGCCTTAGCTGTATGTGGCGCAGTGACCAGACAGGGAAGGTTTTAGAACCTGTTAGGTGCAAGCACTAAGCGAGAGTACCTGGACACTTCTAGACTTGAGGCTTAGCAGGGAGCGTAGAACAAGCTTGATTTTGCAAAGGCCTTAGTTGACCTAGGAAGTGTTTAGGGACCATGAAAGTGTCTAGAAGGCCTACAAGGGCCACACGCTTGGATCAATAAGGGTCATATGTGTTAGGGAGGCTCAAGTATAAATAAAGGCCATTCCCCTCATTTGTCAACAAGTTAGAAGCTACACAAATAAGAAGAACCATGTTATAAACTTAGGCATTAAGCAATTGTATATAGTATCATGTAAATAAAAGTTACAATTACTTTAACCTTCTTTTCTAGCTTTCTCCTAAGCTCTTAAGGAGCTAATAGAGTCCATGGCAAAAGTGATTGGCAAAGAGTTAGGAAAAAGGCTAATTTAGGCCTATGGGTGGTAGTTTTCCCACCTAAGGCTGCATGGTAGCTAGGCTTAAGCTCCCAGGCTATGACACATGCAGGGGTTTGGCCAAGCCAAGGCATTTTTATGGTCTATAAGAAGGGATCATGCAATTTCCAAATACTTAAGAGACTTGGCTAGACCTAGCCACGACTTTAGCTTCCACTTGCACCATCTCGAAGAGTAGTTACCCGATTCAGGAACTTAGTTTATAGTTTGGGGTAGCATTAATCACAGGCATAAACTTGAGATTAGCATCAACCATAGGCATAGACTTGAAATCAACACAGTCAGGCCCCTTTTCGACATGCATGCCAATTGGTTGAGGTAATGGGTGCCATTGGTTCACCATAGCAACTAGTCACCAAACAACATGGCTAGAAGGCATGCACAACCTAGATTTTACTCCAAGGATGTTACCATGGATGTACACAATGATAGGCCCATTGCACACACCTAGTCCCCCCATAGGGGAAAGAGAGGGGCCTAACCAACCACCCTCTAAAGAGCATGAAAGATTTTACAAATATGGTAGCAATAGACATTAAAGTGTTTAAAATGGGGATACTTTTTTCAAACAAGCAAATCTTGCACAAAAGGTGCATAGGTGCCAATGGTGGTCAAGGTATGTGCTTGTACCAAGGCCTAGTATATGCCAATGGTGTTTGAGGCAACTGCTCGCACCAAAGGCCAGTATGTGCCAATGATGTTCAAGGTAACTACCTATATCAAGGGCTATTTTTTATCGATACTGATCGAGGCATCTACCATACCAAGGGCTAGTATATGCCAATGGTGGTTGAAGCAAGTGCCTATACCAAAGGCTAGCTTGTGTTGATGATGATCGAGGAATGTGCCTACACCATGTGCCAGCATGTGTCGTTAATGGTCGAGACCTTGGTTGAAGATTGATTCTAAGCCATAGTGCACATGCTGGGCTCGGGCATGTGATGGTGCTACATTTTTATCTAAGGCACCATCATCAAAGCATCACTAGAGAACCTGATCAATAGCATTAGGGATCTAGTGATTAGAGGTAAGACTAAGGGGTGTGCACACATAATGTGTGATGGGTGCTAGTCCTTGGCCTTTGTATTAGCCCCTAGCTCCCAAAGAACCTTGAAACTCACACCCTTTTAATGAGTATAATAGCTTTTATAGGTTTGTAGATAGCAGCCATTCAAGTGTCCAAAATAGGTATGCTTTTTTCAAATGGCCATAAAATTTTCTACACATTGATTTTTTAGCTAAATTTTTTTTAGATGCTAAAAAAATTACAAGGATCTCATACACCAAATTTGGGGCTAAAACTCATTCTAAAAAATTTCAAAAAATCTTGAATCATGAAAAAGTCTAAAAGTTATAAAAAATAGAAAATGTGTCATCTTGCCATTAAACTTCACATGAAGGCTTAGGGCACCATTACATGAATTTACAAGTCATAAAAATGGCATTGGCATGGCAAAAATATTAAGACATGCCTAAACCCACCTACTACCAAGTCATGGTATGTATGGTGCATAGACCAGGCCCAAGATACATGTGCATGATACATGATCTAGCACGTGTCGATGGTGTTTGAGGGAACTACCTACATAAAGGGCTAGCACATATTGATGGTGGTCAAAGTATATGCCAAAACAAAAGGCCAACAAGTCTCGATGGTGGTCGAGGTATATGTATGCATTGAGGGTCATTTAGTGCCAATGCTGGTTAAGGCATATGCATGTGTCACGGCCTGTAAGTTGCTATAGGCCCAAGAGTTCTCTATGAGTTAAAGAGTAGTTCCAGTTCTAGCATGATAGGATCTGACAACTAGAGAGACCAAGCATTGAGGCCTACTAAACTCTGACATCATGAAGAATTAGCACAGAACAATGGTATAGGTAGTGATCAAGACTCTAGAGGCTCAGGCATAGTGTTTAGGTTTAGTAGAATTAAGTAAGGCCCTAATGCAAGTTCTTGTGAACAATGCACAGGCACATAGTAAGACCCAGGTAATGGCTTTGATGATCAAGGTATGGGCACATGGTCAGACCCAAGTGCAAGCACACCTAAACATAGTCCTAAGAGGATAAGATTTTGAGGCTTCTGGAAGGTCTAGTACTATAGCACAATCTTTGACAAGCTAGAATTACGCTAAGCACTTAAGTTTCGTAAGCTAACTTAGGCACATAGAGTCAATTCCCTATCTAAGGCCACATGGATTTTGGCTTAAGACTGGAACTTATAACACATACACCGAGCATCATTTGGTGTTGATGGTGCTCGAAGGGTAGACAAGTGCCTTGGGAGGGATAAAAGAGTGGTGGAAGGGTCATGGTACACATGTCGTACCAAACGTCAGCATCTAGCGATGGTGTTTGAGGCAACAACCGATAGTAAAGGCCAACATTTACTGATGGTGGTCAAGGCATGTGCATGCACCGATAGTCATTAGGTGGTAATAGTGGTTGAGGCATGTGGATGTGTCACAGTCTGTAAGTTGGTCCAAACCTAAAGGTTCTCTTTTAGTCATTAGCAATTCTAGTTCTAGTAGGAAAGGTTTGATAGCTAGGGGAACCAAGCCTAGGTATAAGTGCTAGTGAGTGCTTAAAGCCATAAAAATGGCATTGGCATAGCACAAATATAATGTGCTAGAACCCACCTATTGCCCAATCATGGTGCAAATGGTGTACAGTCTGAGCCCAAGATACTTATGCATGGTGCATGGCTTAGCATGTGCTAATGGTGTTTGAGTAAACTACCCACATAAAGGGCAAGCATGTGCCGATGATGGATGAAACATATGCCAAGACCAAGGGCCAATGTGTCCTAATTATGGTCAAGGCATGTGCATGTGTCATAGTCCATAAGCTATTCTAGGCCTAAGGGTTTTTTTCAAGTTGATGAGCAGTTATAATTCTAGCGGGATAAGGTTTGATAGCAAAAGGAAAAGGTCTTGATTCCTAGTAGAGGCCAGGTCATGGGGAACTAGCTAGAATAGTGGTACGGGCATAGTGTTCATGTTCAGTAAAGTTGTGTCAAGCCCAAATGCGAGCACTGGTAAGGACTTATATGAATTTAAAGCCATAAAAATGGCATTAGCTTGGTAGAAATATGAAGATGTGCTTAAGCCCTCCTATTGCCCTATTGTGGTGTGTATGGTGCTAACCCAGGCTTAGGATACCCACACATGATGCATAACCTAGCATACATCGATGGTGTTAAAGGCAACTACGTACACTAGGGCCAGTATGTGCCAATGGTGGTCAAAGCATGTGCTGTGACAAATGATTGAGTACCCTTTTATGAAGCATTAATAGTAGTTTGTTAGACCTAGGAATAACCTTAACTCTGTGACCTTGGTTGGCAGTTCCCACTTTTGGATTACATGGACCTTGTCACCATTTATCTAGATCTGGCTATTCCCTATAACATGGCCTAAGAATGAGACCTTCTACTGGGCAAATGAATATTTCTCCTTCTTTACGTATAGTTCATTTTTGTTTAGTACTTAGAACAGTTACCGTAAGTGATCCACATGTTCCTCAAATGATTGACTATAGATAACAATATCATCAAGGTATATGACAACATATTGGTTGAGAACAGTTGTAGTATGTTGTTCATTAGTGTGTATAATGCCATGGTGCATTTGTCAGATCGAAAGGCATTACTAAGAACTAGTATGCCCCATAGCTAGTCACACACGTTATCTTTGGTTCATCACCTTCAATTATCCTCACTTGATAGTATCCCAATCTTAGATCCAGCTTGATAAACCACCGTATTCCTCCAAGCTGGTTGAACAAGTCAACAATAAGGGGAATGGGATACTTGCTCTTTACCATAAGCTTGTTTAAAGCCTAATAGTTAATGCAACTGAAAGACCTATTATTGTTCCATTGAAACAAGACTGGTTCACTATATGGAGCTTTAGAAGGCTTGATGAACTTGCATCTAGAAGCTCCTTGAGCTATCTCCTTAGTTCCTCCAACTATAGGGGTGACATCTTATACAGGGCTTAGGCTAGTGGCTTGGCATCAAGCACCAGTTCAATCTTGTGGTCTACCTCACTTTTAAGAGGTAGTCTCTTGTATAATTATATGGGCATGACAACCTTAAAGGACTCTAACAGCTTCAAAATAGTGTTGTCCTTCAGTTCTTAAGGTTCATCCTCCTTTGGGGCCACTAAAAAGGTGGCTCTTCCTTTCACATGCCTTTGGCAATCTAGATTACAAATAGTGCCTTAGTTTTGATCCCTTGCTCTTATTTCATTAGGACAATGCATTGGCACCAATGCTCCAAGATGCAAATGCATTTGGTGAAAGGAACAAGGAGTTTATTGATCTTTTAGAGGAAACCTATATCGATAACAAAGTCATAGTCATTGAGAGGGATTACCTTAATGGATTCCTTACTTTTCCATGCTCCAAGTTATAGCTCGACTCCTTGTGCCATGCCCATGATTGAAACCTCTTTAGAGTTCATGATCTTAATCCATCCTACCTCTTATTGACCTTGAGCTTGAGTCTCTTGGCCCCTCCTTCGAACATGAAGAGATCAAATGTACTTGTGTCCACTAAGGCATTCAAGCACTTGCCTACAATTTGAGATTTTGTCAAACATGAGCCCGTTTCTCTTATACCCCTTCTTTACTAATATAGAACTTAGCATGACCAAACCAAGCTTTAGTCCCTCCTTCTTCAGTTGCTCTTTATACCCCTTGATACTGGCCATGAGCTTGGCTCTATTAGGATAATCCTTGGTTTAGTGTTGACTGTCACATAGAAAATAGGTCATAGGTCCATATTTGGTCACTGATTGTTTGTCCTTCTTCTTGTGTCCCTCCTTAGAGGACTTCTATTTGTGCATTGGTGTCTTACCATTACTACTTTTGTCCTTGTCTCCCTACCTTTGCCCTTGTCTTTGAGCTTGAAAGACTTAAAATTGTACCCTTTCTTGAATTCCACTAAGGATTGAATGATGGTCATGGCTCGAGTAAGGTCTTGGACACCCATCCTCCTTAGCTCTTGCTTAGCCTATGGCTTGAGCCCATCCATAAATGTAAAAAGGGCCTCATCCTCCCCAAGGTTGGGAATTCAGAACCTGAGTTCTTAGAACTCCAGAACATAGTCTCACACCTCTCTATGTTGGTTGAACTAGCGTAGCTTGGTATGTGCCTCATTTATAGCGTATCTTAGGTAAAGCTACTACCAATACTCTTTTTGGAACTCTTCTAATGTTCAATGGCAGCACCCCCATGCCTAACCTTCTTGGGACTGCAATGCCACCATAGAAATACAATGTCTACAAGATACATAGAAGCAATACTTACCTTAGCAACATCTTTCTTAATGCCCAATGCTTGAAAATACTACTCCATGCCCCATAAGAAGTTGTCTATGTCTTTTGTAGATCATGTCCCTTGAACTCCTTCGACTTGGAAACCTCCACCCTAGTCCTAGGAGCTATTATGAGTATGCCTCCCCCTATGGTTGCCATGTATACAGAAAGCCTCTTCTTGAGTTACTTCATCTCCTCTCTCATGGCCTCCACTAGGGCCTCTAGGGTAGAGTTCTTATGGGTAAGGCTTTTAATTTCTTTATAAAGAGTTTGCCTTAACTCTTACATGATCTCTTTTCTAGCTGAGACCAATTCTTCCATTTGGTCTTCGTACTTATCTTGTATTTTAGCCATGGCTAATTCCACCTTCGCCAATTGAGCATCTAAGGTTGAGATCATGCCCTTATTGGTGCCTTTTTTTACCATTCCAACAATGTGTATCTCATGAGTCTCTTGCCCCTCAGCGTGCTGGGGGCTTTTTTAGAAGTTGACATTGTCTTGGATCGAGGTCGCACACTAAATTGTGTTCTGATGCCAATTGTCATAGGCTTCAATCTTAAGCTTTGCAACCATGTAGCCTTAGGTAGGAAATTACCATTCACATATGCCTAAGTCATCCTTTAATCGGGTTGAGTGAGTGTGCCACTCATCAATGACTTCCCCAGAGACAATCAAACACTATAGCACACTAAAAAGGCACTAGTAAAAGAATACGAAATCCTTTCTATTACTGGAACAATGTGGCTTATGTACAAATGTTCTTTAGTAGCTTTGTGGGTCCACAAGTTCACTAGCTTATATGTTGGTCTTATGGGAGAGGGGGCACCCCTATTTATATTTGAGCCCCCACAGCCAACGTGGTCACTAGTGAGCCAAGTGTGTGGCTCGTATATACATTCTAGAGGGTTCCAAGGCCCTTAACACATACAAGGTTAGGGAATTTCTAGAAAAAGTTAGTTCTACACACTTTGTGGTGCACCAGGTCTAGAAGGTTCCAGGCTCTCTCGCAAAGTGCCTATATGTCTAGCCTTCTGGAAGTATCCCTACCTGGTGCTATAGTAACTATACCCATTTTTGTATCTCACCCTTCTAGAAGGTTCTATGCCTATGCACTTGGCTTGTAACTAGGCTTATCTAGAGCTTTCGCACCTATAGTGCCCACACCACCTTTTTAGGGCTTTTGAGAAGCTTCTCTTGAATGGTCATCGGGTTCAACATCAAGTAATTCTCGTAGGGACTCATTCATGTTACCTAGTGCTTGAGTGAGGGTCTAGCCTCTATGTGCTGGCACTCAAGCCTCGACCTCAATGGGCTCATGTGAGGTGTGACATATGCACAAGCTTAGCTAGGCTAAGGCATTTTTATGGTTGACAAAAAAGGACCACGAAACTACCAAATACCCAAAAGACTTGGCTAAACCTAGCCCTTGGTCATAGATTTTGCTTACCTACCTCAAGGTGCCATTGCCTGATTTAGGGACTTGGTCTGGTGTCTAGGCCAGCATCAGCTGTAGGCATGGGCTTAAACTTTGGCACAGCTGAGCCTTTTTTTCACATGTATGCTAATCTGTTAAGGCCATGGGCATCTATGGGTCACTAAAGCAAGTAGCCACCGGACAACATAGCCAAAAGGCATTCACAGCCTAGAATTTGCTCTAGGGACATTGCCATGCATGTATGCAATGATAGGCCCATCACACACACCTACTCCTCCCGTAGAGGGAGAGGAGGCCCAGGATAACCACCCTTTAGAGAGCATGAAAGATTTTATAGATATGCTAGCAATAGACATTAAAGTGCCTAAAATGGGGTTAATTTTTTCAAATAGGTGTATCCTGCACCAAGGGTCCGTAGGTGCCAGTGGTGGTCAAGGTATGTAGTTGCACCAAGGCCTAGCATGTGCCAAAGGTGTTCAAAGTAAGTGCCTACTGCAAGAGCCAGCATGTGCCAATGGTGTTTAAGGCAACTACCTATACTAATGGCCATCTTTAGCCAATGTTGATTGAGGCATGTGCCTACACCTAGGGCTAGCATGTGCTAATGGTGGTTGAGGCAAGTGCTTGCACCATGTGCCAACATGTGCCATTGATGGTCAAGGCCTTAACTGAAGTTTGATTTTGGCCATGGTGCACATGCTGAGCTCAAGCATGTATTGGTGCCACATTTTTTTACCTAGGGAACCATTGTTGGAGCATCGCTATAGAACCTGACTGATGGCATTGGGGATTTTGATGATTGGGGGTGGGGAGTCAAAGGGTGTTTACACATGATATGTGATGGGTGCTAGTCTTTGTCCTTTATGTTGGCCTCCTATCCCCTAAGGAACCTTGACAACTCACACCCCCTTAAAGAGCATAAAAGTTTTTATAGGTTCTCAGCTAGTAACCATTCAAATGTCTAAAATAGGGATGCTTTTTTCAAATGGCCGCAAAATCTTCTACATTTTGATTTTTTAATTAAATTTTTTGATAGATTCCAACAAAAATACAAGGATCATGTATACCAAATTTGGGGCCAAAACTCTTAAAAAATTCCAAAAAATCCTAAATAGCGAAAAATTTTAAAAATTGTGACAAATAGAAAACAAGCCATCTTGCCATGAAACTTCACATGAAGGTTAGGGGACCATTATATGAATTTACAAGCCATAAAAATGCCATTGGCATGGCAAAAGTATGAACATATGCCTGAACCCATTTATTACTTAGTCGTGGTGCACATGGCATGTGACTCGGGCCTAGGACACCTGTATATGGTGCACAACCCAGCATGTGCTGACAGTGTTCAAGGGAATTACCCACATAAAGGCCAGCATGTGCTGATGGTGGTCGAGGCATGTGTCGAGACAAATAGCCAACAAGTCTCGCTAGTGGTCAATGCATGTGCACATATCATAGGCCAAGACTCAAGCTCCAAGCTCAAGTAGGTTCAAGATATAAAAATGGACTCTTTTATGTCCCAGATCAACCTAACATAAGAAATGGTGCATAAACACTCTAGACTACAAGCTTGGTTACCCAACATGTTGTAAAGTGAAAGGGCATAGCAAGTGTTAGAAGAAAAGCTGACAAAAGAACACTAGAAAGGTTTAACGTAAGAGTAAAGATGTTATTACTCAATGGTTCTATTGTGTGTACAATGAGGGTGGAGGCTCTCTATTTATAGCTGGGTCCTCCTTACATTTAGTGCCTGAGATACATTTCTAAACTCTAGAGATTACAATCCCTTAATTCTAGGAGCTAAGATACAATCCTTGATTCTAGGTTATTTGGTGTTGCTGCACAATCCTTGACTTGCTAAATCATGCTGAGCACCAGGGCTTTTAGAACTTTCAAGTCTAATCCTCCTAAGATTGTGTTCAGGCATGCCCACACCTAGGTCTGACAATGCACCCATATCTGGATCATCAGTCTACTCGCCTAGATCCAACTAAGAGCTTATGCATTGTTCACCAGTGCTTGCCCTTGGGCTTGGCTCAATTCTATCAAACCTGAACAGCTTCCCTAAGCCTCTAGAGTTTTGATCACTACCTTCCTATTGTTTTGGGCTACTTCCTCATGACCTAGACCTCTAGTGCACCTTAGGGCATTGTTGCCTTAGCTTTTAGACTCTATCCTACTAGAACTGTAATTGTCACTCAACTCGGAGAGAACCTTACTTATCATGGGCTGAGACTCAAGCTCTAGGCTAGTGTGGCTCTAGGACATGGGAATGGATTTTTTTGCATCCCAGATTAGTGTAACATAAGAAATAGTGCACAGACACTCTAGACTATGGGCTTGGTTGCCCAGTATGATACAAAACCAAAAGGCTAACAAAACAATAACAAAAAGGTTTAAGGTGAAAGTAAGGATGTTGCTACTCAATGGTTCTAGTGTGTGTACAATGAGGGTAGGAGACTCTATATATAGTTGAGTCCCCCTTACATTTAGTGTGTGAGATATATTCCTAAACTCTAGAGATTATAATCCCTTGATTCTAGGAGCTAAGTTACAATCCTTGATTCTAAAGGATGTGATGCTACTGCATAATATTTGACTTGCTAAAATCAACTTAAGCAACAAGACTTCTCGAAGCCCCTAAATCTGATCTTCCTAGGTCTGTGTTTAAGCATACCCACACCTAGGCTCAACCATGCACTCGTACCTTGATCATCAATGCTATTGGCTAGGTCTGACTGGGTGCTCGTGCATCGCTCACTAGCACCCACCCTTGGGCCTGGCTCAATCCTGCTAAAGCTAAACACCTTCTTTAAGCCTTTAGAGTCTTGATCATTACTTACCCCATTGTTTTGGGGTAGTTTTCCATGACCTAAACCTCTAATGCACCTCAAGGCGTGGTCCCATTGGCTATCGAATTTTATCTTGCTAGAACTACAACTATCACTTGACTTGGAAAAAACCCTTGGACTTGGACTAGCTTACGGGCCGTGACATTCTCCCTCACTCATTCTAGCAATGCCCTCATTGCTAGGGAATGATGCACCCACCTTGCATATTGGTATTGACTCCTACCCCGTGAGCCAATTTTCCAACATTTTGGTCCTATTCCCAAACATGTACTTTGTTGGCTTTTGCTATTCTTGATCCTATGTTCCTCAGTATTTTGCTACAATCCTATGTTCCTCAGCACTCTACTATAATGGCCCTTTCCATCTATGCTACTGATGCTTCCCATGCTTCCTTTGAGTTGCTTGTGGCACACTCTCTTGTGAGGAATCTGGTTGTACTATAGGACTCATGTTGTGGCACTCCACTACCATTGGTTTTCCCTCATCAACTCCTCAAGAGGTCTTAACCCCTTGGTAGACTTGACTAGCACCTGGCTGCTCTTCTCTGGGCTTACTCTGGTGTTGTTTACCACTTCCACTCTGGCTTTTAGATAGCCCATTCGCTTGCTTAAGGGCCAAAAGTTTTGATCACTCCCTAACCCGATGTTGATTGGCATAAAAATAGTAACTCAAGGCCCCTTGCCCCTATTGGTGGCTCTATTGATCTTGCAAAATCTAGGTTTCCCCATAGCCCTTTCCTCCTCCGAGAAACAAACATCAATGTCTCCCCCACTTTGGCCTTTTTCCTTTTGGCCTTGGAGACTTGGTGTACTCAACTTGACTCAATGATTACATAGCAATTTTGGTTTGACTTGGCTCGTGTACCTCTTTTCATTATAGCTTAGCCTTTACCCATGACTTTGGTCCACTAATGAAATGCTTAGGCACCTCCACTCTTGGTCCCAGCCTATAATAGCAACCACAGTAGCTCACAATACAGCATGGTCAACCTTGGGCCTAGCCAACTCCTCTTATAAGGTTGTCACTATAGACTCTAATGCCTCATTACCCTGTATGTGCTTTTTCATTGCCTTATTTAAGGATCCCTTAATGTCCTGAATTGATCTATTATTTGAAGTATGGCCTCCACACACTTTGCTAACCAAGTGCTTGTTAACACATATCTTGCTGAAGCCTTCCCCCACTTGTTTATAGGTAGGTGTTCCTCGAGCACCTCACTTAGGCCCCTTATTTGGTTTTCCCTAGCTATGCCATAGCCCAAAGCACACAAACTATTAGATCATGAATGCACAAATCGAAGGATTACCTTAAGTCTAGTAGGCACTCAATCAATCCAATTTTAGTTTTTGCAAGCCAGCACACTAGTCTATCAATATAGCACACCAACATAGCAGACATTATCGGGTACTAGTCTACATAATGGCTCAACACACAAGCCTCTCTTGGTTAGGCTCTAATATGCACATTTGTTCACCTGCACATTGTCATGGGCCAGGAGCTTAATCCTAGCTACCGTGCGGCCTTAGGTAGAAAACTATCGTTCATATTCCTAAGTTAGCCTTTTCCTTGACTCTATGCCAAACACTTTTGCCATGAACTCTAATGGCTCCCTAAGAGCTTGGCAGAATGCTATGAAGGAGAGTTAAAGCAATTTTAACTTCTATTTACTTGATGCTATAAACAATTGCTCAATGCCCAGGTCTATGACTTGGTTCTTCTTACTTTGTAGCTTCTAACTCTTTACAAATGAGGAGAAAGGCCCTTATTTATACTTGAGCCTTCCTAGCACATATGACCCTTATTGATCCAAGTGTACAGCCATCATAGGCCTTCTAGACCATTTCGTGGTCACTAGACATTTCCTAGGTTGGCTATGACCTTTGTAGAATCTAGCTTGTTCCAGGCTCTCTACTAAGCCTTAGGTTTGGAAGAGTTTGGGCACTCTCATTGAGTGCTTGCCCCTACCAAGTTCTAAAATGTTCCTCAACTAGTCATTGCTCTGCCTGTTGCTAGGGCCTTTTAAAGCCTTCCTCATCTAGGTGCTATAGTACCTACCATTATTCATGCGCCTAGCCTTTCTAGAGCCTTCAGTGCCTACACACCTAGCCTACCTTCAAGCTTTTCCAAGCTCTTTTGTGCTTGTACACTTTTCCTATCTCTAGGCTAATTTAGAGCCTTTTGTGCCTGCCTTCCCATGCCATTCTTTTGGGGCATTCTAGATCCTTTCAATGATTAGTCCCCATTCTTAGTACTAGGCTGTTTAACTCTCCATGCTCTTACACCTTAGCCTAGGCCTTGTGCCTTTAGGACCTTGGTCTTACTCTTTCTTAGTCTTTCACCCACACTAACTCAAATAAGTTATGTCTTTTGACCCATTTGGCTTAGGACTTGTACACAGACCATGACACATAGCACACCTACAGCATACAACAACAACTTGTTGAGAACCTCTCTTGCACTCTAGTATGCTCAAACCTGGCACACCAAGAGTGTTTCACTAGCAAATGAGCACAATAACCCTTCTAGGAATCATGCACCAAGCAACAAATTGCCTGCACCACATAGTCAAATGTCCACACACATAGAAGGATGCTTGCACACCACACCACAATGCCTGCACACAATCCCTTTACCTACATCAATGCCAACTCTAGCTCCCTACACCAACTCTGGCTCTCACGATAACTCCGGCTCCTCATGTCACAAGTTGGGATCTATTGCACACTCTGAACCAAGGCTTTGGTCACTACCTTTAGTTTGATCCAAGCTTCGATACCCCTTGGTATCTAGTTTTCTTGCCTACTTTAAAGGTTCCCTTGAACCAGTCTCTGACACCACTTATCATGGGCTGAGACTCAAGCTCTAGGCTCGCATAACTTTAAGACATGGGAATGGACTCTTCTGCATTCCATATTAGACTAACATAAGAAATAGTGCACAAATACTCTAAACTATAAGGCTTGGCTACCAAGTATGCTACAAAACAAAAGGGCACAACAAGTGTTAAAAGAAAGGCTAATAAAAGAACAACAAAAAGGTTTAAGTTAAGAATAAAGATGTTATTACTCAATGGTTCTGGTGTGCATATAATGAAGGTGGAGGACTCTTTATTTATAGCTAAGTCCCTTTTACATTTAGTGTTTGAGATACATTCCTAAACTTTAGAAAATGCCATCCCTTGATTCCAGGAGCAAAGATACAACCCTTGATTCTATGGGATTTGGGGCTATTGAACAATCCTTCGACTTGCTAAAATCATGTTAAGCACTAGGCCTTCTAGAAACCTCCAAATCTAATCCTACTAAGTCTGTGTCCAGGCATGGCCAAACCTAGGCCTGACTGTATACCAACAACTCAATCATCAGTGCTTTCACCTAGGTCTGACTGGGTGACCCCACATTGCTCACTAGTACCTACCCCTAGGCTTAGCTTAATCCTGCCAAACTTGAACACCTTTTCTGAGCCTCTGGAGTCTTGAACACTACCCACCCCATTGTTTTAGGCTAGTTCCAAGCAACCTGGATCTTTAGTGCACCTCATGGCTTGATCCCCTTGGCTGTCAGACTCTGTCCCTATAGAACTGGAACTATCACTCGACTTGAAGAGAATCCCTAGGCTTGGACTAGCTTGTGAACTATGATAGATGCACTCAGGGTCATTTGGTGCTGATGGTGGTCAAGGCATGTGCATGTGTCATAGTCTGCAAGGCGGTTGTCATGGGCTATACATTCCTTAGACCAAAATCATGTGTCCATGCTACACCAAGACTACTCTTAGTCAAGGTCAACCTTTCTCAAATCTTTTTCTCCATGGATAGATCATTTTTTATCCTTCAAGCTACATACTCGTGAACCTTTCTTGGCTTGAACCCATGGGTTGCTCACAATAATCTCAAACTTGATAAGGAGGAACCTAACTCCCATCATCATAATCAACCTATGATTCTCAGGTGGCCCTTAACATCCATCTCTACCTACAGGCATTGAGGTTTTGAGCACTAACCCACTTAGCTCATAAGGGTGCACACATTCTGGCATGTGAGAACTTAACACTACGCCTGTCTACATCGTATGCAAGCTTTTGTGCCTTGAACCCTAAGGCACAGCATAGATGCTAGTCAATAGCTAGCTTAGAGCCACACTTGGATAATCTCATCCCATGAAACTCATATCTCAAGGGCTCAACCTTAGCCTTGTTCTAGGTTGCTCATATGTATGATGGACACTTGACATGATGCTTGTCCCACCTTAAGGAACTTGAGTGTGCTACCCTAGCTACAGCACACCTCTGTCGATTGGCCATAAGGGTCTAGCAATATGTTTGCTTGCTAACCCGCTCATCCTTCAAGCTTGATGGTGCCCTTACTATACAAACACCATCTCATGATCCTTGGTTACTGATCGAGTTGGCTAAAGGAAAGGAAACTGAAGGTCATAACAAACACTAGCATCTAAACCCATGGTTCAACACAAAAGCAGGATACAAGGCCTACTAACCGTAACTATCCTCGAGTTTACCATAACCCAAAGAGGCATTATGCCACACTCGTGACCCGATGATGCCTACCTATCTAAACACCACATTTGCCTATGAGTTACTCATTTCAAACTAGCCAGGCCCCTTTCTACCTATTAGCTAAAGGGGTGGTGGAGAGCTAACACTAGTCATCCCCTATAAAGAGTGTAAGAAATTTCCTAATCATCCTATCTAGAAATGTAAGACTGTTCGAAACAAGGACATTTTTATCCCAACCATCTCAAAGCTTTTCTTCAGCTAGCTCAAGGCCTCAGTGGACTATTCTTAAAGCACATATATTTTAAATTCACTCGTTGCTACATTAACACATCAGGGTGTCTGCTCAATAACTTTTGATTGATAGCACCTGACTAGGTACCTAGCTCTAAAAGTGATGTCCCTTTAGTCACACTTGCCCAAGACCTGGACTCAGTTGTGCCTCTAGGGTATGATGACCACATGGGGGAATTAGAAGAGGATGAACAAGTTGTAGTCTAATGCATAAGCATGGAGACTACCTAACAATTAAACCATAGCATAATTCATATGCCTATTACTTAATGAGTGAGTCAAAGAAATGATGTATGAAGCCAAGCCATAACCGTTTGGCATAGGCAAAACACAAGTAATGGCAAGGAGACCACCCCTACCATCCAACAGGCAACAATGACACAACATAACTAATGCTTGGTCGAGTTGGGACCACATATGCAAACTCTATTGTCACCACCCTAAGGGGACATTGCCCAATTTAAGGACTTCTTTTTGGGGTTTTAGGTAGATCAGTTGAATGTGTCACGAACCATGTAAGAGTCCAAAACCAAGAGGGTTATGTGATTAGACTTGCTCAAGATGGTATGGGCAATGGACTAGGAAGGATTAAAATCAAGGCCTTAAAGGCACATACTTTACCCAACTGTGTGGGATAAGGTCAAGGTCAGACCGTAAGAGTACACTAAAGGTGAGTTGCATAGTGCAGAGGATGAGAATTGCTCGTTGAAAGGTTTTAGAAAGCCTAGGATATGGCATGAGTAGTCAGGCATAAAAAAGCCTACGTTAACTAGGAGACTAGCTAGGCAAGTAGGCACGAAAGAGTCTAGAGAAGCCAAGAAGCTGGCCAGGTGCATGGGCACCAAAGGTTGTAGAAGGGCCAGGTGCAGGCATAGTGATGGGCATTATAGCACCCATATGAGAAAGCCTCTAGAAGGCTCTAACTATGGGCAAGGTGACACCTAGATGGAGAAAACTTTGAAACCTACTAGACGCAGGCACTTAGTGGAAGTGTTTGAACTTTTCTAGAGCCAGGAGTTCGACAGGGAGCTTGAAACTAACGAATCTTTAGAAAGGCCTTAGCTGACCATGGTAGATCCTGGACACCCTAGTACTATCTAAAATGCCCTTAATGGCTATACATTTGGATTTATTGTAACCATAAGTACCAAAAGAGCTCAAGTATAAATAGGAAAGCCTTCATCTTATTTGGACATAAGCAATAAACAAGAGAAAAGTTAGAAGCAACAAGATAAACAAGGAAGAAAAACCAAGTAATAGACTTGGGCATTGAGTAATTGTACATAGCATCAAGTAAATAGAAATAATATTTCTTTAACTCTTCTTCCTAGCTTTCTCCTAAGCTCTTAGGGAGCCAATGGAGTGTACGAGACAATTGTTTAGCACAAAGTCAAAAAAAGGCATACCTAGGCACTTGGATGGTAGTTTCTAAGCTAAGGCTACATAGGTGCTAGGCTTAAGCCCCGACCTATGACATATGCATAGGCTTGGCTAGGCTAACACATTTTTATGATCTATGAGAAAGGACCATGAGACTACTAAATACTTGAGAGACTTGGCTAGACCAAGCTTATGGTCACAGCTTCTACTTGTACCACTCCAATGAGTTGTTGCCCAAGTTAGTGACTTGGTCTACAATTTGGGATAGCATCAGCCATAGGTGTCATAGGCTAGGGGCTTAAGCCTAGCACCCATGTGGCCTTAGGCTAGAAACTACCATCCATGTGCCTAAGTTAGCCATTTTTCTGGCTCTGTTACGTATGTTTGTGCCATGCACTCTATTGTCTCCCTAAGAGATTGGGAGAAAGTTAGGAATGAGAGTTAAAGCAATTGTATTTATATTTACTTGATGCTATGTACAATTGCTGAATGACCTTACAATGACTCCTATGTTTACCTCTAAGTCTCTAATATAGCTAAGTCTATGACTTAGTTCCTCTTACTTTTCTGTTGTTGCTTCTTTTGTTAACTATAAATGAGGGGGAGGGCCCCTATGTATACCTAAGCCTCCCAACACATATGGCTTTTATTAATCTAAGTGTGTGGCCTTTATAGGCTATCTACACCCCTCAATGGCCTTTAGACACTTCCATAACCTTTGCAGAATCCAGCTTGTATACTCTTGGTAAGTGCCTACACCTAGTCGGTTCCATAACTTTCACCATCTGGTTCTTGCTCCACCTATAGTTGAGGCCCTTAAGAGCCTTCCTCATTTGGGTGCTATAGTACCTGTTACTATTTTCATGCTAGGTTGTTTTGGAACTTTCTGTGCCAGTGCAACTAGTTGGCCTCTAAGCTTCTTTAGACTCTTCTATGCCCATACACTTGGCATGTCTCTAGGTTAATCTAGAGCCTTCTGTGCTTGTCTACCATTGCCATTCTTCTGAGGCATTCTTGATCTTTCCAATGAGTAGTCTCCATTCTTGGCACTAGGTTGCTCACCTTTCCAAGCTTTCACACCTTAGACTAGGCCTTGGTCAAGACACTCGGGCATTGTATGTGCCTTTAGAACCTTGGCCTTGATCCTTTCTGGTCCTTCACCCATACCCACTTGAACAAGGTACATCTTTTGACCCTCTTGGCTGAAGACTTTTGCATAGACCATGACATTCTCCCCCACTCATTTTAGCAATGCCCTTATTTTTAAGGGATGCCATTCTTTCATCGTACATGCATGTTAGATCAATGTCCCACTCTTGTCCCTATGGTCCTTGGCACACGATGGTTCTTATTACATGATGGTTCTCGATACACCTTCATAGTTATCCCCTGCTTCACTCATGACACCAATGCAATTCCCATGAAACCAAGCTTGTCAAAGCATGCAATACTTTCTCTAGTGATGTGCCATTACCACTTTTCAATACTTAATGGGCCTTTTAAGGTGTCTAGCACTCACATCACATAGGCTTCCATAAATTTTGGCTTGTCAAAGCATATAACACCTCTATGTCTGATGTACCATTACCCTCTCCTCTTCACCATCAAATCTTTACCCTTTTTCTACACTCAACGAGCCTTTTAGAGTATACAACAACATAAGTGCAGGGTGTGTGTTACTATTGACTAGGCTATTACTTTTTTTTCAACAAACCATCCATCTCTAAGGTTGGTGGCTTTTCGCAGCCATACTCACCTTGCCTTCATTAGGAGCCTGAGAGATCACCTTTTGTTGGCTTAATCACCATCATGACTCTTGCCATTAGACTTTCCCTATGTCTTCACAATGGCTTTAGGCTTTTTCCACTATGGTAGTTCCCTGGCCATATACGGTCCTAAGTATAAGAAGTAATTAAAGGACATGGTCATTGTACCTTTATCCTAGATCGAACCTTTAGTCCTTGCCTTTTGATGTTGTGGATCTTTATTTGCTTCCTCTTTCCCTGAAGAACTACTACTCTCATCTCTCCCACTCAAGCCCTTACCTGGGCTCAACTCTTACCCTTGGCCTGTGGAGACTTAGTATACTTAGCCTCGACCACTGACTGAGCAATGGCAATACTCCGACTTGAAGTTCTATACCTTACTACTTCACTTGGCTCTTACCCATAGTTTTTATGCTTTTTTGGAGTCCTCTCATGTAGAGTCTAATAGTCATATATGATCCTTACTGTTCTTAAACTGACTTTAAAAGTGTCATGATTTAAGGTGGGCTGGACACCCATAAGTCAGCCGCACCTTGGCATTGCCAGAGGACCGATACTACTAGTTGCACATGAAAGATGATATGGAAGCCTATGTGAAGACTTATCTTATGTGCCAACAGGATAAGGTGGAGCTCAAGAAGCCAGGTGGTCTCTTGGAGCCATCGTCAGTGCCGTAGTGACCATGAGAGAGTGTTTCTCTAGACTTTATAGTTCGTTTACCCAAGGCAGAGGGGTTTGGAAGCATCATGGTAGTGGTGGACAGGTTTTCCAAGTATAAAATCTTCATTCCAGCAACCAAGGAGTGCCCAGCTGAGGAGATAGCTTGATTGTTCTTGAAGAACATGGTTAAGTACTGGGGAGTGTCGAGGACCATTGTTAGTGATTGAGACGAGCATTTCATGGGTAAGTTCTGGATTGAGTTGTTCAAGCTATTAGGGTCATACTTGAACTTTTCCACCAGCATACATCCATAGACCGATGGGCAGATTGAGCATGTGAATGGACTATTGGAGGTCTCCCTCAGGCATTATGTAAGTGCCACACAAATGGACTGGCCAAAGCTGCTAGATGTTGCACAATTTTCCTACAACATGCAAAGGAGTGAGGCGATGAACCAGAGCCCATTTGAGGTTATGACAGGTCAACAACCATTAACACTGATTCGATTGCTGCAGGTTATACAGGGCTGAATCCAGTAGCATACAAGTTTGCCAAGGCTTGGCAAGAGCAAACTAACTTGGGCAGTGTCTGTCTACATAAGGTGACAAAGGGTCAAAGAAGTGGGTAGACCAGAATAGGTAAGACGTGCAATTCTAGGTTGGAGACTTGGTGTTAGTGAAGCTGCATCCCATTGTGTGCCATAGGGGGTTGCACAAAGGCCTAATCTAGAGGTATGAGGGACCTTTTTGAGTAGTCAAGAGGGTAGGTAAGGTTGCCTAAAAGCTGGATATGCCACCCAAGCTAAGGGTACACCCGGTGTTCCATGTAAGCATGCTCAAGTTGTTTCATGAGGATGAGAGAGATCCAAGATGAGCAGAGTCAAAGCGTGTGCCATTGGGAGCAAGGGCCTCATATGAAAAAGAGGTCCACAACATAATAGCTGATCGGGAGGTGAGACAGAAAAACTACCAACCAAGATAAGAGTACTTGGTGCACTGGAAGGGACTTCCAGACAGTGAGGTGAGCAGGGAACCAACAAAGGACTTATGGTAGTTTGAGGACCAGATTAGGCAGTACCATGTAAAGGATGTAACGGGGATGTTTAACAATTAGGTGGGGGAGAATGTCACACTTTAGGCAGGCGCACTGGCACATCAGGCTCACTAGCACGTGTACTGGTGGGAGTTAGCATGCAAGGCCTTTGAGGCAAGGCCAGATAGCCTACATATCCTACAGACCAACTCGCAAGGCCAAGGTCTAGCCTGCATGATGTCCACACCATATCCAGTAGGGTCCAAAATGGGAGATACATAAGGGGATCTTCTGAAAAATCATAGGATTAGCAAGAGCCTTCTAGTAAATCTAGTTGACCCTTAGAATCAGGAGATAGAATCCTGATCAATTATAATAGTTGTAATTCCTTGATTTTAGCCTTGATTCTAGGGATTTAGCCATAAGTGTAGCTGAAAGCCTCAATTATAAATAAAGGGTTGCTCTATCCTCATTTGTACACCATCATACACTTTTGTTTCAGTGAATACAAAGCATATTCCAGCACGCTGTCTTATTTTCTTGTTTCTCTCAAACTTACACATTTAGCCCTTCCCATTGTTCTAATGCTCGCACACTACTGTTTTAGGCTAAATTAGGCTACAAAGAGGTGATTCCAAGCCTAAGGCCGCACAGATTTTGAGTCTAAGGTCGGAGCCCGTGACACAAACACTAGGGAGTGCTTATATGAATTTATATGCCATAAAAATGGCATTGGCACAAAATAAATATGAAGATGTGCTTGAACCCACCTACTACCTGGTCATGGTGTGCATGGTGTGCAACCCATACCCAGGATTTTGGCATATGGTGAGTGGCCCAGCATATGCCGATGGTGTTTAAGGGAACTGCCCACACAAAGGGATAACATGTACTGATGGTGGTTGAAGCCTATACTGAGACCAAGGCTGAACTTGTCCCAATACTGGTCTAGGCATGTGTAAGTGTTACCATCCACAAGCTAGTCCAAGCTTAAAGGTTCTCTTTGAGTTGAGGAGCAGTTCTAGTTTTAGTAGTATAGGGTCTGATAGCTAAGGGGACAAAGCTTTCAGGCCTACTAGAGGCTTAGGTCATGGGAAACTAGCATAAAACAATGGTATGGGCAATGATCAAGACTCAAAAGGCTCAAGCATGGTGTTCATGTTTGACAGAATTGAACCAAGCCAAGGTACGGGTGCTAGTGAGCGCTTAAATGAATTTATAAGCCATAATAATGGCATTGGCATAGCATAAATTTAAAGATGTGCTTGAACCTATCTACTACCCAATTGTGGTACACATGGTATGTGGCCTGGGCCAAGGATACCCATATGTGGTGCAAGGCCTAACATATGCTAATGGTGTTTAAGTGAACTACCTGTAAAAAGGGCAAGCATATGGCAATAGTGGTTAAAGCTTATGTCAAGACTAAGGGCATGTGAATGTGTCATGGTCTGTCAGCTAGTCTTGGCTTGAGGGTTCTCTTCGAGTTAAAGAACAGCCCTAGTTCTAGTAGGACAGGTTCGATAGCCAAAGGGACCAAGCCTTGAAGCCTGTTAGGGGTCCAGGTCATGAGGAATTAGCCAGAACATTGGACTGGGTAGTGATCAAGACTCCATAGGCTCAGGTACAATGTTTATGTTTGGTAGAATTGAGCCAGGCCCTGGTGCAGGCACTGGCAACTGCTTATATGAATTTACATGCCATAAAAATAGCATCAGCATGGTAAAAATATAAAGATGTGTTTGAACCCACCTATACCCCATCATGGTATACGGCTCAAGGTTAGGATACTCGCATGGGGTGTACGGATCAGCATGTGCCGATAGTGGTTGAAACATGTGCGAGACCAAAGGTTAACATATCTTGAATGTAGTCAGGGCATATACATGTGTTATAGTTCGCAAGCTAGTCCAAGCCCAGGTGTTTTTTTTGAATTGAGGAACATTTCTAGTTCTAGCGAGATAGGGTCCAATAGCTAGAGGGACCGACCTTAAGGCCTATTAGAGGCCTAGGTTGCTAGCAACTAGCTTAGAATAGTGCTATGGGTAGTGATTAAGACTCCAGAGGCTTAGGTATGATATTTATGTTTAGTAGAATTGAGCCAAGCTTAGGTGCAGGCATTGTTAAGTGTTTATATGAATTTACACGTCATAAAAATGGCATTGGAATAGCAAAAATATGAAGAAGTGCAAAAGCCCAACTACTGCCTAGTCATGGTGTGCTTGGTGTGCGACCCAAGCCTAGAAAACCAGCGCACAGTGTGCAACCTAGCATGTACCGATGGTGTTTGAGGAAACTACCCACAAAAAGGGCCAGCGTGGGTGGTGGTGGTTGAAGTATGTGCAGAGACCAAGGGCCAACATGTCTCAATGGTAGTTGAGGCATGTGTTTGTGTCATGGTCCACAGGTTGGGCCTGGCCCAATTATTCTCTTTAGTCAAGGTGTAGTTCTAGTTCTAGCAAGACATGGTTTGATAGCTAAGGGAATAAGGTCTTGAGGCCTATTAAAGGCCTAGGTCATGGGTAACTAGCATAAAATAGTGGTATGGGCAATGATTAAGACTTTAGAGGCTTAAGCACGGTGTTCAGTTTGGTAGAATTATGCTAGGCCTAGGTGTGGGTGATGGTGAGTGATGTGAGGGCACACAATTAGGCCTAGGTAAGGGCATTGATGATCAAGGTACAACACATTGTCAAACTTAGGTGTAGGCATACCTAAACAAAACCTTGGGAGGAATAGACTTAGGGGCCTTTAGAAGGCTAAGTGCTATAATGTAATTTTGAGAAGTTGGTATTATGCTGAGCATTCAAGTTTTGTAGGTTAACTTAGGTATATGGAGTCAATTCCCTATTTAAGGTCACACAGAGTTTGGCTTAAGACTAGAGCTCATGACACATGCTCTGAGCATCATTTGGTGATGGCACTTGAAGGGCAGACAAGTGCCTTGGGAGGGACAGAATAGTGGTGGGAGGGTCACAGTAGACATGCCACACTAAGTGCCAGCATCTGGCTATGGTGTCTAAGGTGACAACCCACACTAAGGGCCTACATATGCCAATGGTGGTTGAAGCATGTGCATGCACTGACAGTCATTAGGTCTAGATGGTAGTTAATGCATGTGTATGTGTCTTAGTCTACAAGCTGGTCCAAACTTAGGGTTATCTACAAGTTAAGGAGTAGTTCAAGTTCTAATAAGATAGGGTTTGATAGCCAGAAGGACATAGCCTTAAGGAATATTAGAGGTCCAAGTTGTGGGAAACTACCCAAAATAGTGGTTTGGGCAATGATCAAGACTCCAAAGGCTTAAGCATAGTGTTCAAGTTTAGTAGAATTGAGTTGGGCCTAGGTGCAAGCATTGGTGAGCACTTATATGAATTTATAAGCCATAAAAGTGGCATTGGCATAGCAAAAATATGAAGATGTGCTTGAACCCACCTATTGCTCGGTCATGGTGTACATGGTGCATGGCTCGAGCCTAGCATACCCATGTGGGGTGCATGCCCAACATGTGCCAATGGTGGTCAAAGCATGTGCCGAGACCAATGGCCAACATGTCTCAATGGTGGTTGAGTTATATGTATGTGTCATTGTCTGCAAGCTGGTCTAAGCTCAGACGTACTCTTTAAATTGAAGAGCAATTCCAGCTTTATCAGGATAGAGTCCCATAGCTAAAAGGACTAGGCCATAAGGCCTACTAGAGGCCAAGTTCATGGGGAACTAGCCTAAAACAATGGTTTAGACAGTGATCAAGACTCTAAAGGCTTAGGCATAGTGTTCATGTGTTAGCAAAATTGAGCTTGGCCCAGGTGTGAGCACTGGTGAGTGCTTATATGAATTTATAAGCCATAAATATGGCATTGGCATGGCAAAAATATGAAGATCTGCCTAAGCCCACCTACTACTCGATAGTGGTGTGCATGGTGCATGACCCAGGCCTAAAATACCCGTACAAGGTGTGTGGCCTAGCATGTGGCCTATAGTGTTTAAGGGAACTACCTGCACAAAGGGCCAGCAAGTGCCGAGAGTAAGTGCCAACATGTCCCAATGGTGGCCAAGGCATATATAGGTGTCATAGTCCGTAAATTGGTCCTGGCCTAAGGGTTCTCTTCGAGTCAAGAAGCAATTCTAGTTCTAGCAGGATAGGGTCCAACAATCAGGGAAACTAGGCCTTAAGGCCTACTAAAGGCCCAAGTCACGAGAACTAGCCCAAAATAATGGTACAGGTAGTGATCAAGACTCTAAAGGCTTAGGCATAGTGTTTAGGTTTGACAGAATTGAGTCAAGCCTAGGTCCAAGCACTGGTGAGTGATGTATGGGCATACAGTCAGACAAAAGTATAGGTACTGATGATCGAGGTGTAGGCACACAATCAAACCTCAGTGTGGGCATGTTTGAACATAATCTTGGGAGGATCAAATTTGTAGGCTTTTAGAAGGCCCAGGATTGAAAAGGATAATGGGTCAATAGTTTGATCATCGAGCATGGAGCCTACCAACACGCATAATCATAGCACCACTTTTATGCCCATAGCATAAAAGTAGTAGCATCCATGCACATTGGTCCACAACCCATAGAATCGATTACTCAACAAACAAGCCAAGCCCTTGTGCCATGCCACAACTGCTTGGCACGAGAAAAGCACAAGCAAAGGCCATGAAGCTACCATTACCATGCAATAGGTAACAATCGCATGACACCACCAATGCTTTGTCTAGCTAGGGTCATAAATGCAAACTACACTATCACTACCCTAGTGGGACATTGCTTGATTCTGATACTTATTCCTAGGGTTTTGGGTAAACAAAGGTATTTTTACAATCGATGAGAAAGACTATAAGATTGCCAAATACCTAAGAGCCTTGGCTAGACCAACCCGCAATTGTAAGATCTGCTTGCACCACCTAAGGGAGCTATTACCCAATTCAGGGACTTGGCTTAGCGTATAGGGTAGCATCAGCCATAGGCACGAGCTTGAGCCCCTTTCTTACATGCACACCAACTAGTAAAGGCCATGGGTGGTTGTATCATGGTCTATGCACAAGTCCAAAGCTAAGAGGGTCAAGAGACATAGCTTGTTTGAATTGGTGCAGATGAAAAACTGGGAAAGATCAAGACCAAGGTCCTAAAGGCACAAAATAGGCCCAAGTGTGCAGATCAGAGCTTAGGCTAAGGTGTGAGAGCATGGTAAGGTGAGTAGCCAAATGTCGAGAATAGGGATTGCTTGTTGGAAGGATCTAGAATATCCAAAAGAGTGGCACAAGCAAATAGGCATAAAAGGCTCTAGATTAGCTTAGAGACAGGCCAGGTGCATAGGCACAAAAGAGTCTAGAGAAGCTTAGAAGCCAGCTTGGTGCATGACACCAAAAGTTCCAAAAGGGTTTGACACAAGAATAGTAGCAAGTACTATAATTTCCAGACAAGGCTTTGGAAGGCCCTAGCTATTGGCGGAGCAACAACCAAATGAGAAAGGTTCTAGAACTTGCTAGGCATAGGCATTTAGTGGGAGTGCCTAGACTATTCCAAACTCAAGGCTCACCTGAATGCCTTTAATAAGCTAGATTCTACAAAGGCCTTATCCAACCTAGGAAGTGTCTAAGGGCCATGAAATGGTCTAGAAGGCCTATAAAGGCCACACACTTGGATCTATAATGGCCATATATATTAGGGAGGCTTAGGTATAAATAAAGGCCCTTCCTTTCATTTGTAGTTAACATGAGAAGCAATAAAAGAAAAGTAAAAGGAACCAAGTCATAGACTTAGTGTTATTAGAGACTTAGGGATAGACATAGGAGTTATTATAAGGTCATTAAGCAATTGTACATAGCATCAAGTAATTACAAATACAATTGTTTTAACTCTCCTTCTTAGCTTTCTCTCAAGCTCATAGGGAGTCAATAGAATGCATGACATAAGTGTTTAGCATAGAGTCAGAAAAAAGGTTGACTTAGGCACATGGACAACAGTTTCTTGCCTAAGGTGACATGGGTGCTAGGTTTAAGCCTTAGGTTTAGGACACTTGTGGGTCACCGAAGCAACCGATCACCAGAAAACACGACACGACTAGAAAGCATGCATGGCTTAGATTTTGCTCTAGGGATGTTACCATAGATGTACGCAATGATAGGTCCATCTCACACATCCACTTCCCCCATAGGAGGGAAAGGGGGCCCGAAAACTACCCCAAAAGAGCATAAGAGATTTTATAGATATATTAGTATGAGACATTAAAGTGTCTGAAATGGGGACATTTTTTTCAAGCAAGTATATCCTGCACTAAGGGTCCATAGGTGCCGATGGTGGTCGAGGTATGTGCCCATACCAAGACTTAATGTCATGGTCAAGCCTTGGTGTGTCTCGATCATGCCATGATTGGCTTTGAGCTGAGCAGTGGATGAGGCAGTGTTATTAAAATAGTGGTCCTAGAGCTGTGCAAGGGTAATGTGAGCCCAAGAACATGTTGTTGATAGTGTGTGTCAGTGGTGTGAGCTCTAGGCCCTGAGATGCATTGGCAAGTGCAAGCCAATAAGCAAGCATCCTGGAGCCAAGTAACTAGTCGGGTGCTATTAGTCGAAGTCATGCACAAGCATGCTCAAGTGGCTTAGTGGAGTAATGATTGGAAGGCTAGAATTATGGTGGCCAAGAGATAGGTCATTGGGCCTTGAGTTGGTTTAAGAAAGACCCTAAGGTGGCTGGGGAGAAAAGTGTCACCTTCTTAGACATTCTTATAGTTCTTGGTAAGATGGCTAGGAAAACTCTTATACTCTTTACAGGGGGATGACTAATGTCAGCTCTCCACCAACCTCTAGCTAATGAGTAAGTAGGGGCTTGACTAGTTTGAAATGAGCTACTCTGAGGCACATGTAGTGTCTAGAAAGGTAGGATCATTAGGTCATGAATGTGGCATGGTGTCTCCTTAGGTCATGGTAAACCTAACGATGGTCGGGGTCGACAGGCTCATATCATGCCATTGTATTAAACTGTGAGGTTAGACACTAGCATTTGCTATACCTCTTAGTTTCCTTTTCTTCAATTAGATTAATAAGTATCTAAAGGCCATAAAATAATGTTTGCAAAAGAGGGACACGAATGAACTTGAGGGATGAACGGGCTAGTAGGTAGGCATGCTACTAGACCCTTATGTCTAATCGGTAGAGGTATGCTGTGGCTAGGGTAACACACCTGAGTCCCTTGAGGTGGAATCAGAATGATGTAAGGTGTACATCATGCATGTGCGTAACCCAGAATGAGTTTAAGGGATGAGACCTTGAGATATGAGTTTCATAAGAAGAGATAAGCCTAGTGTGGCTTCGGGCTAGTTGCTGACTAGCATCTATGTTATGTCTTTCTATGCATGAGAGCTTACGGATGATCTAGGTGGGCATGGTGTTGGGTTCTCACCATGCTAGAATGAAATAATAGTATGAGAACCAAGGGTGTGTGCCCTTATAAACAAGGTGGGTTTGTGCTTGGGACCTTAATGCCTATGGGCAAAGATAAGTGCTCAGGGTCACCCTGAGAATCGTGGGCTATTGAGTTGATGGGAGTTAGGTTCTTCGCTATTAAGTTTGTGAATGTACAACCCTACAAGGTTAGAACGAAGAAAGGTTTATGAGTTTGTGGCTCGAAGGATCGATATCAAGCTATCTATGGGAAAATAAACTTATGAAAGTCTGACCATGACTATGGTAGTCTTTGTGCCACATAGATGCATGGTTTCAGTTTAAGAAACATGTAGCATGTGACAACATGGTATCAGGGCCATGTTTGGCTCGTGGGACTAAAGTAGCCCTAAGTGTAGGCATGAGATTGATAAATTAAAGCGATGCTACGCTTTGAGAAAGCTATCAAGGCTGGATAGTGATATAGTGGCTTTGTGGGCTTGAAAATGAGCCATCAATACATGTTATGAGAAAAATTGGCCTAGTTGGAAGGCCTTCGAGAAAGCTCTTTGATGCCAAGTGAAAGGGCATAGGAGTCTAGCCTACCTAGCAAATGGTGTTGGCTTGTGCGGGGCTTGTGATGCCCTTCGTATGGAAAAATCCATGTTGAAACCAAAATGCTAAAAAATGGCTACACCATAAAATAGTATTGTGTGAGGCCATGTAGGCCAAAAGGGTTTTGTCTCGATGGAGTTGAGTTTAACTTATTGAGATTAGTTATTAACACGTGTGCACTTGTTGTGTGGTACAGATGCCTTAGCGGAGGTACAAGCCTAGTATTCAAGATCCAAACATGGAGCCATTCTATAGAGGCAAATGAGTTTGAGTTGGCTGAGGATTAAAGTCGTGAGTTTGTGATGGTCAGTGGACCATGAGTTCTTACAGTCAGAGGTCTATGAGATTTTGCCAGTTAATGGACCATACTTGTGTTAGCTAAGAGAGAAGCCCTTAAGAGATGTGGTGGTCAACAAACCGTGATAGTGTGTAATTCAACAAAATGAGTAAGCGAGAATTGGCCAGTTGATAAGGCCTTGAGTTGTGTGGGTTAAAAGAATGATTGAGTTAAGTAAAGCCAATGGTATTGGCATTCAAGTTTGCATCTGGTCACCAAACTGGATGAGTTTCAGCAAGGCAGAAAAAAGTTGATTAAGTTGAGCTAAATATGGAGTCTTTGAGTAGATACGGCCATTGTAATGGCCATGAATTCAAGTAGGTCGGTTGGCCTTGAGTACCAAATAGGTTGGTGAACCCTGAGATTGAGCCAGTCATGAGACCTTATGTTTAAAGTTGGATCAATGGATCTTAAGCATTGAGTGAGCTTTGAGATGCCTTATGAGCTATGCTCGAGTCAAGTCTGATAAGTTTATGGAACCATCATGGAGATATGGTTGCAAGTAGAGCTAAGTTCAGTTCAAGTAAAAGTGGAAGAGACTTTTGATTTTTAGTGGTACTAAACCAAGGTAGTGTAGCCTATAAGATATCTGAGCATTGAGTTTGAGTCCGAGATAGTGAGCATTAAGATGCTACCATGAAAAGTAATTGGCCAGAGGGCCACACCTAGAGAGGTGATCTTGAAGTGGCGGAGAGGACCCAAGTTGTAAGATGACGAAAATGTTTGAATGCCATCATGTTAGGGTTTATTGTAGGTGGTATTGTATGAGTTTGGTTGACCTAAACACCATGTCTAGAGGGGTGCATCAAAGAGTAGGAGCTATAAGCATGCAGTTGGTATGATGGTCATATCCAAAAGGGTGTATCGAAGAGTAGGAGCTACAAGCATACAGTTGGTGTGATGGTCATGTCCAATAGGGGCATACCAATGCATGGCAAAGTAGGTGGTCATTCATTCGACTAAGGGTCATGATCAATAAAGCTGTCTTGAGGTCACAACATTATGAGATCATAGAGAAAGCCACGCAGTGGCACATATTGAGTAACCTAGATAGAGTTTGATGGTTCAAAATGGAAATCGCATAGAGGTGCAATAGAGCTAGGATAAGATGCCTCTACTTTATTAATGAATGAATACTAAGTACAGTGCCTCATGTCAACTGTGGGCAACAAGAGAGTTGGGTGTGGTCTTGGCCTCAATGAGGGCATCAACATAATAAGTAGGGGAGAGTGTCATGGTCAGGATAGTGGTCTTGGAGCTGTGCACGGGCAGTGTGAGCTCAGGAACATGTTACTAATAATGTGTGCAAGCAGTATGAGCCCAAGGCCCTAAAATGCATGGGTAGGTGCAAGTGATTGGACAAATAACCTGGAGCTAGGTAGCCAATCAAGTTGTTTGTCGAAGCGAGTGGGTTGGTGGAGTAACAAGTGAAATGCCAAAATTATGGTGGCCAAGAGACAAGTCACTCGGCCCTAAGTTGGTTGAAGAAAGGCCTTGAGGTGGCCAGGGAGAAAAGTGTCCCCATTTCAGTCATTCTTATAGTTTCTGGTAGGATGGCTAGGAAAGCTCTTACACTCTTTATGGGGGGAAGACTAGTGTTAGCTCTATACCACCCCCTTGGCTAGTGGGCAGGCGGGGGGCTGGCTAGTTTGAAGTGAGCTACTTTTAGGCAAATATGGTGTTTAGGTGGGTGGGCATCATTGTGTCATGAGTATGGCATGATGTCTCTTCAGGTCATGGTAAACTCAGGGATGGTCAGAGTTAGTAGGCCTTGTATCACGCCATTACATTAAACCATAGGGTTAGATGCTAGCATTCATTGTGCCCTTTAGTTTCCCCTCTTTGAAATGGATCAATGAGTATCTAAGGATCATAAGATGGTGTTTGCATAGGAAGGGCACCATCGAGCTTGAAAAATGAGTGGGCTAGTAGGTAGGCATGTTGCTAGACCCTTATGGCCAATTGGTAGAGGTGTGTTACAGCTAAGGTAACACACATGAGTCCCTTCAGGTGGGATCGACATGATATATGGTGCCCATCATGCATGTGGGCAGCTTAGAATGAGGCTAAGGGCTGAAGCCTTGAGATATGAGTTTCATAGGATAAGATAAGTCTAGTTGGCTTTGGGCTAGCTTCTGGGTAGCATACATATTGTGCCATTGCATTCTAGGTACAAGAGCTTGCAGATGATTTGAATAGGCATGGGTTGGATTCTCACCATGCTAGAATGAGATAATAGTATGAAAACCAAGGTTGTCTACCTTTATGAGCAAGGTGGGTCGGTGCACGAGACCTTAATGCACATGTTAGGCTTTGGAATGTGCTGGTGCTGCATTTTTTCTGCCTAGGACACCATCACCGAAGCATTACCAGAGAACTTGACTGGTACCATTAGGGGTTTCAGTGATTGGGGATTAGAGTTAAGGTGTGTGCACACATGATGTGCAATGGGTGATGGTCTTTGGCCCTTATTTTGGCCCTCTATTCCCCAAAAACCTTGACAACTCACACCCTCTTAAAAAGCATAAAAGTTTTACAGGTTTACAGCCAATAGCCATTCAATGTCCAAAATGGGGATGCTTTTTTCAAATGGCCAGAAAATCTTTTACAGTTTGATTTTTTAGTTGTATATTTTTGTGGATGCGAACGAAAATTCAAGGATCACGTATACCAAATTTAGGGCCAAAACTCCTAAAAAAAATTTCACAAATCCCAAACAATGAAAAATTTTGAAAATTTTGAAAAATAGAAAATGAGTCATCTTGCCATGAAACTTCACATCAAGGCTTAGAGGACCATTATATGAATTTAGAAGCTATAAAAATGGCTTTGGCATGGCAGAAATATGAAGATGTGCCGGATCTCACCTACTACTCAATCAATATATGGATGGTGTGCAACCTGGGCTTAAAATACTTGCACATGGTGTGTGGCCCACCATATGCCAAGACCAAAGGCCAACATGTCCCGATGGTAGTTGAAGCATGTGCACGTGTCATAGTCCTTAAGCTAGTCCAAGCCTAGGGTTTCTCTTTGAGTCAAAGAATAGTTTAAATTCTTGTGGGATAGTCAACAGCCAGGGGGACAAGACCTTGAGGCCTATTGGAGGCCCAGGTTATGGGGAACTATCCCAAAACAATGGTATGGGTAGTCATCAAGACTCCAGAGGCTCATGCATGATGTTCATTTTTGGTAGAATTAAGCCAGGCCCAGGTGCAAGCATTGGTGAGTGCTTATATGAATTTACAAGCCATAACAATGATAGTAGCAAAGCAAAAATATAAAGATGTGCTTGAGCCCACCTGCTACCTGATCGTGGTAGGAATGGTACATGGCCCAAGTCCAGGATACCCATGCATAGTGCACAACCCAACATGTGCCATTGGAGTTCAAGAAACTACCCAAACAAAAGGCCAACATATGACAATGGTGGTCAAAGCATGTGCCCAGACTAAAGGCCAACATGTCTTGATGGTGGTTGAAGCATGTGCATGTGTCACGATCCATAAGCTGGTCATGGCCTAAGGTTCTCTTTGAGTCATGGAACAGTTCTAGTTCTAGTGGGATAGGGTCTAATAGATAGGGGGACCAAGCCTTGAGGCCTACTGGAGACCCAAGTCATAGGGAACTAGCCTAGAACAGTGGTATGGGCAGTGCTGAAGACTCCAGTGGCTCAGGCATAGCATTTAGGTTTGGCAACATTGAGCTAGGCCTAGGTGCAAGTGCTAGTGAGTGGTGCACAAGCACACAGTTAGACTCAAGTGCAAGCGCTGATGATCAAGGTGTGGGCACATAGTTAGACCTAAGTGTGGGCACGCCTGAACATAGTCCTCAAAGGATCAAATTTGTAAGCTTCTAAAAGGCCTAATACTATAGCATATCTTTGACAAGTTAGAATTATGCTAAGCACTTGTGTTTGTAGGTTGACTTAGGCAGATGGAGTTAATTTTTGCCCAAAGCCACATGTAGTTTGGCTTAAGACTGGAGCCTATGACTCATGCACCAAGCATCTTTTGGTGGCAATGGCGATTAAGGGGTCAATAAGTACCTTAGGTGAGAGGTTCATGGTGCACATGGTGCACCATGTACCAACATCTAGGGCCCATTTGCACCGATGGTGGTCAAGGCAAGTGCCCACACCAAGTGCCAGTGTCACGATTCATAAGCTAGCCCAAGCCCAGATCATGTCCTTACTAGTGCCTTTTTTACCTTTTCTAGTAGTGCGTGTCTTACAAGCCTTTTGCCCTTAGGTGTGTTGATGGCTCATTTTGGAAGTAAACATTGTCTTGGATTGAGGTCGCACACTAAACTATGCTTTGATACAAACTATCAATGACTTTGGTCTTAAGCTTTGCAACCATGCAACCTTTGATAGGAAATTACTATTTATGTATGCGTAAGTGAGTTTTTAACCAGGTTGAGTAAGTGTGCCACTCACCAAAAACTAGTTAGACCTTCAAGAAATTGAACACTATAGTACACTAAGAAGGGATTGGTAAAAGAATACAAGATCTTTTCTATTGCTGGAGAAATGTGGCTTATGTACAAATGTGCTTGAATAACTTTGTGGGTTCACAAGTTCACTAGCTCATAAGTTGGTCCAATGGGGGAAGGGGCACCCCTATTTAGACTTAAGCCCCCATGGCCTTGGTGGTCACCAAGGGACAAGTGTATGGCTCTTATATGCATTCTAAAATATTCCAAGGCCCTTAGAGACATACAAGGTCAGTTAGTGAATTTCTAAAAAGAAGCTAGTTCTAAACACTTTATGGCGCACTGGGCCCAAAAGGTTCTAGGCTTTCTTACAAAGTGCCCATGCCTTGGGCCTTCCATAAGCTTTCTACCTGGTGTTATAGTAACCATACCCATTTTTGTATCTAGTTTTTCTAGAAGGTTCTACACCCATGCACTTGCCTGTGTCTAGGTTTATCTAGAGCCTTTGCACCAGTAGTGCCTGCATCACCCTTTTGGGACTTTTTAAAAGCTTTTCCCAAATGTCTTTAGGCTTAGCGTTGGGTAACTCTCATAGGGACTCATTCTCACAACTTGGTGCTTGAGTAAAGGTTGGCTTTTGGGCTCAGGTGCTAAGCTTGGCCTTGATGGTGGTCTTACAGGGT
Source organism: Durio zibethinus (assembly GCF_002303985.1). Next base: position 87,548 of record NW_019168248.1, read on the forward strand.
AAGACACATGCACGGGCTTAGCCAAGCCAAGGCATTTTTATGGTCGATGAGAAGGGGCCATGGAACTGCCAAATACTCGAAAGACTTGGCCAAACAAGCCTGTGACCACACTTCTACTTGCACCCCCTATGAGCTATTGCTTGATACAAAGACTTGTAATGGGGTTTGGGCAGCATCAACTGTAGGCACGAGCTTGAGCTTGGCACAGCTGAGCCCTTTTTCCACATGCATGCCAATCGGTTGAGGCCATAGGCACCTGTAGCTCACTAAAGCAACCAATCACCGGATAGCATGACTAGAAGGCATACATGACTTGCATTTCACTCCAGGATATTGCCATGGATGTACACAATGATAGGCCCATCATGCACACCTTTGGATAATCACCCCCTAGAGAGCATGATAGATTTTATAGATTTGCTACCAATAGACATTAAAGTGTCTGCAATGGGGAATTTTTTTCAAATAGGCATATCTCGCACAATAAGTTATAGTGCTAGTGGTGGTCAAAGTATGTGCTGACACCAAGGCCCAACATGTGCCAATGGAGTTTGAGGGAAGCGCCCATGCAAGGGCTAGCATGTGCTAATAGTATTCAAGGTAACTGCCCATACCAAGGGCCATCTTCTACCAATGTGGATCGAGGCTTGTGCTTGCACAAGTCTAGATTACACCAATGTTAATCGAGGCATGTGCCCACACTAGGTCTAGATTATGCCAATGTTGATCGAGGCATGTGCTTGCACCTAGGGCCAACATATACCAATGTTGGTTGAGCCAAATGCCCATACCAAGGGCCAGCTTATGCTGATGATGGTCAAGCCAAGTGGCCATACCAAAGGCCAACTTGTGCTAATGATGTTTGAAGCCTTGGCTAAAGTTCAATTTTGGGCCACAGTGCACATGCTGAGCTTAAGCATGTGCTCGTGCCACATCTTTTTGGCTAGGGCAGCATCACTGGAGCATCGTCAAAAAACTTGATCAGAGGCATTTGGGCTTTCAATGATTAAGGGTGGCAAGCTGAGGGGGTGTGCACACATGATATATGATGGGTGCTAGTCCTTAGCCATTCAAGTGTTTGAAATGGATATGCTTTTTTCAAATGGCCACAAATTCTGTACTTTGATTTTTTAGCTAAAGTTTTTTATGGATGCCAAAAAAAATACATGGATCACATATACCAAATTTGGGGCCAAAACTCTTTTTTAAAAAAATTTCAAAAATCTCAAACCATAAAAATATTTAAAAATCATGAAAAATAGAAAAACAAGTCATCTTGCCATGAAACTTCACATGAAAGCTTAAGGGACCATTATATGAATTTACAAGCGATAAATATGGCATTGGTATGGCAGAAATATGAAGATGTGCCTGAACCGACTTACTGCCCAGTTATGGTGCGCATGGTGCACAGCTCAAGCCTAGGATATCTGTGCATGGTGTGCAACCAAGCATGTACCAATGGTGTTCGAGGGAGCTACCTATACAAGGGACAACATGTGCCTATGGTGGTTTAAGTATGCATGAACACAAAGGTTCAACAAGTCCTTATAGTGGTCGAGGCATGTGCATGTGTCACAAGCTGAGACTTAAGTTCCAGGTTTACGCGGCTCCAGGACACGAGAATGAACTCTTTCATGTCCCAAATCAATCTAACACAAGAAACGATGTTAGACACTCTAGACTATGGGGCTTAGCCTTCCAGTACACTACAAAGTGAAAGGGCACAGCAAGTGCCAAAAAAAAGGCTAACAAAAGAACAACAGAAAAGTTGAAGGCTTGAGTAAAGATTTTATTACTCAATGGTTCTGGTGTGTGTACAATGAGGGTGGGGGACTCTCTATTTATAGCTAAGTCCCCCTTACATTTAGTGCTTGAGATACATTCTTAAACTCTAGAGATTACAATCCTTTAATTCTAGGAGCTAAGATATAATCCCTAATTCTAGGGGATTTGGTGCTGCTGCACAATCATTAACTCGCTAAAATCATGTTGAACACCAAGACTTCTAGAAGCCTCTAAATTTGATCCTCTCAAAGGTGTGCCTACACCTGGGCTTGACCATACACCCATACCTCAATCATCAGTGCTCCTACCTAGGTTTGATTGGATGCCCACTCATTGCTCACCAACGCCACCCTTGGGTTTAGCTCAATCCTACAAAACCTAAACACCTTCCCTGAGCCTCTAGAGTCTTAAACACTATTTGCCTTATTGTTCTGGGCTAGTTCCCCATGACTTGGACCTCTAATGCACCTCAGGGCATGGTCTTCTTCGCTGTCAAACTCTATCTTCCTAGAATTAGAACTACACTCAACTCAGAGAGAACCCCACTTGTCAAGAGTCGAGACTCAAACACTAGGCTTGCATGACTCTAGGACATGGGAATGGACTCTTTGCATCCCAGATCAGCCTAACACAAGAAATGGTGCATGGATAGTCTAGACTATAGGGCTTGGTTGCCTAGTATGTTACAAAATGAAAGAGCATAGCAAATGCTAGAAGAAAGGCTAACAAAATAACAACAAAAAGGTTAAAGGCAAGAGTAAAGATGTCAGTACTAAATGGTTCTGGTGAGTGTACAATAAAGGTGGGGCACTCTCTATTTATGGCTAAGCTCCCCTTTACATTTAATGCCTAAGATAAATTCCTAAGCTCTAGAGATTGCAATCCCTTAATTCTAAGAGCTAAGTTACAATCCTTGATTCTAGGGGATTTAGTGCTACTACACAATCTTTGACTTGCTAAATTAATGCTAAGCGACAGGCTTTCTAAAAGCCCCCAAATCTGGTCCTCCCAGGTTTGTGATTAAGCATGCCCACACTTGGGCTTAACCATGTGCCTACCCCTCAATCATCAGTGCTCATAGCTGGGTCTAACTAGGTGTTTATGCATTGCTCACCACTTCCTACCTTTAGTTGTGGCTCATTCCTGCCAAACCTAAACACCTTTTTTGAGCCTTTGGAGTCTCGTTCATTACTTGCCTCATTATTTTTGACTAGTTCCTCATAACCTGGATGACCAATGCACCTTAGGGCTTGGTCCTCTTAGTTGTTAGACTCTATCATACTAGAACTAGAACTGTCATTTGACTCGATGAGAACCCCTAGGTTTGGACCACCTTGTGGACCAGGGAGTACTCTTCCACTCATTCTAGCAACACCTTTATTGCTAAGGGGATGATGTGCCTAGCTTTTACATTGGTTCCAACTCCTACACCATGAACCAATTTTCCAACATTTTGGTCCCATACCCAAACATGTACTCTACTGGCTTTCATCATTCTCAATCTTATGTTCTTTACCACTTTGCTATAATGGCCTCTTTTACCCACGCTGCCAATACTTCTTGTGTTTCCTTTGAGTTGCTCACAATACACTATCTTATGAAGAATTTGGCTACACTGTGGGACTTATGCTGAGGCACTCAGCTACCACTAATTTCCCTTCATTAGCTCTTTAAGAGTTCCTAACCATTCAACAATCTCAACTAGCACCTGGCCACTCTTTTTTGGCTCTTTTTTGTGTTGTTTACCATTGCCACTCTTGCCTTCGGACAACCTTTCTACCCACTTGATGGTTAAAAGCTTCAAGCATTTCGTAACCTAATGTGGATTGGCATAAAAATAGTAACTTAAGGGCCCTTTGCACCTATTGGCGACTTTGTTAGTCTTGTAAAATCTAGGCTCCCTTGTAGCCATTTTCATCCTCGAAGAATAAACATCAATGTCTCCCCCCTTCTGGCATTTTCCCTTTAACCTTGGAGACTTGGTGCACTTAACCTAAGTCAATGATTCCATAGCAACTTTGTCCTGACTTGACTCTTACATGCCATTTTGTTGTATCATTGCCTTTACCCATGACTTTAGTCCATCAATAAAATGCATAGGCACTTCCACTCTCAGTCCCAAGCTTGCACCAGCAACAACAGTAGCTCATAATGTAGCATAGTCAAACTTGAGCCTAGCTAACTCTTCTAGCAAAGTTCTCACCACAGACTCTAACACCTCATTGTATTGCATGAGCTTCTCCATTGCCTTATTCAAGGATCCCTCAACATCTCTAAACTAGTATATTATCTAAAGAATGGCCTCTTCACACTTTGCTAATCGAGTGCTTGTTAGCACATATCTTGTTGAAACCTTCCCCTACTTCTCTATAGGTAGGCACTTCTTGAGTAACTTGCTTTGGTTTCCTATATGGTTTTCCCAAGCCATGCCTCAACATAAAACACACAAACTATTAGATCACGAATGCATAAATGACAGGATTACCTTAACTCAAGTAGGCACTCAAGTGATTCGATTCTAGTTCTCGCAAGCTAGCACACTAGTCTGTCAACATGGTACACCATACAACACATTATCGAGCACTAGTTTATACACTGGCTTAACACACAAGCCTCTCAATCAGGCTCTAGTATGCATACCTGCACACCTATACATCCGTACAATGTCATAGGCTAGGAGCTTAAGCTTAGCTATCGTATGGCCTTAGGCGAAAAACTACCATCTATATGCCTAAGTTAGCCTTTTCCTTGACTTTATGTCAAACACTTTTGCCGTACACTCCATTGGCTCCCAAAGAGCTTAGGAGAAAGCTAAGAAGGAGAGTTAAAGCAATTGTAACTTCTATTTACTTGATGCTATATACAATTGTTCGATGCCTAAGTCAATGACTTGGTTTTTCTTGTATAACTTCTAACTTCCTACAAATAAGGAGGAGGGCCCCTATTTATACTTGAGCCTCTCTAGCATATATGGCCCTTATTGATCCAAGTGTGTGGCCATCATAGGCCTTCTAGACCATTCATGGTTCCCAAACACTTCCTAGGTTGGCTAAGGCCTTTGCAAAATCTAGCTAGTTCCAAGCTCCTTGCTAAGCCCCAGGTTTGAAAGAGTTTGGGCAATCCTGCTGAGTGCTTGTGCCTAGTGGGTTTCAGATCATTCTTTGTCTGGTCACTGCTCTACCCATAGCTAAGGCCTTTCAGAGCCTTCCTCGTCTGGGTGTTATAATACCTACTACTATTCTCATGCCTGGCTTTTCTGGAACCTTTGGTGCCAACCCACCTAGCCTACCTCTAGGCTTCTCTAGACTCTTCTAAACTTGCACGCCTAGTGTATCTCCAAGCTAATATAGAGCCTGTTATGCCTACTACCCGTACTAGTTTGTTGATGCATTCTAGATCCTTCTAACAAGTAGTCTTCATTCTCGGTACTAAGATGCTCACCTTGCCATGCTCTCGCACTTTAGCCTAGGCTTTGGTCCATACACTTAAGCCTTGTATGTGTTTTTCAGACCTTGGTCTTAATCCTTTATGGTCTTTTGCCCATACCAACTTAAACAAGCTACATTTTTTAACCCACTTGGCTTAGGATTTGTGCACAAATCATGACATTCTCCTCCACTCATTTTAGCAACACCCTTATTGCTAGGGAATGTCATTCATTCATAGCACGTGCATGCTGGATTAATGTGCCACTCTCATCCTAATGTTTTTTGGCACACATTAGTTCTTGGTACATGATAGTTCTTAGTACACCTTTATAGTCATCCTTTGTTTTGATCATGATCCCAATGTGGTTCCCATGAAACCATGCTCGTCAAAGCATGTAGTGCCTTAGCTAGTAACATGCCACTACCTTTTCCCTGTGTTCAATGGGCCCTTTGAGGCATGCAACACTCATGGTACATGGGCTTCCATGATCCTGGCTTGTCAAAGCATGTACCACATTTATGTTTGATGTACCATTACCCTTTCCTCTACACCATGGGGTCCTTACCTTCTTCTTATGCTCAATGGGCCCTTTGAGGTGTGTAGCACACATGGGTGTAGGGTATGCAATGCTCACATCTAAGCCATTACCCATTCTATGACAAATCATCCATCTCTAGGATTGGTGACTCTTCATAGCCATACTCATCTTGCCCTCATTAGGAGCCTGAGAGATCCATTTTTCTTAGCTTAACCACCATCATGACTCTTACCATTGGACATTCCTTAAGTCCTCACAATGGCTTTGGGCTTCTTTCGCTGTGGGTGTTCCCTCACCTTATGTGGTCTTGAGCATAAGAAACAATTACAGGACATGGTCACCCATACCTTTGTCCTAAACTGAACCATTGGTCCTTGCCTTTAGATATTGTAGTTCTTCATTGGCTTCCTCTTCCCCTATCAAATTGCTACTCCCATTTCCCCTATCAAGACCTTACCCTTGGGCTCAACCTTTAGCCTTAGGCTATGGAGACTTAGTGCACCCAACCTTGACCACTAACTCAATAATTACAATACTCCTACTTTAAGTCCCATACCCTACTACTTCACTCGACTCTTACCCATGGCTTTTACCCTTCTTTAGACTCTTCTCATGTGGAGTCTAGCACTTGGATGAGATCATTAGTGCCCTTAAACTAGCTTTCATGGATGATGATCTCTCATTTGAACTAACCTTTCTCCCTTTGCATGTAGGTGGGTGGCCTTCATGCATATTAGCCATGCACTCAAAGACAAATATGAAGCTCGAACTAAGAATCTCTCATAGTTCCTTAAGAGCACTCAAGCATCCTTATGCCTTACTCTCAACACCTATGATCAATAATGCTTACACCACCTACCCTAATTGCAAGTCAATCGCACAATTGGCACACTAGCATGCAAGCTACTTATACAACCTAAACTGATATCAACATTAGTCATAATGAAGGTTTTGAAACCTTTGCTTGGAACTTGCTCTGATACCAACTATCACGGGATAGGAGCTTAAGCCTAGCTACCATGCGACCTTAGGCAAGAAATTACCATCTGTATTCCTAAGTCGGCCTTTTCCTTGACTCTTTGCCAAACAATTTTGCCATGCACTCCATTAGAGCTCTAAGAGCTTGGGAGAAAGCTAAAAAGGAGAGTTAAAACAGTTATAACTTCTATTTAGTTGATGCTCTTTACAATTGCTCAATGCCCAAGTCTATCACTTGGTCTTTCATACTTGTGTAGCTTTTAACTTCTTACAAATAAAGGGGGAGGGCCCTTATTTATAATTGAGCCTCCCCAGCACATATGGCCCTTATTGATCCTAGTGTGTGGCCATCATAGGCCTTGTCGACCATTCCATAGTTCGTAAACACTTCCTAGGTCAGCTAAGGCCTTTGTAGAATCCAATTGGTTCTAGGCTCCCTATTAAGCCTCGAGTCTGGAAGAGTTCAGAAACTCTTGTTGAGTGCCTGAACCTAGCAGGTTCTAGAACCTTCCCCATTTGGTCACTGCTTTACTCACAACTACGGCCTTCCAAAGCCTTTCTAGTCTGGTTGCTACAATACTCACTATTGTTCTTGTGCTTGGCCTTTCTAGAACCTTTAATGCCAATGCACCTAGCCTACCTCTAGGCTTCTCTAGGCTATTTTGCACCTATATGCTTGGCCTATCTTCAGGATAATTTAAAGCCTTCTATGCTTGCCTACCCATGCCACATTTCTAAGGCATTCTAGATCTTTCCGACAAATAGTCCCTATTCTCGGGACTAGGCTGCTCACCTTGCCATGCTCTCGCACCTTAGCCTAGGCCTTGGTTTGCACACTTGGGCTTTGTATGTGCATTTAGGACCTTGGTCTCAATCCTTCCTAGTCTTTCATTTGAACCTACTCAAACAAGCTATGTCTCTTGCCCCACTTGGCTTAGGATTTGTGCACAAACCATGACACATAGCTTGCCCAACACACCCATAACATATAGCAACAAGCTATCGAGCACCTATCCTACACTCTAGCATGCTTGCACCTAGCACACCAGGAGTGTTTCACTAGCACACAAGCACAGTAGCCCATCTAGCACCTAGCACCCCAAACTAGGCTTTGATACCACTTGTCATGAGTTGAGACTCAATCTCCAAGCTAGCATAGCTCCAGGATATAGGAATGGACTCTTTCACGTCTCAGATCAGCCTAAGATAAGAAATGGTGCACAGACACTCTCAGTTGCAAGGCTTGGCCACCCAATATGATGTAAAACAAAAGGGCATAGCAAGTGCCAAAAGAAAGGCAAGACTAAGGACATTATTACTTGATGGTTCTAGTATGTGTACAATGAGGGTGGGGGACTCTCTATTTATGGTTGAGTCCCCGTTATATTTAGTGCCTAAGATACATTCCTAAACTCTAGAGATTATAATCCCTTGATTCTATGAGCTAAGATACAATCCTTGATTCTAGGGTATTTGGTGCTGCTACATAATCCTTGACTTGCTAATATCATGCTAAGCAGCAAGCCTGCTAGAAGCTTCCAAATCTAATATTCCCAAGTCTATGTTTAGGTATGCCCATACTTGGGCTTGATCATGTACCCGTAGCTTAATCATCAGTGCTCTTACTTGGGTCTAACTAGGTGCCTCTATATTGCTCATCAATGTCTACCTCTACGCTTGGCTTAATCTTGCCAAACTTAAACACCTTCTCTAAGCCTCTAGAGTCTTGATCACTACCTACCCTATTGTTCTAGGCTAGTTCCATGAGACCTAGATCTCTAATGCACCTCAAGGTCTGGTCCCCTTAGTTGTTAGACTCTATCCTGCTCGAACTAGAACTACTAATCGATTTAAAGAGTACCCTAGGGCCTGGACCAGCTTGCGAATGATGACACATGTACCAAGGGTCATTTGGTGTCGATGGTGATCAAGGCATGTGTATATGTCATGGTCCGCAAGCTAGTTGTCATGGGCCATGCTTTGCCTAGATTGAAATTGCACTTCCGTGTAGCACCAAGACTACTTTTAGTTGATTTCAGCCTTTCTCAAGCCCATTTCTCCTTAGACAAATCATTTTTTATCCTTCAAGCCACATACTCATGAGCCCTTCTTGGCTTGAACCCTATAAAGTCACATGCAACATTCTCAAACTCAATAGGGAGGAACCTAACTCCCATCATCATAAACAACCCATGATTCTCATGGTGGCTCAAAGCACCCATCTTTGCCCATAGGTATCAAGGTCCCGAGCTTCGACCCACCTAGCTCATAAGGGGTGCACAGCCCCGATTCTTATGATATTATCTCATTCTAACATGGTAAGAACTTAACACCTTACCTACCTACATCATACGTAAGCTCTTGTGCCTTGAATCTAAAAGCATAACACAGATGCTGGTTAGCAGCCAGCCCAAAGCCATACTTGGCTCATCTCGTCCCATAAAGCTCATATCTCAAGGCTTTAATGCTTTGCCTTATTCTAGGCTATCCACATGCATGATGGACTCTTGACATGATGCCCATCCAGTCTTACGAAAATTGGGTGTGCTACCTTGGTTGTAGCACACCTCTACCAATTGGCTACAAAGGTCTAGCAACATGCATGCCGACTAGCCCACTCGTCCCTTAAGCTCAATGGTGCCCCTCTTATGCAAACACCATCTCATGATCCTTAGTTGCTCATCGAATTGGCTCAAGGAGGGGAAACCGAGGGTCATAGGAAATGCTAACATCTAAACTCATGGTTCAACACAAAGGCACGATACAAGACTTATCAGCCCCAACCATCCCTAGGTTTGTCGTGACCTTAAGAGGTACTATGCCATACTCATGACCCAATGATGCCTACCTAGCTAGGCATCACATATGCCCAGGAGTAGCTCACTTCTGACTAGCAAGGTCCTTGCATACCCCTTAACTAAAGGATGGTGTAGAGCTGACACCAGTTGTCCCCTTATAAAGAGCATAAGAGATTTCCCAACCATCTTACTAGGAACTATAAGACTATTTGAAATGGGGACACTTTTCTCCCTAACCATCTTAGAGCCTTTCTTCAACCAACTCAGGGCCTAGTGACCTGTCTCTTTGCACCATAATTCTTACATTTCATTCGTTGATCCATTGACACATTTATGGTTACCTGTGCATGATTTCAACTGATAGCACCTAGCAGGCTACTTGGCTTTAGGGTGCCCACCTATTGGCTTACACTTGCCCTCGCATCTTGGAGACGGTACTCACACTGGCTACACATACTATCAACAACATGTTCTTAGGCTTACACTGCCCATGAATAGCTCCAAGACCACAGTCCCAACCATGAGGCCTCGTGTGTTGCTTAGCTCAAGGTCAGTCATGGTAGGATGAAGCACACTAAAGGCTGACCATGACACTTTCCCCCACTTACTACATCGATGCCAAGACCACACCCAACTCTCTTGTTAGATACAATTGACATTTTATCATATGTCTCTCACTTGGTCCCTTAAAGATTGGGTCGAGATCCTTTCACATAAGGCACTACCCAAAATACTCTTTCATTGCTAATGTAGATGGGTCTTGTTCTAGCTCCAATGCACCTCTATGCTATCTCTACATATGACTATTAAACTCAAACTATTGCTCGACAAATACCACTGCACTACTTCACCCACGATCACATCATGTTACAACCTTGAGGCATATCATTGATCATGACCCTTAGTCAAATGAATGACCACCTACTTCTTCATACATTGGTATGCTTTGCTGGACATGACCCATCACACCAACTGCACATCTATGACACCAACTTTTTGATGCTCCCCTCTAGACATGGTGCTTAGGTCAATTACCCTCATACGTCACCACCCATAATAGACCCTAGCATGGTGGCATTCAAACACTTTGATCATCTCACAACTTAGGTCCTTTTGGCCCCTCTAAGGTCACTTTCCTAGGTGTGGCCCTCTGGCCAACCACCCTCATGGTGGCACATTAATGCTCACTATCTCAAACTTAAACTCAATGCTTAGATATCTTATAGGCTTTACTATCTTGGCATAGCACGACCAGAAATCAAAAGTCTTTCCCACTTTTAGTTGAACTCAGCTCAGCTTTCCATGTAACCATGTCTCCATGATGGTTCCACAACTCGTCTACCTTGACTCTAGCATATCTCAAAGGGCAATTCAAAGCCCCCATAAAGCCTAAGGATCCATTGATCCACTTGATGACTCTGTTCACTAACTGTTCAATCCCATTGGATAATATTTACTAAAAAAGGTTCTATATTTGGCTCAATCAATTGGCTAGATTTTGCCTTGCTCAAACTCATCTAGTTTGCTGACCAAATCTTACTTAAACACCAATACCATCAACTTACTTAACTTAATCAATTTTTTAACCCACATAACTCAAGGCCTTGTCAATTGGCCAATTCTTGCTTACTCCTTTCATTGAACTGCACATTGTTCTACTCTATTGACCACTGTTCTAGTCCACTGACCACCACATGTCATAAAGCCTTCTCTTTTAGCCAATATAAAGCATGGTCTACTGATCTACACACTCTTGTGATCCTCTAACTAGAAGAACTCATGGTTTGCTGACCATTACAAAATTAAGGCTTTCATCATTAGCTAACTCAAACTTCTTTACCTCTGTAGAATGGCTCTATGCTTGGATCTAAATGCTTGGCTTGTACCCCTATAGGTAACTACACCACACAATAAGTGCATACATTAGTAACTGATCTCAATATGCATGACTCATGTCTTTCAAAATAAAATTGATTCGGCCCACATGGCCTTACTCAAAAACCATTTCAAGATATAGTCCCATTTTCACATTTCGGTCTCAACATAGTTTTTCCATCCAAACAAGCTAGCACCTCTTATTAGGTAAAGCTAGACTCTCATGCCCTTTCACTTAGCATCCAAGAGTCTCCTCGATGGCCTTTCACTTAGGCCACTTTTTCCCATTTATCGACTCGATGGCTCATTCTTGAGCTCACATTTCCATGATATTGCAATCTCACCTCAATAGCTCTCTTTGAGCTTTACACCGCTTTAATTTCTCATTATCATGCCCACACTTATTCCACTTTAATCCCACCACTAAGTCAAACTAGGCTCTAATACCAAAATGTCATGGGCCATGCATTCCTTAGATCGAAACCATGCATCCGTGTGGCACCAAGACTATTTTTAGTTAAGGACAGCCTTTCTCGAGTCTATTTCTCCATAAATAGATCATTTTCAATCCTTCAAGTTACATACTCATGAGCCCTTCTTGGGTTGAATCCTGTAGGGTTACATGCACTATTCTCAAACTCAATAGGGAGGAACCAATCCCATTAGCATAATTAACCTACGATTTTCAAGGTGGCCCTGAGCACCCATCTCTACTCACAAGTATCAAGGTCTCAAGCACTAACCTAACTAGCTCATAAGGATGTATAACCCTGGTTTTCATGATATTATCTCATTTTGGCTTGGTGAGAACCTAATACTATGCTTGCTCACATCGTACACAAGCACTCATGCCTTAAACCTAAAGGCACAACATAGATATGGTTAGTAGCCAGATCAGAGCCATACTTAGCTCATCTCATCCCTCATTTTAGGCTACCCACACGCATGATAGACACTTAACATGATGCCCATCTCACCTTAAAGAACTTGGGTATGCTACCCCAACTGTAGCACACCACTACTAATTGGCCACAAAGGTCTAGCAAAGTGCTTGCCTACTAGCCATTCATCCCTTAAGGATGATTTGCCCCTCTTACATAAACACCATCTCATGACCCTTGGTTACTTATCAAACTAGCTCGATGAAGGGAAACTGAGGTGCATATTGAATGTTAGCGTCTAACCCTGATGGTTCAACATAAAGGAGCAATACAAGGCCTGCTGGCCCCAATAGTCCCCATATTTCCCATGACCAAAATAGGCACTATGCCATACTCATGACCTAATGATGCCTACCCACCTAGACACCACATGTGCCTACAAATAGCTCACTTTAGACTAGCCATGCCTTTGCCTACCCAATAGCCAAGGGGTGGTGGAGAGTTGACACCGGTCATCCCTTATAAAGAGTGTAAAAGATTTCCCAACCATCATATTAGGAACCATAAGACTATCTAAAATGGGGATGCTATTATTTTTAACCATCTCAGAGCCTTTCTTCAACCAATTTTGGGCTCGGTGACTTGTCTCTTAGCCACCGTAATTCTCATATTTCACTAATTGCTCCACCAACTCACTCGAAGGTGCCTATACATGACTTCGACCAACAACACCCAACTGGCTACCTAACTTAAAAGTGCTCACCCACTAGCTCGCACTTGTTCATGCATCTTAGGGCCTAGGGCCCACACCACTCGTACACACTATCAGTAACATGTTCCTAGGCTTACACTATTCATACACAGCTCTAGGACTATTATCACAACCATAAGGCCTCATTCGTTGCTTGGCTCAAGGTTAGTCCTAGCAAGATTAGGGTACATTAGGGCTGGACCATGACATCAGTCTAAGCCTAAAGGTTCACTCCTAGTTAAGGAGTAGTTCTAGTTCTAGTAGATAAGGTCTGATAGCCATGGGGACCAGCTCAACCCACCTTGCTAGTTCTGTTTATAAAAAATGGCCCCCTTAGAGCTATTGATTCCATGGCATGGCTCAATGAAGCAGCAACATCATCTTACCAATTTAAAGTTTGAGAATAGGTCAAGGGCATATCATTAGCTTTACCCTATAGAACTCACTAAAGGTGCAACTATCCTAAGGGAAACTTCAAAGGAAACTAGCTACTAGATGGTTTGATTAGTTTTTTGCTCCTATACCCAAGTTAGATGAACGATTTCAACATCAATATCATTGTGGGCCTCCACTAGAGTTTTCTTTGGCGTCACCTTACTCAGGTATGGTTCACCATCTTTTAGATCTTGACAAGCATGCTCACACTCAAACCCTTCTTAGAAGATCAAGGTTGGTAGGTAGTGCACCTATGAGGTATCCCGCCAATCAACTTCCTTACGTCATACAAGTTTTTTAGTCCATTGACTCACACACATGTTAGTCTCCTTAGTTCATGTTTTAAGATGGGCTAGATTAGGAGCCTATAGGTTGATGTCAGGAGCACGTGGGTACCAAGTTACACCAAGGTGGTGTGTGTTACATTCCATAATCGTGGTGACAATGTCTCTAAGGGCACATCAAAAGCTTGAGCTTGGGCCGCTACTATGACCTAAATTGGTCCACTCTCTGAACCAATTGATAAATCGACTGATCGACAGACTGGCTCTTACCATTCTACATTCGACTGGGGTACATCACTGGCCCCATCTACTTTCTTCCTAATAATTTCAAGCACTCTTTAACTCTCTTTTCAAAGTCCTTTTCATTTTTCGCTTATGGCACTTGTTCACTATCAATCTCTTAAGTGTATTTAGCCCCACACAGAATTTATAGCTTGATTGGGGCTGTATTTTTAAATAACCTGACTCACAAACAATGCCTCATTGTGTGATAAGGTCTTAGCACAATGTAGCTCTCACTGTCTTGGTGCCCTTTTCCAAAAGAGTTCGATCTAGTCTACTATTGAGGATGCTTCTCCAAACTATAATTCAGATGCCATGGGTGCTTGATTCTCAAGCTAGGCTCTACTCAGTTCACTCATCATTACTAAAAAAATCCTAGTAAGTTTTTTTTTCTTCGCTTATTGTTGTGCTTAAACTCAATAGGTAATCCCACCTGACCTAGGGTCATAATACAAGCATCAGAGGGTCTGATAGGGTCTAGATTGATAACGAGTGTGCATCACTAGAGACGAGGCACGTTGAAAGCTTTACCACTAATGATCATGGCATTATCATTATCGGGGACTCACTTTTGGGCCAACCACAATCGATGAGATCACGAGAGGCCATCTTTTGCCTTCTCACCCAAAGCCTAATGGGTGAGGGGTTAGAGGGGGCGATGATGCATTACACCTAGGTAGGCATGCACTCGGCCTAATGGCTTGGGGTGCAACTTGTATTCAAAGACGTGATGGTTTATGAGATTCTGCAATTCGCACCAAGTATCACATTTCGCTATGTTCTTCATTGATGTGAGAGCTAATATATCATTTACCGAGAGTCATTTTGGTTTTTTATGAAAAAAAGAGTCATGGTAACACCTATGAATGCATCGTAAATAGGATGGTCGTGGCACATACTGGTTTCTTTCCATGATTCATGCTGAGGGTTCATTATTCAATCATGAAAGATGATATCGATCATTTCACCTACCCAAAAGGTGAAACAAATTAACCATCATGCATGCTTAGGGCTAAAAGGGACTCCAAGCACAGAGGCACCCTCACCCCCTTGATGTTTCATTAATGTATTCACAAGTTGTTCATTAAACAGGTTTCGACAATGATCCTTCTTTAGGGTCACTTATAGAAACCTTGTTACGACATCTCCTTCCTCTAAATGATAATGTTTAATGGACTTTTTGTGATGTTACAAGTAGTAAATTGTCCACATCATCATGATCTAAACACTTCATCAGACCATTCAATCGGTAAAAATGACAAGCAGTGTGTACAAAGGGTAGGGACTTAATTAACACAAGCTAATGACTCACACTTACTTGGAATTCCTCGTTGAAGACCAACAATTGCAATGATCTATCCCCATTATGATGACATTTTAAAGATTACCAAGGCCAATTAGCCAAGGCTATAGACTAGTTGAATACGTTAGTGTAGCATGGTTGCAACGTAGAACATCTAAAGGCATAACAGACCTATTATTTCCTCAAACTTCCTTGGCCTAAGTGGCCATAGTCCCTTTAAGAAACTGGCCATGAAAGATCACCTTTGCATAGCTAGTTAATAGGCTGAGGTCTTGTTCATTAACAGAATTAACTAGACAAATCACTCCACCAATTAAGAATGGACATGCACCACCACCCATAGAATCAAGAAAGAGCTCTCAATCAGTCAATACTTATTATGTTTGGACCTAGTAAGTTTTCTCATGTTGAGTCAAATTAAGCTGCATGCTCCACTGTTGGTGGTGCCTTTTAGTCAATTCTTTTAGGTTTCAACCTTGGGACCATACTCCTCTCAAAATCTAAAGATTTTGATTTCTCATAAGGTGCTAGCAGAGTCCTAAAAATAACATCTTTCGATCCCTAGTCAGCATCATTTATGGTAGAGACTAGAATGGCATCTGATCATTTTCAAGCCCCTAACATTCGTTCTTGATTAATGAAAACATCCTTGGCAAATGCTTTCATAGTTGTTCATCTTTCATAAATCAAAGAATTCCATCTCTAACTATGAAAAATGAATGCCCTCAATTGTCCATGTTAATCATTACTCTGATCCTAAAGGCCAACATAATAGGATCGAAATGCTATAATGTTATCCCATGCTAATGTATATAAGTGTAGGCTTGCTTTAAGCACTCTAATTTCTTCAAAAGAACAATGTTGGAGGAATGACTTGGCCAGTTAAGGCCATGAAGGCATCATCTGTAGTAGGGACAAGTAGATTGATGCTCACTGTGAGATGGACCGATGACCCAACCTTAGTTCCAACTATGAGCTTTTTTCCTACAACAACTTAAATATATGCTATTGGAGCTAGAATTACTATGCTTGTTGGCATAAGACTTGCCCTTATATGGATCTTTGTTAAGGGATTTAGATTGTACTCATATCAATTACAAGACTCATAGAGCCTAGTATTGTTATTTATTGTCACTACCTCCCCATGTTAGGATTGGGTAATTTATGCACCTACTACATTCCTCGGATGTGGTAGCTATTTCTTAAGCTCCCTTTATAGAATCAAACCCTAATTTTCCATCACCCATCACCACCATAGTAGGCCACTATCCTACCATCAAAAGTTGATAGGGCAAAATTTTGAATGATGCATCACTGGCACAAAGGCCATGCAATTTGTTGAGTTATCATGAATCATCAAGCAATGGGCAAAGCCCTTATCGACCTTTTATCTAATAAATGCATCCCTCTAGAAGTTAAGGTTTGTTGCATATATTAGCTCTCGAATTACTATGGTTATTCAAGTAGTAGATCAATCAAACAAACTATAATTGATTTAATAAGCCATTCATAGTTACACAGCCTAAATTAGTTCATACTTAGACATGCATGGCTTAATCTTTGAGACAAGTATATGACTACTATCAGATCAACCAAGCCGTATTCCTTTGGGATGTTGGCACCGTATGAGCCTTAACGCACTGACTGAGTGGCAAAGAGAGCTAACACGAAGCATAAGCGTCAAGTGTGTTAAACACATAAAATGCATAGCATCAAATGAACAAGGGTTAAGAGCCCACACCTATGAAACATTTTGCATTTGAGAGCATAATTGAACACCAATGTACCAATGTGGCCATGGAGGTTTGAGTGGCATACTTAGGACATAGGGCATGATTAAGGTTTGACTTATAGCCCCTAATGACATAAGATGGATAAAGGATGGCAAGGCATCTGGTTTCTATCAATTTAGGTACATAGCATAGGATTTTTATTGCACCCCCAAGGTATGATGACCACATAGGGAGAGATTAAAAAGGATGGCAGGTTGATAGTTTGATGCAACGAGCATGGAGCCTGTTAACATACATAACTATAGCACCACTCATATGCCCATTATGTACAATTGGCAACATCCATGCACACTGATCCATAAGTTACCCAATCAATTACTCAACGAGTGAGCAAAAGAAATGATGTACAAGGCCATGTCATAACCACATGGCATGGGAAAATACAAGGAAAAGCCATGAGATTTCCCTTGCCATCCAACAAACAACAATGGCATGACACCACTAATACTTGGTCTAGCTAGGACTGCACATGCAAACTCCTCTGTCACCTCCATAAGGGATGTTACTCGATTCAACTACTTGTTCCTGGGGTCTTGGGTAGCCTCAACTACATGCAAGGGCTTGGCCAGGCCAAGGCATTTTTGTGGTCAACAAAAAGGGATGGTGGGACTACCAAATACTTGAAAAACTTGGCTAGACCAAGCCTATGACCTTAGCTTTTGCTTACCCTACCCTAGGGGACTATTACAAGATTTAAAGACTTGGTTTGGGCTCTAGGGCAGCATCAGCCATAAGCATAAGCTTAAACTTGGCATAGCTGAGCCTTTTTTTTGCATGCATACCAATCAATCGAGGCCATAACCACCTGTGAGTCACCAAAGCAACCAATCATTGGACAACGCTACAAAAATACAGACACAGCCTGGATTTTACTTCGAAGACATTGTCGTTAATGTATGCAATGATAGGTCCATCACGTTCACCTACTCTTTTTGTAAAGGGAAAGAGGGCCCAAACAACCAGCCTCTAAAAAGGTTGAAAAATTTGATAGATATGCTAGCAGTAGACATTAAAGTGTCTAAAATATGGACATCTTTTTAAAATAGACATATCTAAGACCAAGGGTCCGTAGGTGCTAATAGTGGTTGAGGTAATTACTCACATCAAGGACTATCTTCTATCGATGCTGATCAAAACATATGCCTGCACCAGGTCCAAATTATGCCAATACTAGTCAAGGCATGTGCCATCACTAAGGGCCAACATGTGCCTATGGTCATGGAGAAGTGCTCATACTAAGGGCCAGCTTATGCCAATGATGGTTGAGGTATATGTCTACACCATGCACTAACATGTGTCATTAATGGTCATGACCTTGGCTAAAGTTTGATTTTGGGCCATGGTGCACATGATGGGCTTAGCCATGTGCTGGTGCCATTTTTTTTCCTACAGTACCATCACCTGAGAAGTAGCTGGTGGCATTGAGGGTTTCGATGATTAGAAGTGAGGGGTCGAGGGGTGTACGCATATTATGTGTGATAGGTGCTGGTCCTTAGCCCTTATATTAGCCTCTTATCCCTCAAGGAATCTCAACAACTCACACCCCCTTAAAGAGGGTAAGAGCTTTTACAAGTTCGCAACCAATAGCCATTCAAATGTCAGCTTTTACAAGTTCGCAACCAATAGCCATTCAAATGTCTAAAATGGGGATGCTTTTTTCAAATGGCAACAAAATCTTCTACATTTCTATTTTTTGGCTAAATTTTTTTATGGATGCTAACAAAAATACAAGGATCATGTATACCAAAATTTGGGCCAAACTCCTAAAATATTTTCAAAAAAATCTAAATCATGAAAAATGAAAATGAGTCATCTTGCCATCAAACTTCACATGAAGGCCTAAAAGACCATTATATGAATTTTCAAGCCATAAAAATGGCATTGGCATGGCAAAAATATGAAGATGTGCCTGAACCCACTTACTGCCTAATCATGGTGTGCATGGTGCATGGCCTAACATCTGCTAATGGTATTTAAGGGAGCTACCCATACAAAGGCCAACATGTGCCAATAGTGGTTGAAGCATGTGCTGAGATAAAGGCCAATAAGTCCCAATGCTGGTTAAGGTAGGTGCATGCATCGAAGGTCATTTAGTGCCTATAATGGTCAAGGCATGTGCATGTGTCATAGTCCACAAGCTAGTCTAGGCCCAAAGGTTTTCTTTGTGTCAAGGAACAATTCCAGTTTTAGTGGGACAGGGTCTGATAGCTAGGGGGACCAGGCCTTAAGGCCTACTGGAGGCCCAGGTTATAAGAAAATAGCATAGAATAGTGGTATGGGTAGTGATCAAGACTCTAGAGGCTTAGGCACTGTGTTCAAGTTTGACAAAATTAAGCTAGGACTAAGTGCGAGTGCTAGTGAGTGATGTGCAGGCACACAATCAGACCCAAGCTTAGGCACTAATGATTAAGGTGTGGGAGCATAGTCAAACCCAAGTGTAGGCACTCCTAAACATAGTCATAGGAAGATCAGATTCAAGGGGTTCTAGAAAACTTAATACTACAGTATAATCTTTACAAGTAAAA
Source organism: Durio zibethinus (assembly GCF_002303985.1). The sequence continues at coordinate 107,208 of NW_019168248.1, forward strand.
ATTATGTGAAGCACTTAAGTTTTGTAGGCCTACTTAGGCACACAAAGTCAATTCCTTATCTAAGGCCACACGAAGTTTAGCTTATGGTCAGTGGTTGTGACATATGCACCAAGTGCCATTAGGTGTCAATGGCACTTAAGGGATAGACAAGTGGCTTGGAAGGGATAAAAAAGTGGTGGGAAGGTCATGGTATACATGCCACACCAAGTGCTGACATCTGGCAATGGTGTCTGAGGAAACAACCCCCCAAAGGCTAGCATATATCGATGGTGGTCAACATATGTGCTGAGACCAAGACTAAAATGTCTCAATGGTGGTCAAGGCATGTGCATGTGTCATGGTTTGTAAGCTAGTCTAAGCCCAAAGGTCCTCTCTGAGTCAAGAAGCAATTCTAGTTTTAGTGAAACATGGTCTGATAGTAAGGGGGACCGGGTCTTAAGGCATACTAGGGCCCAAGTCCTGCAGAACTAGCCCAAAGCAGTGGTATGGTGTCACAAGCTAAGCTTTCATTCAATGAAGCGATAGACCGTATGGCACTTGGATGGACACTTTCACATAAGTTAGCTTAGTTTGATATCTTAACCAGTGTGACAACCTAACAATACACCGATTACTCACTCCTTCTAAAGAGCTTAAGAAAATTTATAGCTATGCTACCTAGAGCCATTATAATGTTTGAAATGGGGACACTTTTTCCTAGCACATGAGATTTATCACTTCCCTTGGCACTTCTACTCAATCATAGCCCTATACATGGGTGGCTAATGACATCCTATGCCTAATCATGGCCCTATACAAGGTTGGCGCATGACATCTTCCCCCACCTCTTCTGTTAATGACTTCATTAACCTGTTCACCTAAAATTCTTCAATCTTTAGCTATAATGCTCAGAGGTCATGGTATCTCTCCTAACTATTTTCTTTTGGTCCTAAGCCCTCCCACTTCACTAAATATTTATGAACTATTCTTCGAGATACTTGGGATACCTTGCTAGCTAAAATCTTTTCAATTTGATGTTTTGATGGTGGCTTCATGCTAATGGTAGCCCTAGTTGATTCAACATGACTTGCATCTATGGGGTTTACCTGTTAGAGCTTTAAGTTGCTCACATGGAACACTGAAAACACCTTCACCCATTTTGGTGGGTTGATTTAGCTAGAGGCATTTCCCACTTTGGAAAGAATCTTAAACAGACCATCATATTTATGCACCAACCTACGATCCTATTTTCTTAGGAACTTGGTTTGTTAGAGCACTAGTCTGACAATAACAGGATCACCAACTTTGAATTGTTATGCCTTTCGACCTTTATCTACCCACTTCTTCATGTGCTTCAATGCCTTCTCTAAGTATGCTTGTGCAATTTTTGCATTTTGTCTTCATTCTTTGCTAAGGTTGAAGGCTCCTGGATTTTTTCCTCAATATAGCTCAAGAGATGTATGCGATAGTCTTGGTAGTTGTCCAGTGACCACATCAAATGAAACCTTGTTTGTAGAAGAACACTATTGCAATTAAAATTAAACTGAGCTACATCCAACAATGAAGGCTAATTCTTCTTATTAGCTTGAACAAAGTGTCTTAAGTCTCCTCTGACAACCCATTAAATTGTTCGATTTGACCATTAGTTTGAGGGTGATAACTTTAAAAGATGTTGAGCTAAGATCCCAAGATCTTGAAAAGCTCTCTCTAAAATGGCCTAGTGAATGTCAGATCCTTGTCACTAACAATAGTTTAAGAGAGGCCCTAAATCTTGATTACATGTTTAAATATTAGCCGGGCAGTATCTTTCACAATGTAATACTTTTGGGCAGGAATGAACATAGCATATTTTGAGAAATAGTCAATCACCACTAGGATAGACCCAAGATCAACAACCTTAGGAAGGCCCGATATAAAGTCAATGGAGATATTTTCCCATGGTTTTGTAAGCACAAGTAATGGTTCAAGCATGCCTGCTAGTTTTTTCTTTTCAACTTTGTTCTATTGGCAAACAAAGCAAGTTTTCATATAGTTTATCATATCTTATCACATGTAAGGCCTATAATAGCCTTGTTTTAGTAAAGCCAAAGTATGTTGCAAACCAAGGTAACCTACCCATGGTGTGTCAGGGCATTCCCTCATTACCATCTATCTTAGACCTCTTGCTTTTAACATAAACAACCAAGGACCCTTAGTCAATAAGACCCCATTTTCTTACCAAAAGTACTTGGACGTTCCTTCTTCTACTAGCTTCAAGATTGCACTAGCCTATGGGTTTTTATTCAGATTATCTTTAATTAGGTTGCAAATATCTATTGTGATTTTACTAGCCACTATAAGGTTGATTCTCCTAAGGGTAGCCAACTCTGCCTATCTACTTAATGCATCTACCACTTGATTAGTTCTTCTAACTGTGTGTTCAAAACAAAATTCAAATTTGGCTAAAAACTCTTACCATCTAGCTTGCTTAGCTGTGAGCCTCAACTGGGTGAGAAAATGACTAACCGTTGCATTATCTATCTTAACTACAAATTGTGAACCCAACAAATAATGTCACCATGGAAAACTGCCAGGACTTCTTTCTCTTAAAACGTATATATCCTTTTAGCTTTGCTCAACTTTTAACTTTCAAATGCTATCGGGTGCCATTCTTCCAAAAGCATTCCCCTAAAAGCAAAATCAAATGTATCTATTTGAACTTCAAAAAGCTTCCCAATGTCATAGAGAGCCATGATAGGCTCCTTCATCATGGTTTTTTTTCAAGCCCTCAAAAGCCTCCTGACGCTCACTTGTCCAACATCATTTATACTCTTTTTCCAACAGCTCCATAAGGGTTGTGATTGTACGAGAGTACCTATCCATAAATCTCCTATAATTACTAGCCAATCCCAAAAATGATAGGAGTTCACTGACATTCTTTGGTGTTGCCTACTCTTTGATAGCATTAGCTTTTTCCATGTCTATTTAAATTTGGCTTAGAAAGTGCATCTATTTTGAGCAAATGCACATTTCTCTTTTTTAACATATAGTTGATGGTCTTGTAGTCTTTGAAACGCAAGACACAGGTGCTCTTGGTGCTCTTTCATGGTAGAACTATAAAACACTATGCCATCTAAATAGATGACCATAAACTTGTTAAGTTAGTCATGGTCCACGTGATTCATCAAGGTACAAAATGTGGCAAGGGCATTAGTCAATCCAAAAGGCATACAAGAAATTCAAATGCACTATACTGCATTAAAGAAGTGATTTTTGGCTCATCTTCTTCAACAATTCTAACTTGATCTCAAGTCCAATTTCGAGAAGTACTTGGCTTGGCTTAGTTGAACAAACAAATTCATAATAAAAGGAATAGGATATTTGTTTCTCATAGTGACTTTGTTCAAGGCCCTGTAGTCCACACATAACCACAAACTCCCATCATGCTTTCTCTAAAATAGAATGGGTACCCCAAATAGTGCTTTTGATGGCCTAATGAATTTGGCTTGTAAAGGCTCATTTAATTGTTTTCTCAATTCAACCAACTCTAGAGGAGCCATGCAAATAGGCCTCTAGCTAGTAGCTTAACTCTTGAAAGAAGCTTAATCTCATGGTCCATTGATCTTCGAAGAGATAAGACCTTGGAAAATTGCTCTGGTATCACATTCTCAAACTCTTCCAATACTTTTTACACCCCATCAGGTATCAATTCTAGCTCAATCCCATCTTTGTAAATTGGCATGGCCATATAGAAAGGCTTCCCTCTTTTTACCTTTTTCTTGAATTGTAATGCTAAAATCATTTTTTCCCATTCTTAGGGAGAATTGTGGCTAGCACAATATATCATAACGTCTAGATCCGGGGATCTATCGCTAGACATTGACTTAAGGGAGTCGCCAGCAATCTTTTTTATCTAGGTGCGATTGACCACCTAAGGAATCTGTCATTTCAGGAAACACCTAAGTTTAAGGAGTATGCAAGAAAATTTTACCAAGTAATTAATTATTAGAAATTATTCTCAATTGACTCTAATACTTTTAGCAGAAAATTGAGAAAATTTCCTCACCTCAGGAGTATGCAAGAAAATTACTGTTTCATTTGCAGAGGCTCCATCGTCGAATTATTTAACATAAATAAAAAAAAAAAAAAGAAAAGAATGATTGTTCTTGTGCAAGGAAAATTGATACTTTCAACTTTTCCCCAAAAATATTCTTTTGAAACTTTAATTTCGAGGAAATTTGATACTTACTTTCAACTTTTCCCAAAAATATTTTTGGAAATTTGATTTTCGAGGAAAATTGATACTTTCAACTTTTTCCTGAAAATATCTTTTGGAATCTTTAATTTCGAGGAAAATTAATACTTTCAACTTTTCCCCAAAAATATTTTTTGAAAACTTTGATTTTCAAGGAAAATTGATACTTTCAACTTTTCCTCAAAAACCTTTTTTTGAAAATTTATTTTTAAGGAAAATTGATACTTTCAACTTTTCCCCAAAAATATTTTTTGGATTTAATTTAAAGAAAATAAGATAATAAAACAAAATAAAAGTGAGAAAAAAATAAAGAAAAGTAAAAAATAAAAATAAAATAAAGATAAAAGAACATTAAATAATCCTAATTTAATAATAAATAAATAAATAAATATAAAAAAAAAACCTGGAGCGGCTCGGAGAACGGCTCGGCTCGACTCAAGGAAGAAAAACGGCTCGAAGAAGCAGCTCGGGACGTCGGTGTAGCTCAGCTAACGGCTCGAGAAGGCAGAACACGCGTGGGTCCAAAAGCGGATCCACGCTCGGGTCGGGTCGGATCTTGGCAAAATGCGCGGATCCTCTAGGTTATTTAACGCAAAAACGATGTCGTTTTGGGAGGGTATATAAGACTGTTTCCTTCATTTTTTCGGTAAAAGCCTTCTGCCCTCTCTCTCTCTTCTTTCTTTTTCTCTCCTTTCTCTCTAAAACGGTTGAAGAACTCCGGTTGAATATTCATCGGATTCTGGAATTTTTCGTCGAAATCTGGGTTTTTCGTCGGAAGTTCATCGAAAAGTTGGTCGATTTCTGGGAATCTTCACTGGAAACTAGGCAGCTGGTCGAAAACTTCAAACTTGGCCGGAATTGTCGTCGAAAAATTCAACGTGCGTCGAAAAAGTCACGAAATCTAGAAAATTTCCAGAAATTTCCAGAAAAAATTTCACCAAAAATCTCCAAAAAATTTTTTTCGATTCTTACAACACTTCTAAACCTTTTCTTAGCCTTCAAAAATTTTCTATATGCCCTTTTCTCTCAACCAGTAGCTTTTTCCTCACTGTTTTTCGCTGTGTGTTCTTCTGTTCCAGAGGATCCCTTTTATATGGATTGATCAGAAGAGTTTCTGATCAATCCCAATTCCTCTTTAGATCGGGATTCAATCATTGAATCCAACATGAACTCTTCTGATTGAATCCCAATCCAATTTCCAACCGGATAAACCAAAAAAATAAAAGTAAAAAATAAAAAAAAATCAGATGAAAATAAATCAAATAAATCAAAAAAATTAACAGATAAATTAAAATTAAATAATACATAATACATAATCTGATATACATAAATATTAACAGGAAAGAAAAAAAATAATAATAAAGATATATACATATTAATAAATAAGTAAATACCTAATATAAAAATAAAAGAAAAAAATATATAAAAAAACAATAATAGTAATAAAAATAAAAATAAAATAGAAATATAATAAAAATAAAATAAAATAAAATGAAAATAAAGTAAAGAAAAAAAAAGAACATAGACTTACCTATTTGGACCAGGCCCAATTGATCCGGGCCTGGACCAAATTGGGTATCTACAGCTACCCCTCTTTGCACATTTTCTGTGAAACAGAAATTGCGCAAAGACGTAGACACCCAATCAAGACTCAACTCAACCTTTTTACTTTTTGGTTTTTTGTTTTTGATCAAAGCTCCTCTAAATAGAGGCTCAACGACTTTGAGAAACATAAATGGCTCCTCTAATCAGAGGCTCAACGACTTTGGAAAAATAAATGGCTCCTCTAATCAGAGGCTCAACAACTTTGGAAAAATAAATTGCTCCTCTAAACAGAGGCACCACGACTTTTGGAAAGAAAATTGCTCCTCCTCTAGACAGAGGCACCACGACTTTGAAAAGTAAATTGCTCCTTTAAACACTTTGGAAAGTAAATTGCTCCTCTAAACAGAAGCACCACGACTTTGAAAAGTAAGTTGCTCCTCTAAACAAAGGCACCAAGCAGAGGCACCACGACTTTGGAATGTAAATTACTCCTCTAAATAGAGGCACCACGACTTTGAAAAGTAAATTGCTCCTCTAAACAGAGGCACCACGACTTTGGAAAGTAAATTGCTTCTTGACAATCATGTCCAAAGGAGTTGAAAATTGTGTTTGAAAGAATTTCAGGAGATTATGCCCAAAGGTCTTATAAATCAACCTTGATACCAAAAGACATCCTATTTCAAGGATTAGGAACTTACCTGACAAGTTTCTTCTCAATTTTGAAAATATCTTCATATCTGTCTTCCCTATGTGGAATGTTGGAACACCTCTGCTTCTTGAATTTATACACTATACTTTCCTAAAAGTAGTGTATGCTATGCGATGCATATGAATTTCAATGCATGCTATGCAAATGTTGGCCAATTAATTCCTATTTAATGTATGGTACTCAAGTTTCTCAAGCTTTTTCTTGTGCATCAAGCCTTTTGATTCTTCAAAGATCTAATTACACTGCTCTTCTAAGATCGAACCAGTGTAGCTCTTAATTGTCTCTTCCATTTTTCCTGTAAGAAATCTTTTTCCAGATTCAATGTCCTAATCAGGAACTGAACATCTCGATTCTGCCTTTATCACTCTTGACTTATTCAATGTAACATAAAAATCTTTTCATGTTGTTATTCATTCATCAATCATTATTTAAAACTCAAAAAGTAAGAATGCATTTGCACATTTCTTCCATAGTGAGGTACTAAGAAGAAAGGAATATGAATGGTTGAGAAACAGTCATCAGAAAAAAGACACAAAGAATGAAATAAAATGTCTTTTATTAGCAAAATGTTGGCAAACTTTGGCCAAGAAAGAATTACAAGGATAAGTGTGGGGACAAAACCTAAAATGAACAATCAGATAATCATGATAACACATCTCAAAGTTTTTTCTAAAACCCAACCCTCTGATGTACTTAACAACTTGGAACTCTTTCGAATTTGCTAGCCTCCATGTCAGCGGACTTTTAAATTCGATGCTGTATTCTCTTAATCTAAGCTGCCTTTTCAGGTTTTAAACTTAGACAAACCCCCTATGACTCAAACCACCTTTTTAGGGTTTTCGCCTTGAGTCCTCCTTTTTCATTCATTTTTTTTATTTTTTCATTTTTTTATTTTTTCATTTTTTCATTTTTTTTCAAGCATAGTATTTCTTCATGACATCAGAATTTATAGGATGGGGTAAATCATTTCCATCCATCTCAGTCAATATCAGTGCTCCACCCGAAAAAGCCCGTTTCACCACATACGGTCCTTTCCAATTCAGAGTCCTTTTTCCTCTACTATCGTGCTGGACTGGGAGAATTCTTTTCAAGACCAACTCTCCTTCTTGAAAGCAATGGGGTCGAATCTTCTTATCATAAGCCCTCATCATTCTTCTTTGATATAGCTGACCATGGCACAGTGCAGTTAATCTTTTTTTTCTATGAAATTTAACTGCTCATAATGTTCTCGAATCCATTCAGCTTCTTCCAACTCAACTTCTTTTAAACTCTCAAAGAGGGGATCTCTACTTCTACTGATAGTACAGCTTCCATCCCATAAACCAAAAAAAATGGGGTTACCCTTGTAGAGGTGCAAACTGACGTTCGATATGTATGTAATGCAAATGGTAACTTCTCATGCAATCTTTGTAAGTCTCGGTCATCTTCTCCAGAATCCTTTTTATGTTCTTATTGGCTGTCTCAACTGTCCCATTCATTTTCGGATGGTATGGTGCCAAGTTATGATGCTTGATCTTGTATTGAGGACATATTTCTTACATTATCTTACTATTTATATTCTTGGCATTGTCTGAAATAATTCTCTCTGAAAGTCCATATCTACATATGATCTCTTTCTTTATAAACTTACAAACCATAGAGCGTGTCACACTTACATATGATGCTGTCTCTACCTATTTTATGAAGTAATCTATCATCACAAAAATAAATCTATGCCCGTTAGAAGCCTTTGGGGTGATTGGACCAATGACATCCATGCCCTACATTGAAAATGGCCATGGTGGTGCCATAACACATAAAGCAGATAGCGAAACATGGATCTTATCAGCGTATATCTGGCATTTATGGCATTTTACGAGCATAATGCAATCATTCTCCATCATCAACCAGTAATATCCTACTCTCATGATCTGTCTCACCATCATTTATCCACTAGTATGTGCCCCACATATTCCACCATGCACCTCTTTAATGATTCTCCTCACTTTAATCTTATTTACGCACCTCAATAATACTTGATCCCTGCTTCTTTTGTACAGGATATCCTCATCCAGGAAAAAGCTCATAGCCAATCTTTGGATGACCCTTTTATCATTTTTTGTTGCTTGCACTGGGTACTGCTAATCTTTAATATACTGTAAGATGTCATAATACCAGGGCTTTCCATCTTCTTCTTCCTCTACATTAGAGCAATAAGCTGGTATATCCTTAACATCTAACTTGATGGACTGAATGTCGGTATTATCATTAATTTGAATCATTACAGCCAGAGTAGCCAATCCATCAGCAATCAAATTCTCTTCTCGAGGTAAGTGGTCAAACTGGATATCTTCAAATTGTTTCATCAACTCTAGAATATACTTATGATATGGAACGAGTTTTGCATCTCTCGTCTCCCATTCTCTTTTCAACTGATATATAACTAGAGCTGAGTCTCCAAACACTTTTAGAACTTTCACTCTTCTATCTATAGCAGCTTGTAAGCCCATGACACATGCCTCATATTCAGCGATGTTATTTGTGCAATTGAAATTTAATCTCGCTGTTACAGGGCAGTATTGTTTTTCTGGAGAGATCAGAATTGCCCTAATTCCATGTTTCAAGGCATTAGCAGCTCCATCAAAGTACATTCTCCAACATTTTTCTCCATGCTCCCCTTTCTCCAGTTGGGAAATAGTCATTAAGTCTTCATCGAAGAATTTTAGCTTCATTGGCTCATACTCTTCAGTAGTACGATCTGTAAGAAATTTTGCTATAGTGCCCCCTTTTATTGCTTTTTGGCTCATGTATATAATATCATATTCTGAGAGCATTACTTACCATCTAGCGATTCTCTCAGACAAAGAAAGCTTTTCAAATATATACTTAATGGGATCTAGTTTTCGCTATGAGCCACGTAGTATGATAGAGCATATACTGTCTAAGTCTTTTGGAAGTCTAGGCTAATGCACAACACATTTTCTCCAATGAAGAATACTTGGATTTGTATTTCGTGAACTTTTTACTCAAATAGTAAATAGTTCTCTCCTTTCGGCTAGCCTCATCTTGCTGCCCCAGCACACATCCCATTGAATTTTTACATACAGTTAAGTATAAAATTAAAGGTTTTCCTAGAACAGGTGGCACCAATACCGAAGGGTTTGATAAATATTGCTTAATTTTATCAAACGCCTCTTGACATTCTTCATTCCATTTTCCAAGACTATTCTTACGGAGAAGCTTAAATATGGGATCATATTTGTAAGTAAATTGAGAGATAAACTGAGAAATGTAGTTCAATCTCCTCAAAAAACCTCGAACTTACTTTGGTGTGCTGGGAGGTGATAAATTTTCAATGGCCCGTATCTTATCTGGATCGACTTTAATTCCCCTTTCACTGACCACAAAGCCTAGCAACTTCCCTGACTTTATCCCAAAGGTGCACTTGGTTAGGTTTAATTTGAGTTGAAATTTTCTCAACCTCTCAAATAACTTTCTGAGGCTAGTGACATGATCTTTATCCTCACAAGACTTTGCAATCATATCGTCTACATACACCTCGATCTCTTTATGCATCATGTCATGGAAGAACGTTACCATGGCCCTTTGATATGTTGCCCAGCATTCTTTAACCTAAAAGGTATAATTTAGTAGTAAAAAGTTCCCCACATAGTCACAAAAGTAGTCTTTTCCATATCATCTACAGCCATTTTTATCTGATTATACCTTGAAAAACTGTCCATAAAAGAAAAAATCAAATACTTAACCGTGTTATCTACCAGTGTGTAGATATGAGGCAAAGGAAAGTTATCCTTTGGGCTAGCCTTATTCAAGTCTCGATAGTCTACACACATTTGTACCTTCCCATCTTTCTTAGGAACTGGGACTATATTGGCTACCCACTCTGGATACTTAGCCACTTGTAGAAAACCTGCATCAAATTATTTCTTCACCTTTTCTTTAATCTTTAGTAGCATTTCAGGCTTCATCCGTCTCAATTTCTACTGGACTGGCTTACATTCTGGCTTTAGGGGCAATCTGTGCTCCACTATCTTTGTGCTCAGCCCTAGCATATCTTGGTAAGACCAAGCAAATATATCTATAAATTCTCAAAGTAGGTCTGCCAATCGTTGCCTATCTTCAGATGAAAGTGAAGTGCCCATTCTGACCTCTTTCTTATTCTCTTCATCTTCTAGATTTACTAAGTCCACTATCTCTTGATAAGGCTCAATTGGCTTATTTTCTTGTTCAATCAATCTCATTAGGTCTAGAGGCATAGCATATTCTTCAGAATTCTCTTCATTGTTAAGTTCATCAGTGTTAATTGAATTCTCAAAGCTAACCTCTTGATTGTTATCATGATTATCTTCATGTTCATTTAACGACCTGAAATTAAATGAAATGGGATATGTTGGCAAGGTGTGCTTGGAAAGATAGAAATAATGAAGACACAAGAAGAAATGAATGAAAATGCATCCTTTCTAGTTTTTTATTAGAAATAATAAAAGACAAATGGCCTAAACAGAAAAGATCACCCCAATGCCTTGGGCAATAGCTATTGAGATGTTACAATTACATTATATCAAAATCAAAAGTCAAAGGCATCTTGATGGCACTCCAATTATTTAGCTCATAATCTGGTAGACAAAGGTGAACCCATTCCTCTTGATTAAGCCCCACTTCATCTTTAATAGCATTAATGGCTAACTGGGCAAAAGCGTCTTCCACACTTTTTCTTGTATCTGGGTACATGAATCCTTTAGGTTTGAAAGTTTCATACAAGTGTGGAATAAATATCAGTCTTGTCGTCTTTCCTAATGGCCTTCTTTTGATTTCCCACTCTACCATCTCATAGCTTAGGCCTACTCTGTCACTATTGTCTATTATTATTGAAGGTTTTTTTATTCCCTGTAAGTTTTTGCCAGCCTAAGTCCTGGATACCAGCCTTTGTTGATGACTTGGCTCATCACTCTCCTTGAAAAAGGTTGATTTTAAAATCCTTCACCTATAAAATTGACCAATTCAAAAGATCGATAGGAGCATTCCAATGCTTCTTCGATAGCCTTTATGTATGGAGTGTTCAATGGTTGGGTCACTAGCATATCTTCCTTCCCAACTACCACTACTAATTAACCTTTTACATTGAACTTGATCTTTTAGTGTAAAGTAGAGGGCACAGCTCCTGCCATGTGAATCCATAGTCTTCCTAACAGATAGCTGTATGATGGAGAGATATCCATTACTTGAAATTTTACATTGAAAGTGCATGGCCCAATTTGTAAGAGCATCTCAATATCCCTCAAGACTTTTCTTTTGGTCCTATCAAAGGCTCTCACAATCATCTGACTGTTATTCATATAAGAGTAATTAATGGGTAGGCTTGCCAAAGTTGACATAGGCATGACATTGATAGCAGAGCCATTATCGATAAGGACCTTGGCTATGATATGGCTCTTGCACTTGACTGTGATATGTAGAGCCTTGGCATTTCCTTTTCCCTTCAAAGGAATCTCATCATCGTTGAATGAAATGTGATTTGCCATAACTAGATTTCTAGCCAGGTGGTTCACATATTCAACAGATACGTTATGTGCCACATATGCCTGATTCAACATTTTCAGCAAGGTATTTTGGTATGGCTTTGAGTTCAACAGCAGTGATAATAACGAGATTCGAGCTGGTATTTTATTCAACTGTTCCACAACTGAATACTCACTATGTTTTACCAGCTTCAGAATTCACAAACCTCTCTTTCTGATACTGGCTTCGGCTGATCTTCTTCAGGTTCTATCTCAGGATTATTCATCTTTCTCCTTCTTTAGCTTTCTCCTTCTAGCCTTCTCTAGCATTTTGGAGTGTAACATCTCCCACTTCGAGTAATGCCTCCTACACCAGTTATATTGGAAGCATCGCTTTGGAGACTTTTCTTCTTCCCTGAACTACAGTGTCACAGCCATATCTCAGGGTACAGCTTTATCATCTTTGTATGGAAAAAGAGTCGAACTTTAAAAGTTACCGCCTGGGGAGAGTTTGTCTATGACTGACTTTGGTTTGTTCCCACACTGAATTGTCACTGGTTTTGGAAATAGCTTTACAGGCCTATCAGTCATGTACACCTCAACATTCTTCAAGTCTTTTTTTCTTCATAGACCTCCATCTGATGTGAATCCAAGAGTTTTTGCACCTCTTGGTGAAACTGCTCACAGGTCTCAATGGAATGGCCTATTGCCCCATTATGATACTTACAACTAGCACCAGCTATATATGCTCCATGATAGCTATGTGGACTTACTAGTTGTATCATGTTAGCTCTCTGTGTTGAGAGGTGTTTTAATATCTGCCACTCTTTTTTTCACATGGCGCTCATGTTCTTTACTTATAGCATTTACATATGATTCAGTAAAGGATTGCCACTACCATTCGATGCAGTCATCCCTCTCGTATCAAAGCAAATCATCCCATCCTTGATTAACCGTTGCACTTTGTGTTTCAGGGTGGTGCAATTTTTGGTGGAGTGACCAGTAATCCCGTAATGGTAGTCACAGTGGGCTGTGGGATCGTACCACTTGGGGTAAGGTGGCTTGAGGGGTTCCAATTTACTTGGAGCAATCAAATGACTGTTGTAAAGCTCTTTATATAATTCTGTATAAGTCATTAAAATTAGGTCAAACACCGGTTTCTCACAGGTAGTTTGTTACTCCCGTGAACTACCAATGGGGTTAGTTGGGCGATTCTAGGGTCTTGGGGTAGGCTGAGTGTTAGGACTGTACATGGTATTTTGAGGCCTATAAGGGGTTTGATATGTTTGAAGGTACGATGATTGTGCAAATGGTTGGTATGGGTGAAGGGAAATATTATTTATAGTAAGGTAATATGATAAATATTCTGGTGGTGAGTAGGGTGGATAGCCTCCAAATTACTGTCTATCAAAGCTCATAGCCTGAGCTTCAGTTTTTTTTTTCTTCAAGACTCTTTTGCTAAATGCTTCATTTCCTTCTAGCTTGCCATTCTTAATGGCACTCTTAATAATTTCTCCCGAAATTACCATATCAGCAAAGTTTTTCATAGCATTCTCTATCATCTTTTCATAATAGAGAGGTTTTAAAGTGCTAACAAACAGCACTGTAGTCTCTTTCTCGGTCAAAAGAGGTTGTACTTGAGAAGTAACATACCTTCACTTTTGGGCATACTCTTTAAAAGACTCGTTTGCCTTTTTCTCTAGATTCTATAAAGATAAACGATCAGGGACCAAATCGATAATATGTCGATATTGACTGATGAAGTCATGTGCCATATCGCTCCAAGAGCAAATGTGAGTTCTGTCCAGCTGAACATACCACCTGGTGGCAGAGCCTATAAAATTATCCTGAAAGACATACATTAATAGTTTTTCATCATGAGCATGAGCTGCCATCTTCCGACAATACATTGTGATGTGAGTTTTGGGGCACTTTGTACCATCATATTTTTCAAATTTTGGTACTTTGAATTTATGAAGAATAACCACATCAGGGACTAGGCAGAGCCCAGCAGCATCAACTGACCTATAAAAACTAAATCTTTTCATAGCCCGTAGCTTTTGCTTCAGCATACTAATCTTGAAGCTTTCTTGAGTTTCCATTCTTATCTTTTCTTTCTTCTTTTCTTTCAAATCATCTAGATCAAGAATTGGTTCTACTGCCTTTTCAGTGAAGATAGGATTTACATAGCTATTATACTGCCCTGGGTTGGAAGCTGATGGCATTCCAAGATATGTTGGATATACGAAGTGTTACGGTGGAACCTCTTAAGCAGACTGGGCTTGAAGTGGGCCAAAACCTGAAGGATATAAAGGGTCAGCCACTTCTTGCAACGGGGGAACTTGTTGGCTTACGTTTTCTTCAACTCCTTTTCCTTTATTCATGTTATTAAGAGCATCCAGAATCTTGCTCAGCTCACTTTCAATATTCTCCTATGCTTTTTTTATCTTTTCAAATCTGTGAGAATTTTTCTGCTCTATTTGTCTTGCTCTGGATCTTATGTTGTATCGATGGGCAGGGTTCTCGTTAGATGGAGCTATTCTTGAAAAGATTTCATATATTCTAAAAAAAAATTCTGCATTGAGTTTATCATCCTAGAATTATAGCCATAAAATTGTTTGATCTGTTCATACTAGGCCTTGGCTTCTTCTATAAAGTTCAACAGACGCTGTCCATGTTCTCCTACTAGGGTCACCATTTGTCTCAATGTCTCTGCCTCTTCCACCATCTCTCTTGCCTTACATACCCCTTTATAAATTTAGGTTGTTAAGTGCTCAATGTATTTCTGCCTTCCTAAGTTCTCTCTTTTATCACACCAAACTTGGTATGATAATTCTCTATGTTCTCTAACCAATACAGCGATGTGGTCTCCTTGTTCATCCAACTTTTGACTTAGCCTGCTCAAATAACTGTTTAACATGTTAATTTTTGCTTGTGCTTCGGTACTTTCTTCTTCCAATTCAGCATACTTTTGCTTCAATCTTGTATTTTCCTCAGTCAGATCGACAATGGTTATCTCTTTGGCCCTTTCTCTCACACATACCATTTTGTGCTCTTGGTGTAACTTTGCTAGATCTTCAATAGTTGTATTACGTTCTCTAGCAATCTTGTGAACTTTAACTTCATAACTTTCAGCTCTATCTTTCCACTGGGATTTTTCTTCTTGAAGCTTCTGGATTTCTTGCTTTAACTAGCCCTTTTCAGGCTCAAATTCTTTTGTTGCCAGCTTTAATTCTGATGGTGCAACTTCAAGTTTTTCTTCTATTGGTGGTTGAGAGATTTCATAGGTGAATACCATTTCTTGTCTTCTTTTTGTTCTCCAAACCAAGTACCCTGGGGTGACTTTATCAATAAATGGTCCAGGACTCACTCTTCGAGGATTTTTCCATGCTTTAATCATCTCATTCATCTTTTAAAATGCTTTTAGCTCACTGTAAGAGAAATCTAACTAATGAAGCCCATAAGTCATAGGAATGAACTGTTCTCCCCCAAACTGCCTTCTCACTAGGAGTGGTGTATAATTCATCACTCCCCATAAACCCAGAAGTGGGACCACTGTACTATCCCCACATTGATACAACATAGGCTCACGATTCATCCATGGGGCCAACCATCTCACCCTGGCGCTTTTCAACTTTTGTAGGAACGTTATCCATTCTTATTTAGACTTTCGCTTTGACCACCCACTTTCACAGAATTCCTTGATCGAAACACGATTACGGATATAAAGCTTTGAGAAAGCACCATTTTTTTGTTCAAAATGGCTTTTCATCCATAAGTACAATAACTGTATGTAACCTATGAAGCGTCCTCTATTCTGACAATAATAACTCAAAGATCTGATAGTTTTGCTAATATTACTGTTGAAGGATTACAACCATTGATCACACTCTCGAAGAAGTCAACCACCGCTATCTGAATATGTCCCAAAACCTTTGGAAAGATTACCAGTCCGTATATGGCCAAGGCAAATATATCTGACCCCTGTTCTTCATTGGCATGTTGCATCAGAAACTCATGAAAGAACTTTCAAGGTAGGCAAACTTGTTCTTGTTTCTTCTTTGTATGAGAATCCACAATTTCCTTGTCTATCCCCATGAGTTGAGCGAGACTTTTATGAAATCCTAACTTATGTTTTTTGACATATATCTTGTCAGGAGTCTTGAGGTGCAAACCCAACAAGACCGAATATTCTTCGATGGTGGGAGTCATATCAGCTTCATTAAAGATGAAACACTTGTATGCAAGATCCAGAATTGTGCTGCAGCTCTGATTAGTTGATCATCAACAACTACTACTAGAAGGTATGCTATATGCTCGTGTCTCTGGCAAAACTGCTATTGTCTTGATGGACTCATCTTCTTCCAAATATCAACCAAATCATTTAGATTATTCTGTTAGAAGAGGATAGATGTTTCTTGAGACAGAGTAGAACATACCCGATTGGCAAGCAATCTCCCATCTTCAGTTGAATCTTTTTTGACTGAGCCCTTACTTCATTGGGTGTCCCACAGGGTGCTAATACGGATGAAAAACAAACTGAACGTTCATTGGCGTCCATGAAAAAAATTTGTTGAGGATCATTTTTCAAGCAAATGTTCTTTATGCAACTTTATGATATGCGTATGAACCAATACAAAAGAATAAGAAATAGGTTAGTATACCTAGAAAAAGAATAAATAACTAAGTAAATTTAAACATCACACAGAGTAAAAAGGATGAATCCTATGCTTTTGGTCAATTCTAAAAGGGAAGAGTGATGGCTCTATCTATAGGTTAGGCACTCTTAAGGTTCACTATATGCGGTTTTAAGGTCAAAGTCTAAAGGTCCTCAAATTGTTCCTTACATCCTTGTCCATCACAGACTAGTAAGGCACCCTAATCCTCACCCATTATAGGCTACAAGCGAAAAAAGTTCAATTTGAGTGGGAGTATTTTGCTAGCCACTGCGGAGGCATTAGACCTCACGAAAGGAATAGGTACTTTACTCCTTCCTAGAGGGACGGAGCTCGGGTATAGAGCTCATGTTATGCACATGCACATCAATGACATAATTAACAAAGCAAATAAACATGAATGAATAATAACACATATATACAACAAGGTTCAATTTTATTAGGCTTTTGATAACACAAATTATTTGTTGGCCTGACTCTCAAAGTCCCCAGTGGAGTCGCCAAGCTGTCATAACGTCTAGATCTGGGGATCTATCGCTAGAAATTGACTTAAGGGAGTCGCCACCAATCTTTTTTATCTAGGTGTGATTGGCCACCTAAGGAATCTGTCCTTTCAGGGAACACCTAAGTTTAAGGGTCTCTAAAAGAATAGGTTTAGGTCTACTAACCAGAACAGGATTCGAGAGTTCGGTTACGTGTGATGAAGGTATAGCACCCTCACAACGCCCATCAAAAGATGGTATTAGCTTAAATTTGTGTTATCCAATGAGCCTTAAAATTTTATCAAGTAATTAATTATTGGAAATTTTCTCAATTGACTCTAATACTTTTAGCATAACATTGAAAAAATTCCCTCATCTCAGGAGTATGCAAGAAAACTACTATTTCACTTGCAGAGGCTCCATCGTCGGATTTTTTAACATAAACAAAAAAAATAAAAAAAAGAAGAAAAGAATAATTGTTCTTGTGCAGGAAAATTTGATACTTTCAACTTTTTCTCAAAAATATTCTTTTGAAACTTTAATTTCGAGGAAAATTGATACTTTCAACTTTTCCTCAAAAAAACATTTTTTGAAAATTTATTTTTAAGAAAAATTGATACTTTCAACTTTTCCTCAAAAACCTTTTTTTTGAAAATTTATTTTTAAGGAAAATTGATACTTTCAACTTTTTCCCAAAAATATTTTTTGGAAACTTTGATTTTCAAGGAAAATTGATACTTTCAACTTTTCCTCAAAAACCCTTTTTTGAAAATTTATTTTTAACGAAAATTGATGCTTTCAACTTTTCCCCAAAAACATTTTTTCGATTTTATTTAAAGAAAATAAGATAATAAAACAAAATAAAAGTGAGAAAAAAAATAAAGAAAAGTAAAAAAATAAAAATAAAATAAAGATAAAAAACATTAAATAATCCTAATTTAATAATAAAAAACAAATAAATAAATATATATAAAAAAACCTGGAACGGCTCAAAAAATGGCTCGACTCGATTCAAGGAAGAAAAATGGCTCGAAGAAACGGCTCGAGACGTCGGTGCGGCTTGACTAACGGTTCGGCAAGGCAGAACATGCGCTGGTCGAAAAACGGGTCGACGCTCGGGTCGAGTCGAATCTTGGCAAAACGTGCGGATC
Organism: Durio zibethinus; assembly: GCF_002303985.1. Next base: position 125,482 of record NW_019168248.1, read on the forward strand.
CTCTGGGTTATTTAACGTAAAAACGACGTCGTTTTGGGAGGGAAGGTTGTTTCCTTCGTTTTTTCGACAGAAGCCTTCTCTCCTCTCTCTCTCTTCTTTCTTTTTCTCTCCCTTCTCTCTAAAACGATCGAAGAACTCTGGATGAATATTCATCGAATTTTGGAATTTTTCATCGAAATCTGGGTTTTTCTCCAGAAGTTCACCGAAAAGTTGGTCGATTTCTGGGAATCTTCACCGAAAATTGGGCAGCTGGCCGAAAACTTCAAACTTGATCAAAATTGTCATCGAAAAATTCAACGTCCGTCGAGAAAGTCACCGGAATCTAGAAATTTTTCAAAAATTTCCAAAAAAATTTCACCAAAAATCTTCAAAAATTTTTTTTCGATTCCTACAACACTTCTAAACCTTTTCTTAGCCTTCAAATATCTTCTATATGCCCTTCTTTGGATCGGGATTCAATCATTGAATCCAACATGGACTCTTCTAATTGAATCACAATCCAATTTCCAACCGGATAAACCAAAAAAATAAAAATAAAAAAAATCAAATGAAAATAAATCAGATAAATAAAAAAAAATTAACAGATAAATTAAAATTAAATAATACATAATACATAATCTGATATACATAAATATTAACAAGAAAGAAAATAATAATAATAATAATAATAAAGATATATACATATTAATAAATAAGTAAATACCTAAGATAAAAATAAAAGAAATATTTATATAAAACAATAATAATAAAAATAAAAATAAAATAGAAATAAAATAAAATAAAAATAAAAATGAAAATAAAATAAAGAAAAAAAAAAGAACATAGACTTACCTATTTGGACCAGGCCCAATTGATCCGGGCCTGGACCAAATTGGGTGTCTACACAATATACAAGCACTCCTCAAAGAACAATAAACAACTAGCAGTGGGGATTGGGATTGCTTGAGCCAACATCAAATTCATCCATAGGGGACTGTGAAGTCTACATTTCATTCCTATGGCCTTAACTTGGTCATCACACTCTTGGAGCTTCCACTGATTGCAAAGGTTGGTGAGTTAACCATTTTCATTTGCCAACAGTCCTTATTAACCTTGAAACCACACCTTTTTGCTTCTTCTAGTGTGATAAAGGTATCAGTTACACCCGTATCTATCATGGCCTTTGTGGTTTTACCACTGAGTACTAGGTCTACATATATCAGACCTCTTCCAGGTTCTTTTTCTATCAAGTTTAGTTAGGTACAACAGGCACTAAGAATCCATATCGAGCCCATCCCTATAGGCTCCTCCTCAACTCTTTGATAGTTTTAAGCACTTTGAAAGACTTTTGAAAGAGGATTTTAAAGCATTAAGGGCATCTCTATGTGGGCATTTAGCCACCCAATGTGGCCCTTGACATAGGAAGCAAGCTAGCGGTCGCTTCAGCTTGAAATTCAATGCATTGTTTACCTTGGGTTGGGTATTGTCTCAACTAGGAAGCCTCTTATCTGATCCCCCATAAAAGGGTTAGTCCATTCTATCCATCTTTCCCCTATTCCCAAAGTTAGAGTTACTACCACCTGATGGAAGGTTCTTTCTTTTTTAAGGCCCATTGTTACAGTCATTAAGATGTTTAGTGGTAGCCATCACTGTGGCCACATCTTGCACCTTTTGTCTTTGCAATTCTATCTTGGCCCAAGGTTTAAGGCCCTCAAGGAAATAAAACATCTTATCTTTTTTAGAGATGTCTTTAATGTCCAATATTACAGTAGGAAAGCTCCTCACAAACTTTTGTACCATTCCTATTTGCACAAATTCTTGGAGCTTTCCTTGGGCCATATACTTCACATTCTTAAGAAATAATTGGTTTTTCAACTCTTGGTTAAGATCTACCCAAGTTTTGATAGGGCATTCATCATTTACAAATTTTGAATACCGCCACAACTTGGCATCCTTATCAAGGTACATTGAAGCCATTGCAACCTTATCCTGCTTTGATTTTATGTACACATCTCAAAATTATTTTTCTATATCAAACAGGAAGTTTGCAAGCTCTTTGGCATCTCTTGCCCCCTCGTAACATCAAGGCTCCAACACTTTGGCCTTTTTCCCTTTCTCTATTGAGATAGAACTTGACCTATCCATAGCCACTTGTAGCACACTCACTTGGGCCCTAAGCTTCTCAAATTCTCTATAAAAGACACTCAAGGCATCTCTAGTCTCCTCACCCAAGCTATGTAGAGTATCAAACAACTCCCGTTGGGATGTTTCAATCTATCTTAATCAATTATAAGTTACCACATGAGGTTTAAGGGCAAAGATTGTGGCTTTAAGCTCTTTGATCCTTTATCAGTCATTAAATCCACCACTTGTAGCCATCTCTAGCACTTTTTAATAGTGCTCTAATACCACATGTCATGGACTAGGTTTTTTTCTTAATAAAGTAATAGACCATGCAACACTTGGATGAATGTTTCCACACAAGTCAACCAAGGATAGTTTAATATCCTAGCCAATGAAGTCACCCAGTAATATGCCAACTGTTCACCTTCTTTAAAGAGCTTAAGCTATGCTATCTAGAACCATTACAATGTTTAAAATGGGGACATTTTTTCCTAGCACATGAGATCTATCCTCCTCGTTGGCACATCCTATGCCTAGTTATGGCCTTATATTTGGGTGGCTCATGACATCCTATGCCTAGTCATGGCCCTCTACAAGGTTGACTCATGACATACAAAAAGTGATCAAGACTTTATAGGCTCAGGCACAGTGTTTAAGTTTAGCATAAATGAGCTAGGCTTATGTGCAGATGCTAGTGAGCACTAATATGAATTTACAAGCCATAAAAAAGGCATTGGCTTTGTAAAAATATGAAAATGCACTTGATCCCACCTATAGCTCAATCGTGGTGTACAGCAAGGGGCTAGGATACATGTTCATGGTGTATGGCCTAACATGTGTCGAAGGTGCTCGAGGGAACTACCTGTATAAAGTGCTAACATGTACCAATGATGGTCAAAGCATGTGTTGAGACCATGGGCCAACAGGTCTTGATAGTGGTTAAGGCATGTGTATGTGTCATAGTCTACACACTAGTCTAGGCTCAAAGGTTCTCTTCGAGTTAAAAAGTAATTTCTAGTTCTAGTAGGACAAGGCTAACAACTAGATGAACCAGGCTTTAAGGCCTATTGAGGCCCATGTCATGGGGGACTAGCCCAAAATAGTGGTATGGGCAGCAATCAAGACTCTAAAAGCTTTAGCACAATGTTCATGTTTAGTAGAATTGAGCCAGGCCCAAGTTCAAGCACTGGTGAGCGCTTATATGAATTTACAAAGCATAAAAATGGCATTAGCATGGCAAAAATATAATCTAAACCCACCTACAGCTTGGGCCCAAGATACCTATAGTGGTGCATAGCCTATCATGTGCTGATGGTGGTTAAAGCATATGCCAAGACCAAGGGCCAACATGTCCTAATGGTGCTTAAGGCATGTGCATGTGTCATGGCCTATAAATTGGTCCAAGCCCTAAAGTTCTCTCTAAGTCAAGGAGCAGTTCCAGTTCTAGTAAGATAGGGTCTAACAAAAAAAAAAACTAAGGCTCGAGGCCTAGTAGAGGCCCAGGTCATGGGAAACTAACTCAGATGGGTAGTGATCAAGACTCTAGAGGCTTAGGCATGGTGTTCAAGTTTGGCATAATTGAGCCAAGCCTAGGTGTAGGTGCTGGTGAGTGCTTATATGAATTAACAAAGCCGTAAAAATAGCATTGGCATTGCAAAAATAAGAAGATGTGCCTAAACCCACCCATTGCCTAGTTGTGGTGCACATAGTATGTTGCTTAAGCTTGGGATACTTGTACGTGATGCACAGCTCAACATGTACTGATGGTGGTCAAAGCATATGACAACACTAAGGGAAAACATGTCTTGATGGTGGTCGAGGCATGTGCATGTGTCACACTCTGCAAGCTGGTCCAGGCCCGAGTGTTTTCTCCAAGTCAAGGAAGAGTTCTAGCTTTAGTGGGTCAAGGTCTGATAACTATAAGGACCAAGCCTTGAGGCCTATTAAAGACTCAGGTCTTAGGGGACTAGCCTAGAACAATGGTATAGGCAGGGATCAAGACTCCAAAGGCTCAGGCGCGGTGTTTAGGTTTGGTAGAATTGAACCAAGACTATGTGTGGGCACTGGTGAGGGATACATGGACACACAGTTAGACCTATTGGCACTAATGATTAAGGTGTAGGTGCACGGTCAAACCTAAATGTAGGCACTAATGATTGAGTTACAAGTGCATAATTAGATGTAAATGTGTGCACACATGAACACAGTCCTAGAAAGATCAAAGTTGTGGGCTTCTTAAAGGCCCAGTACAATAGCATAATTTTTCACATGCTAGAATTATGCTAAGCACTTGAGTTTTGTAGGTTGAGTTTGGTAAATGAAATCAATTCCCTGTCCAAGGTCACACAAAGTTTGACTTAAGACTGAAGCCCATGCCACATGGATCGAGTGTCATTTGGTACTGATGGTGATCAATGGGTAGACAAGTGCCTTGGGTAGGAGGTTCATGGTACACATGCTACACCAAATGCTAGCATCTACCAAAAAGGTGTCCAAGGCAACAATCCATACCAAGGGCCTACTTGTGCTAATAGTGGTTGAAGTAAGTGCTAGCATTTGGTGATGGTGTCTAAGGCAACATCCCGCACCAAGGGGCCAATATCTACTAATGGTGTTCGAGGCAACAATGGGCTAGCAATTGTTAATGGTGTTGGATACAATTGCCTACACCAACCAAAGGCTAGATGTTGTCGATGGTGTTTAAGGCAACAACATGGATCAAGGGCCAAGGTGTGCCGATGGAGTTTAAGGCAAGTGCTCGCACCAAAGGCAAGCCTGTCACTATAACAAATACCAAGGGCTTAGTTGTCATGTACTTAGATGCTCAAGAGAGGGATTTCATCACCTAACTAAATCGGTTGCAGTGGAGAACACCATTCATCCCTAACCTTAGAGAGGTGTGGTGCAAAAAAATCAAGTGAGAGGACTTCAGTGGGTGTCATGGAGGAAGGGATGAATCAAAGTGACAAAGGGCTGAATCTTAATGGATTGTGGTTGCAAGGCCACTTGGCTAGTTACAACACCCTATCACATATTTAAGTCATTTGTAAAGACCACACTTTCTGTTCTAGTTGAGCTCATCTTAGGGCACTTACATTATCTTTTAACAAATGTGCCACCCTAGCTAAACTCCATACCTAACATTGTCTTTTACCCAAATTGATCGATTGAGGCTAACCTTGGGTCCAAAAGAAAAGGTTATGCCTAGCCTTTGATTCATGAAATATGTAAAATAACATTAAAAGTAGTTGTATTTCAATTTTTCCCAAGGGATCCCACTTATACTACACCTCTTAAGTCATTTAGAATTTCAGATTAGAGTCAAGCTCAACATGGTCCTTTCTTCCAAAAGATTTTGCCAAGCCTATTCCCTTGCTGTGGTTTCATTGGATAGTAGATAGGGATATGGGAATCTTGTTAATCCATTCATGTACATCACTAATTAGATGACAAGGCATTTAGCTACCTTAAGATTCATAGTTACTCCCACCATTTAGCCGCATTTGGTTGAATTTTTTTGCTTTATTATTTAGAGCATTAGGTAGAAATTACATTGTGTGAGCATCTATAAGGACCATCACAATGCTTTGTTTTAATTAAACAGTTAGATTCCCTTTTTTTGTACTAGTTTTAAGTTGACTATTTGTCACTCGATGAGCAGTTCAAGTAGTGCACCAGTAGTCACTGGGTTCAAGACTGGGACCCTTATGCCTAGCCCTCAGACCCAATCTTTTTCCCAAGGTTATGAATCCATTATGTCGACTTTCCTTACCTACATTGTTCTAACTACTAAAGGTTATTCATCTTGGAGACCTGATGTTGTTATGAGTATGATAGGGCATGAATGGCACTTACTCCTTCGAATTTTCATGGGCCACCAATGGTGTACTGGACATCGCATGATGTGTGATGCTCTTCTAGCTACTAGACCTTACTTTTGGTTAAGCTATTTTCAGGGTGGGTAGGTCGTTAAATTATGGGTTTTAGGTTAGCCTGCAATTGGGCACCATAACCTGGCTTTCGATTCATCCTACATCACCAATTTTGCTTACCGAAATTAGCTCCCTTTGAGCTCTCAATTTCGTGGCATGGCTTAACAAAGCAACCATGCTATTCTCCCTATTTAAAGTTTAAGAATATGTCAAAGGCATTATGCCCCTGATGCCTCTAATCATTGGCTTTTCCTGCTAGAATTCACCAAAGGCTCTAACTATCTTGAGGGAAACTTTGGAGGGAAACAACTACTAGATAATTCGATTAATCTTTTATCCCTATACTCAAGTTATGTGAACACTTTACATGTTAATATCATTATGGGCCTCTATTAGAGCTTCTTTTGGCTTTGCCCTACTCAAGCATAGTTCACCATCTTTTAGGTCCTGACAGGCATGTTCTTACTCAAACCCTTCTCTGAATTAAGGTCAATTGGTAGTGCACCCATGAAGGATCCTACCAATCAGCTTGCTTTACCTTATAGGTTTTCTAGCCCATTAACTCACACACATATCAGACTCCTTAGCTTGTGTTTCAAGATAGGTCGAATGGGGAGCTTGTAGGGCAATGTCAAGAGCACAGTGATGAGGTATGTCAAGAGCACAGTGATGAGATATGTCAAGACAATGCATGCTACATTCCATGATCATGGTGACAATGTCTTTGTGGGCATATCAAAACTTTGAGCTTAGGCCACCGTCATGACCTGCATTAGTCCACACCTAGAGCCAATCAGTGGACCAGCTCTTACCTTTTCACATCCGATTAGGGTGCATCATTGGCTCCCATCCATTTCCCTCCTAACAATTCCAAGCATTTTTTGACTCTTTTTTCAAAGTCCTTTTCATCTTTCCCTAATGGTACTTGTTTGTTATCGATCTCTTACCAATATTTAGCCTTAGATAGAATTTACTGCCTGATTGGGGTTGCATTCCTAAATAACCTGACTCATCGATAGTGCCTTGTGGTGTGATAAGGTCTAGGCACAATGGGGCTCTCACCCTCTCTGACATCTCTTTCCAAGGGAGTTAGGCCTAGTCTACTGGTGAGGATACTTCTCTAGACTACAATTTGGTTGTCGTGAGTGCCTAATTCTCAAGCTGGTCTCTTTTAATTTGCTTATCATTTCTAGGAAAATCTTGGTAGGTTTCTTTTCCTCAGCTTATTGATATGTTTAAACTTACTTTGTAATCCTGTTTGACCTAGGGTCTTGATACAAGTATCAATCAAGTGATGTAGGGGTCCGATGGGGTTAGATGGACAATAGAGGCCAAGAGCTTGTGCCCATAAAATGTTCCATATCTAAAAGCAGGATTCAACACCAGTGCACCAATATGGCCATGAAGGTTTAGGAGGCACGTTTAGGATATGAGGCACAATTAAGGTTTGACCCATAGCCGTTAAGGACACAAGATGGATGTAAGATTGAAAGACGTCTTATTTTTATTGATTTAGGTATGTAGTGCAGGATCCTAATTGTACCCCCAAGGTATGATGACCACATAAAGGAGTTGAAGAGGATGATGGGTCGACAGTTTTATGCATCGAGTATGAAGCCTACCAGCACACACAACCATAGCACCACCCATGAAAAATAAAAAGTAAGTCATCGTGCCGTGAAACTTCACAAGAAGGCTTAGGGGACCATTATATGAATTTACAAACCATAAAAATGGCATTGGCATGGCAAAAATATGAAGATGTGCATGAACCCACTTACTGCTCGATCATGCGCAAGGTGCATAGCCCGAGATCAGGGTACCTATGCATGGTGCGTGGCTTAACATGTGCAATTGGTGCTCGAGGGAACTATCCATACTAGGGGCTAGCATGTGTCGATGGTGGTTAAAGCATGTGTCAAGACCAAGGGCCAACATGTCCTAATGACGGTCAAGGTATATGCATGCGTCATGGTCCATATACTAGTCTAGGCATAGAGGTTCTCTTCGAGTCAAAGAGTAGTTCCAGCTCTAGCGAAACTGGGTTAGAAAACCAAGGAAACTAGGCCTTGAGGCATACTAGAGGTCCAAGTCAAGAGTAGTTAGCCTAGAATAGTGGTATAGGCAGTGATCAAGACTCTAGTGGCTCAAGCCCAGTGTTTATGTTTGATAGAATTAAGCAAAGCCTAGGTATGAGTGCTGGTGAGCGTTATATGAATTTACAAGCCATAAAAATGGCATTGGCATAGTAGAAATATAAAGATGTGCTTAAACCCACCTACTACCCAATCATGGTGTGCATGGTGCATGGCTCAAGCTTAGGATAACTATGCTTGGTGCATGACCTAGCATGTACTGATGGTATTCAATGGAACTACCTGTAAAAAGGGCCAACATGTGTTGATAGTGGTTAAAGCATATGCCAAGACTAAGGGCCAACATCTCTTGATGGTATTTTAGGTATGTATATGTGCCATGGACAACAAGCTATCTAGGCCTAGGGGTCTTTTTAAATTAAAGATCAATTCTAGTTCTAGTGGGATAGAGTCAATAGCCAAAGGGACTAGGCTTTAAGGCATACTAGAGGTCTAGGTCATGGGAAACTAGCCCAAAATAGTAGTATAGTTAGTGATCAAGACTTCAGTAGCTCAGGCATAATGTTTAAGTTTGACGAAATTAAGCCAAGCCCAGGTGCAAGCGCTAGCGAGCATTGTATAAATTTACAAGCCATAAAAATGGCATTGGCATGGCAGAAATATAAAGATGTGCCTAAACCCACCTGTTGTATGGTCTAGCTGCATATGGTGCACAGTTCGAGCCCAAGATACCCATGCTTGGTATGCAACCTAGCATATGCTGATGGGTTTGAGGAAACTACCCACATAACGAGCTAGCATGTGCCAATGGTGGTCGAACCTTGTACAGAGACCAAGGCCAACATGTCTTGATGGTGGTCGAGGCATGTGCATGTGTCATAGTCCACAAACTAGGCCATGGTCAAAGGTTCTCTTTGAGTCAAGGAGCAGTTCTAGTTCAAGTGGGAAAGGGTTTAATTCTTTGGGGGACTAGGCCTTGAGGCCTAATGGAGCCCAAGTTATAGGGAACTAGCCCGAAACTATGGTATGGGTAGTGATCAAGACTTCAGAGGCTCAGGCATGGTGTTCAGCTTTGGCAGAATTGAACAAGGCCCAAGTGTGGGCATTGGTAAGCATTATGTAAATTTATAGGCTATAAAAATAGCATTGGCACGACAAAAATATGATGTGTCTAAACCCACCTACTACCCAATCGTGGTGTGCATTATGCACAGCTCAAGCCTAAGATACTCACGAGTGTTGTGTAGCCTAGTATATATCAATAGTAATTGATGAAACTGCCCACACAAAGGGTAAGCATATGTCAATGGTGTTGAGACTAAAGGCCAACATATCCTAATGGTTGTTAAGGATGGGCTTGCGTTAGAGTTCCTAAGCTGGTCCAAGCCTTGGGGTTATCTCTGAGTTAAAGAACAGTGCTAATTCTAGCAGGATAGGGCCTGAATGGTAAGAGGACTAGGCCTTAAGGCCTACTTAGGGCCCAAGCTATAGGGAACTAGCCCAAAATAGTGGTATGAGTATTGATCAAGACTTCAAAGGCTTAGGTATGGTTTTCAAGTTTGACAGAATTGAGCCAGACCTAGGTACTGGCACTAGTGAGGCCTTATATGAATTTACAAGCCATAAAAATGACATTAACATGGCAAAAATATGAAGATGTGCCTAAACACACCTATTACCCAATCATTGTGTGCACAGTGCACGGCCCAAGCCCAGGATACTCGTGCTTGGTATACAGCCTAGCATATGCCAATGGTGGTTGAAACATGTGCCAAGACCAAGGGCCAACATGTTTCAATGGCATTTGAGGTATGTGATGTTCTATGGTTGACAAACTGGTCTAGGCCCATAGCTTCTTTTTTAGTCAAAAAGCTATTCCAATTCAAGTAGGACACAATTTGATAGCTTAGGGGACCATGCCTTGAGACATACTAGAGGTCTAAGTCACGGGGAACTAGCCTAAAATAGTGGTATAGGAAATGATCAAGACTCTAGTGGCTCAGGCACGATGTTTAGGTTTGGTAGAATTGAGCCAAACCTAGGAGTGGGCACTGGTGAGCATTATATGAATTTACAAGCCATAAAAATGGCATTGGCAAAGTAGAAATATGAATATGTGCCTGAACCTACCTACTGCTTGATCATGGTGCGCATACTGCACGGTTCGAGCCTAGGATACCTATGCTTGGTGCATATTCTAGCATGTGCCGGTGGTGGTCAAATCATGTGTGAAGACCATGGTTCAACATGTCCCAATAGTGGTCGAGGCACGTACATGTGTCACCCATAAGCTGGTCCAAGCTTAAGGGTTCTCTCTAAGTCAATGAAGTAGTATTAGTTCTAGTGGGAAATGGTTTGATTACCAACTGGACCAGCCTTGAGGCCTACTAGAGGCCCAAGCCATAGGGAATTAGCTTAGAATAGTGGTACGAGCAGTGATCAAAACTCAAGAGGTATAAGCACGATGTTCAGGTTCGACAGAATTGAGCTAGGCCTAGGTGTAGGCCCTATTGAGCGCTTATGTGAATTTACAGAACATAAAAATGGCATTCACTTTGCAAAAATATGAAGATGGGGCTAAAACCACCTATGGCCTGATCATGATGTGCATTGTGCGTAGCCTAGGGCCAGGATACTCGCATGTGGTGTGTGGCCTAGCATGTGTTGATAGTGTTTGAGGAAACTACCCACACAAAGGGCTAGCATGTGCTGATAGTGCTTAAAGCATGCATAGAGGCCAAAGGCCAACATGTCTTGATGGTGATAGAGGCATGTGCTTGTGTCACAATTTGCAAGCTAGTCCAAGCCCATAGGTTTTCTCTGGTGAAAGAACAGTTCCTATTCTAGCAGAAAAAGGGTTTAATTGCCAGGGGGACTAGGCCTTAAGGCCAATTGGAGGCCTAGGTCATAAGGCACTAGCCTAAAACAATGGTATAGGTAGTGATAAAGACTTTAAAGGCTTAGGCACAGTATTCAAGTTTAGTGGAATTAAGCTAAGCCCAGGTATGGGTGCTAGTGAGCACTTAGATGAATTCACAAGCCATAAAAATGGCATTGGCATGGAAGAAAATTAAAATGTGCCATAACCCTCCTACTTTCCAATCATGGTATGCAAGGTAAGCAGCCTGAGCCTAAGATACCTACACGTGATGTGCAGCTTGGCATGTGCCAATGGTGCTCAAGGGAACTACCCACATAAAGGACCAGCATATGTCGATGGTGGTCAAAGCATGTGCCAAGACTAAGGGCCAACATGTCCCAAAAGTGGTCGAGGCATGTGCATGTGTCACAGTTCGCTAGTTGGTCCAAGCTTAGGGGTTTTCTCTAAGTCAGGGAGCATTCTAGTAAAACAGGGTCCAACTGCCAAAGGGACCAAACCTTAAGGCCTACTAGAGGCCCAGGTCATGGGGAACTAGCCTAAAAGGATGGTACGAGTAGTGATCAAGACTCCAAAGTCTTAGGCACATTGTTTAGGTTTAACAAAATTAAGCCAAGCCTAGGTGCAAGTGCTAGTGAGTGCTTATATGAATTTAAAAGCCATAAAAATGGCATTGGCACAGTAGATGTGCTTGAACCCATTTACTACCAGATCATGGGGTGCATGGTGTGCAACCCAACATGTGTTGATGGTGTTTAAAGGAACTGCTCACACAAAAGGCTAGCATGTGCCCCTATGACAGGTCAAAAATTAAGTGATGGGCACGTGTGTCACTTCTAGCTTAGATTTTGACTTAGAGTCATTTAGTAATAATCCAATGCATGGTAGCTTTGTGCCACTATCTCTTCAACCAAGCACAATGACCAATTGTGTAAATCAACGGTTCTTCTCATACTAGGTTGAATTACTATCATGATGCTCCATTAGTAGGGTAAAATTAACTTGCCTTATGACAGTCTAAACCCAGCTCACATTCCCTAGTGGTGGGTGAACAATCCAACACTTGGTGAATTTTGCTTCACAATGATAGGAAGAGCCAGCATCAAAGGATCAAAAAGCAACATTGCTATGAATGCTTGGCTGCCACAAGCTAGTTATCCTATGCTAGCTTGTCTGACACCTCTAACTTCAAATTTTGAAGGTTTAAAGGATCTATAATCCACGCTTTCATGGTTCATTTTTATACTAGAAATTAGAATCAAATGAGCCTTTACCCTTTTATTCCATGTGAGATTTTTGTTCTTAATGAGCTCATCTTGGGACACCTATGTTATTTTTTAACAGATGTGCTACCCCAGCCAAAATCCTTACTTGACAATATCTTTTGCCTAGATTGATTGACCGAGGCTAGCCTTGGGTCCAAAAGAAGGGGTCATGCCTCACCTCTAATTCATGGAATAAGTAAAATAATATTAAAAGTAGTGGTATTTCAATTTCACTTGAGGCCTCCCATTTATCTTACACCTCTTAAGTCATTTCCCAAAGTCAGACTATATTCTTTCCCCACTGATTCTTCCAAGCCTATTCCCTTGGCTATGGTTTTGATGGATAGTAAATAGGGATAATGGGAATCTCATTAATCCATTAATGTGAAACATTAATTAGATGATGAGGCATTTGGCTACATTAAAGAGGCATTTGGCTACATTCAAAGGGTCATAGTTACACTTGTCGTTTACCCATTCTTGTTTGAATTTCTTCACTTTGACATTTAGAGCACTAGGTAGAAATCACATTATGTGAGCATATGCAAAAACCATTGCATTGATTTGTTTTAATTAAATAGTTGGATTCCCTTTGTCTATACCAGTTCTAATTTGACTACTCTTACCTAGGGAAAGCCCTCGAGAGAGCAATTCCTAGTCCCTTTGATCAGCGCATGGCAACCTGCTCTCACCATAGGAGTAGATTAACTAGTGTATCGATAGCTAATGGGTTTGAGATTGGGACCCTCGTGCCCAACCCTTAGAGCCAATCCTTTTCCCAAGGTTATGGATCTATTTTGCGACTTCTTTTGCCTATATTGCTCCATCGACTAAAAGCTATTCACCTTAGAGCCCTGATGCAGTTATAAGTTTGATTAGGCATGGATGGCACTTGGTCCTCTAGATTTTTAAGGGCCACCAAGGGAACACTTGACACTATAAGATGTGTGGTGCTCTTTTGGTCGTTGGACCCTACCTCCAGCTAAGCCATTTCCAGGGTAGGCAGGCCATTAAACAAAAAAGATAACTCTTTTTAAGGCCCCATTGACTTCTTCAAACTCCCTAATGTTGTCATTAGCTACTGCATCCTAATTAAGGAATTTTAACCTAAATCCCTTTCAAAACTCATGCTAGACATGCTTCCCTTGTCTCTTAAGATCGACTAACCCATGTGTAAGTGCCATTCACATGGAACCTTTCCCCTCTTTGGCCTTCAAAGTTTTCATTTGAATATTTGCTACTACCACCAAGATCAGCACCAATGGTCACTCCACCTAGGTTCACACCCTAGGTTTTGTGACGAATGCTATGTCTTCCAAATCATCGAGGCTTGGCCCTTGCCCCAACAGTTAGGTATAGGTCACGTGCTTAAGCGCCATCCATTTTTTGGGTTAGTTGATTTGGTAGGTGACTTGTTTCACATTTCTTAATGGATTTTGACTTCTATGACCACCATCATGCTATTTTAATCGACCAACACCCCTTATGGGTTTTAGGTTAGAACACAATTAGGCACCATAACTTGGCTTCCAGTTCATCTCGTATCACCAATTCTATTTATTAAAAATGGCCTACTTAGAGCTCTCAATTCCGTGGCACGGCTAAACGAAGCAACCATACTATCATGAGCCAATGTTGTATAGGGCCATGACCAGGCATAGGATGTCATGAGCCACCCATGTATAAAGCCATGATTGAGTAGAGGTGCTAAGGTGAAGGGTAGATCTCATGGGCTAAGAAAAAGTGTCCCCATTTCAAACTTTGTAATGGTTCATGGTAGCATAAGTGTAAAATCTCTTAAGCTCTTTAAAGGGGTGAGTAGACGATGTATTGTTAGGCTCTCTCACTACCTAAGGTATGTGCTAGACCACCCATTTAGGGCTACCCTCTAAACTTGATGATGGTGGGAAGACCCAATGCTCTTTTTGTACTTATTGTACTATTCTTGATATTAATAAAATATTTTTTTCTTATGAAAACACCAGGGGTTACCTTGGTGTTCTCCTATTATGCATCGATATATTGTTGTGTATTCTTAAGATTAACTTGTGGCTTGTTGGTTGCCTATTCATATATCAAACTATCCTTGGCTGACTTATATGGAAGTATCCATCTAAGTGACACACAGTCTATTGCTTCATTGAGAGAAAGCTTAGCTTATGACACGTGGTATTAGAGCATAATTGAGAAGTGCTAGAGAATTGATAAAATGGCTACGACTGGTGGATTTAATGATCAACAAAGGATTGAGGAGCTTGAGGCCATGGTGGCTGCCCTAAAAGCTTATATGGTAACTCATGATCCACTGAAAAAAATCAAGATATCCTAGTAGGAGTTGTCTAATACTCTACATAGCTTGGGTGAGGAGACCAAAGATGCCTTGAGTGTTCTCCAAAAAGAGTTTGAGGAGCTTAAGGCCCAAGTGAGTATGCTACAAATGGCTATGGCCAGGTCAAGTTTTAGCTCGTGGAGAAAGGGAAAAGGACCAAAGTGCCAGAGCCTCGATGTAATGTGAGGGCAAGAGATGTCAAAGAGCTTGAGAACTTCCTATTTCACATAGAACAATTCTTTTAAGCTTTGCACACATAATCAGAGGAGGATAAGGTTGTAATGGCTTCAATATACCTTGCCAGGGATGCCAAGCTATGGTGGTGTTGAAAATTTGTAAGTAATGAATGCCCTATTAAAACTTGGGCAAATCTTAAGCAAGAGTTGAAAAATGAGTTCTTCTTTGAGAATGTGGAATATATGACCCAAATGATGCTTCCAGAATTAGTGTAAACAAGAACAATGTGAGAGTTTGTAAGGAGCTTTTCTACCATGATGTTGGACATTAGAGACAAGTCTAAAAAATACAAGATGTTCTATTCCTTGAGGGCCTCAAACCTTGGGCTAGGATGGAATAACAAGGATAAAAGGTGCAAGATGTGGGCACAACCATGGCTACCACCAAACGTCTTAATGACTATAACAATGCCCCCTCAAAATGAATGAACCCTCTATTAGGTGGTAATAACTCCAACTTTGAGAATGGTAGAAAGATGGTCAAAGTAGATAGACCTTTCAATGACGGATTAGATAAAAGGCCTTCTGGTTGAGACAATACCCCAACCCAAGGCAAACAATGTATCGAATTTTAGTATAAAGTAACTGCTAGCTTGTTTCTTATGCAAGGGGTCACATCGGGTGGCCAAATGCCCATGTAAAAATGCCTTTAATGCTTTGAAAGCCTCCTTTCAAGAGTCCTCCAAAATAGTCAAAACTATTAAAGAAGTTAAATAGGAGCCATCATGGATGGGCTCAATATGGTTCCTTAATGCCTTTTGTACCCAACTAAACAAGATAAAGAAAGAATCTATGAGAGGTTTGATGTATGTGGACTTAGTACTCAATGGTAAAACCATAAAAGCCATGGTAGATATAGGTGCAATTGATACGTTTATCACACTAGAGGAACTAAAAAGGTGTGGTCTCTAGGTTAATAAAGACTGTGGGTAAATGAAAGCGGTTAACCCATTAGCTTTTGTGATCAGTGGAAGCTCCAAGAGTGTGATGACCGAGTTGAGGCCATGGGATGGAAATGTAGACTTCATGATTTCCCTCATGGATGACTTTGATGTTGTCCTAGGATTGGGCTTCATGATGTTGGCTCAGGCAATCCCAATCCCTACTGTTAGCTATTTATTGTTCTTGAGGGAAAGCTTATGTGTTGTGTTAGCCATAATCCTCCATAAGAGTAAAAAAAAATGATTTCAATATTACAATTCAAAAAATGAGTAAAGAGAAGGGAGCCTTCTTATGTGGCTATTCCAATTTATAAAAATGGGATTAATGAGAGTTTGTGGTTATGTATGGACTATAGGGCATTAAAAAAAGTCACTATGAGAAACAAATATCCTATTCCTCTTATTGCAGATTTGTTTGATCAACTAAGCTAGGCCAAGTGCTTCTCCAAATTGGACTTGAGATTTGGCTATCATCAAGTTAGAATTGCTAAAAGAGATGAGCCAAAAACCACTTCTGTGATGCAGTATGGTGCATTTGAATTTCTTGTTATGCTTTTTGGATTGACGAATGCCCTTGCCATATTTTGTACCTTGATGAATCAAGTGTTCCATGACTATCTCGACAAGTTTGTGGTCATCTATTTAGATGACATAGTGGTCTATAGTTCTACCTTAGAAGAGCACTAAGAGCACCCACATCTTGTGTTTCAATTACTACAAGACCATCAATTGTATGTTAAAAGATAAAAAAGTGCATTTGCTCAAACATTAATTCACTTCTTAAGCTATAATGTTGAACAAGGCCACATTCGAATAGACATGGAAAAAGTTAGGGCTATCAAAGATTAGGCAACACCAAAGAATGTTAGGTAAACTCCACTAATTTTTAGGGTTAGCCAACTATTATAAGAGATTTTTGGAAGGATACTCTAGTAGAATCATGGCTCTCATGGAGCTATTGAAAAGGGAGCATAAATGGTGTTGGACAAGTGAATGTCAATAGGTTTTTGAGGGCTTAAAAAAAGCCATGATGAAGGACCTTATCTTAACTCTCCTTTACATTCGAAAGCCTTTTGAAGTTCAAACAAATGTATCTAATTTCGCTATTGGGGGAGTGCTTTTACAAGAATGGCACCCTATAGCATTTGAAAGTCAAAAGTTAAGTGAAGCTAAAAAATGATATATGGCTCAAAAGAAAGAACTTCTAGTAGTAATCCATTGTTTGAAAGCATGGCAACATTATTTGTTAGGTTCACAATTCGTAGTTAAGATAGACAATGCAGTGGTTAGTCATTTTCTCACCCAACTGAGGCTCATGGCTAAGCAAGCTAGATGGTAGAGTTTCTAGCCGAATTTGAATTTTGTTTTGAGCACATAACTGGAATAACCAATTAAGTGGTAGATGCATTGAATAGATAGGCAAAGATGACTACCCTTATGAGAATTACCTCGATGGTAGCTAGTAAAGTCACAACAGATATTCACAAGCTAATTAAAGATAATCTGAAGAAAGACCCACAGGCCAGTGCCATTTTGGAGCTAGTAGAAGAAGGCAAGTCTAAGTACTTTTGGCAAAAAAATGGGGTCTTATTGATAAAAGGTCCTTGGTTGTTTGTGCCAAAAGTAGGAGGTCTAAAATAGATGCTAAGGAAAGCCATGATACACCATAGGTGGGTCACCCTGGTCGGTAACATACTTTGGCTTTACTGAAACAAGGCTATTATTAGTTTCACATATGGCAAGATGTGATGGACTATACGAAGACTTGCCTCATTTGCCAATAGGACAAAGTTGAAAAGAAGAAATTGACAGGCATACTTAAACCATTACTTATGCCCATAAGACCTTGGGTAAGTTTTTCCCTTGACTTCATATTGGGCCTTCCTAAGGTTGATGATCTTGTGTGAATTCTAGTAGTGATTGATTGTTTCTCTTAACATGTTACATTGATTCTCACCTAAAAGTATTGCATCATGGAAGATATGGCCTGAATAATATTTAAACATGTAATAAAGTATTAGGGCCTTTCTTAAAACATTATTAGTGACAGGGATCCAAGATTCACGAGGTCATTCTCGAGAGAATTTTTCAAGATCTTGGTATCTTAGCTCAACATCTTTTCAAGTTATCACTTACAAGCTGATGTTCAAACTAAATGATTTAATGGGTTATTGGAAGAGTACTTAAGATACTTTGTTCAAGCTAATCAGAAGAATTAACCTTCATTGTTGGATGTAGCTTAGCTTTGTTTTAATTCCAACAAGTGTTCTTCCATAAATAAGAGTCCATTTGAAGTGGTCACTAAATAACTACGAAGACCACTACATACATCCTTTGAGCCATATCGAGGAAAGAATCCACGAGCCTTCAACATTAGCAAAAAATCAATACAAAACATAGAAATTATGCAAGCAGACTTAGAGAAGGCATCAAACCACATGAAGAAATGGGTAGATAAGGGCCGAAAGGCACAGCAATTCAAAGTTGGTGATCTTGTTCTTGTCAAATTAGTGCCCGAACAAACTAGGTTCCTAAAAAGGTAAGATTGTAGGTTGGAGCATAAGTATAAGGGTCTAATGAAGATCCTTTCCAAAGTTGGGAATGCCTCTTATAAAATCGACCCACCAAAATAGATGAAGGTGCACCCAGTGTTCCATGTGAACAACTTAAAACCCTATCATCAAACCCCACAAATACAAGTTAAGGTGAATCAAGTAAAGTTGCCATTACCATAAAGCCACCATTAGAACATCAAGTTAAAGAGATTTTAGTTGACAAGGTATCTTGAGTATCTCGAAGAATAGTTCATGAATATTTAGTGAAGTGGGAGAGCTTAGGACTAAAAGAAACTAGTTGAGAGAAAGATCATGTCCTCTAAGCATTCAAGCAAAAGATTGAAGAATTCTACACCAACAAGTCAATGAGGTCATTGACAAAATAAGTGGGGGAGGATGTCATGAGCCAACCTTGTATAGGGCCACAACCAAGCATAGGATGCAATGAGCCACCCATGTATAGGGCCATGACTAAGTAAAACTGCCAAAAAAGAGGGTAGATCTATTGGCTTGGAAAAAGTGCCCCATTTCAAACTTTGTAATGGTTCTTAGTAGCATCGGTATAAAATCTCTTAATCTCTTTAAAGGGGTTAAGCAATCGACATATTATTGGGCTACCTCACTAACTAAGGTATATGTTAGACCACCCATCTAGGGTTGCCTCTCTAGCCCTGACGATGGTGGGAAGACTCGGTGCTCTTTTTGTACTTGTTATACTTTCTTGATATTAATAAAATAGTTTTTTTCTTATGGGAACATCGAAGGTTGCCTTGGCGTGCTCCTAATATGAACTAATATGTCGTTATATATTCTTGAGATTAATTTGTGGCTTGTTGGTTGCCTAGTTAGATATCAAACTATCCTTGGCTACTTGTGGGGAAGCATTCATCCAAATGCCACACAGTCTATTGCTTCATTAAGAGAAAGCTTAGCTAGTGATGCATGCCATCTTGCCTATTTAAAGTTTGAGAATAGATCGAGGGCATTGTGAATCCAATGCCTCTAATTATTGGCTTTACCTTATAGAACATGCCAAGGGCTTTAACTATCCTAAGGGAAACTTTAGAGAGAACCAGCTATAGATGGTTCGATTAGTCTTTCACCCCTATACCCAAGTCATACAAATGATTTGTACATCATTATCACTATAGGCCTCCACCAGAGTTTCATTTCGCTTTGCCTTGTTTAGGCATAGTTCACCATTTTTTGGGTCCTAACAGGTAGCTTACACTCGAACCCTTTTCAAAAAAGTTCAAGGTCAGTCGATGGTGCACCCGTGAGAAATCCCGCCAATCAATTTCCTTGCACCTTATGGGTTTTTTAGCTCATTGACTGGCATACATGTTAGACTCCTTGGTCTGTGTTTCAAAATGGGTCAGATGGCGAAACCACAGGCTAATGCCTAGAGCATGTCGGTGTCGAGGCACACTGAGATGATGTGTGCTGCATTCCATGATCATGGTGATAACATCTTCATAGGCATATTGAAAGCCTAGGCTTGGGCCACCATCAGGACCTATGTCGATCCATGCCTTGAGCTGATCAGTGAATTGGCTCTTACCGTTTCACATCAGATCAAGCTGCATTGTCAACCCCCATCTATTTCTCTTTCAATAATTTTAAGCACTTTTTAACTCTTTTTTCAAAGTTCTTTTCATCTTTCCCTTATGGTACTTGTTTGGTATCGATCTCTCACCCATATTTAGCCTTGGATAGAATTTACCCCTTAATTAGGGCTACATTCCCAAACAACCCAACTCATAGACAATGCTTAGTTTTATGAAAAGGTCCAAGCACAATAGGGCTCTCACCCTCTTGGCACCCCTTTTTAGGGTACTTAGGCCCAGTGTACCATTGAAGACGCTTCTCCATACTACAATTTGGATACCGAAGGTGTCCAATTCTAAAGCTGGGCTATTCTCAGTTTGTTCGCCACTACTAGAGAAATCTTGGTAAATTTCATTTCCTTCACTTATTGATATGCTTAAACTTAGTGGGTAATCTTGCCTGACCTGAGGTAATGATACAAGCATCGACCAAGTGATGTAGGGGATCTAATAGGGTCTAGGTGGACAACAAGTACATGTCATCAAAGATGAGGCACATTACGAGCTTTACCACTAATGGTCATAGTGCTATCGTTGCCAGGGACTCACTTTTGGGCCAACCATGATTGGTAAGATCACAAGAGGTCATCTTCCACCCATTCACCCATAGCTCAATGGGTGAGGGTTTAGAAGGGGGCGACAGTGCATGACACCTAGGCAAGCGTGCCCTCGGCCTAATGGCTTGGGGCATAACTTGCATTCAAAACTCGATGGTTCATGGGATTTTGTAATTCACTCCAAGTATTGCATTTCACTATATTCTTCTTCAATGTAAAAATATCCATTGTTGAGAGTCATTTTTGGTTTTTCATGACAAAATGAGTCATAATGTCGACTGTGCACACATCGAAAATAGGATGGTGATGGCACATGCATTCTTTTTCATTCTGGTTCTTTGGCACAATTCACACTATGGGTTTGTTATTCAGCCATAGGCTACAATACCAATCATTTCACCCTTCCGAGAGGTAGAATGAAATGTTACACCCGCCTGAGGCTAAAAGGGGCTCAGGGCATGAAGGCACCCTCACCCTCTCGATGTTTCATTAACGTGTTCATGAATCATTCATTAAGTGGGTTTTGACAATAATCCTTTGGACAATGATCCTTTATATGTTCACCTACTGAAACCTTGTTACGACTTATCCTTCCTTTAAATGATAAGGTTCAATGGACTTCCCATGATGTCATAAGTAGTGAATTGTCTATGTCACCATGATTCAAACACTTTATCAAACTATTCAATTGGTAGGAGTAATGGGTGGTGTACAAAGGGTAGGGATGTACTCAACATGAGTTGATGACTTAAGCTTACTAGGAATTCCTTATTAAAGACCAACAATTACAATGATCTATCCTCATTATAATGAAATTTCAAAGATTACCCAAGCCTGTCAGCCAAGGCTATAGACTCTTTGAATACATTAATGTAGCAAGTGTGTGGCCAAGAGCATCTAAAGGCAACACAGACCTATTATTGCCTCAAACTTCCTTGGCCTAAGTGGCCATAATCCCTCTAAGAAGCTAGCCACGAAGGATCACCTCCACATACCTAGTTAGTAAGCTAAGTTCTTGTTCTTTAATGGAGTTAACTAGATAAATCACTTCACGAACTAAGAACGATCACGCACCACCACCAATAGAATTAAAAAGGAGTTTTCAATCTATCAATCCTTACTATGTCTAGACCTAGTAAGTTTTCCTTTCTTAAGTTAAATCAAGCCACAGGCTCTACTCTTGGTGATGCCTTTTTGTCAATTCCATGAAGTTTCAACCTTGTGACCATACTCCCTCGAAACCCAAAGACTTTGATTTCTTATAAGGTGCTAGTGGAGTTCTAAAAGTAATATCCATTGATCATTGGTCGACATCATTTATGGTTGAGACTAGGATGGTATTTGATCATCCTTTAAGCCTAAGTTTCATTATTGATTAATGAAAACATCCTTGGCAAATGCTTTTGCAGTTGTTCATCTTTCATAAATCCAAAAATTTCACCTCTAACTATGAAATTTGAATGCCCCTAATTGTCCCTGTTAATCATTACTCCTATCTCGAAGGCCAACACATTAAGACTGAAATCCTATGATGTTATCCCATGCTAATGTATACAAGCACAAGCCTACTTTGAGCACTCTAATTTCTTCAAAGTAACAATGTTAGAGGAATGACTTGGCCAATTAAGGCTAGGAGTGCCTCACTAGTAGTAGGGAAAAGTAGCTTGGTGCTCACTATGAGGTGGATGGAATGACCCAATCCTAGTTTCAACTATAAGGTTTTTAACTGTAACAACTTAAATATATGCTATTAGAGCTGGAATTGTTGTAGCTACTAGCATTAGACTTACCTTCCAATGAATCTCCATTAAGGGATTTAAATTGTACTTATTCTAATTACCAGAATCATAAAGCTTGGTATTGTTATTTATTTTCACTACCTTCTTATGTTAGGATTGTGTAATTTATGCACCTACTATCTTCCTTGGAAGTGGTAGACATTTTTTAGGCTCCTTCTTTGGAATTGAACCCTAATTCTCCATCACCCATCACCACCATAGTAGGCCATTATCTTACTATCAAAAGTTGATAAGGTAAAAATTTAAATGATGCATCTCTGTCACATAGGCTTTGTGATCTATCGAGTTAACATGAATCATTAGAGTAATGGGCAAAGCCTATGTAAACCTTTTATCTAATAAATGCATCCCTTCCAAAAGTTGGGGTTTGTTGCATATATTAGCTCTAGAATTACTACAGTTATTCGAGTAATAGATACCATCAAATAACCTATAATTGATTTAATAAGCCATTCATAGTTTCACTATCTAAATTTGTTCAAACTTACATAAGCATGGCTTAATCTTCGAGACAAGCATATGACTACTTGGCAGGATCAACCAAGTAGCATTCCTTCAGGATGTTGGCATCGCATGGGCCTCAATGCACTGACTAAGTGATAGAGATAGCTAACATGAAGCACAAGCATCATACGTGCAAGCTCGTAAAATGTATAGCAATAGATGTGCAAAGGTCAAGAGCCTGCACCCACAAAACATTCCACATCCAATAGCACGATCAAACACTAGTGCACCAATGTGGCTATGAAGGTTTAGGTGGTACACTTAAGGACACCACACATGATTAAGGTTTGACCCATAGCCTTTAAGGATACAAGAAGAATGATGGATTACAAGACATCCAACTACCATCAATTTAGGTATGTAGCATAGGATCCTAATTATACCCCTAAGGTATGATGACCACATAAGGGGAGATTGAAGAGGATGATGGGTTGACAATTTGATTCATTGAGTATGGAGCCTACCAACATGCATAATCATAACATCACTCATATGCCTATTACATACAAGTGGTAGCATCCATGCACAGTAGTCCACAACCCACCCAATCAATTACTCAATGACTGAGAGAAGGAAATGATGTACGAGTCCATGCCACAACCACTTGGCATGGGAAAAACACAAGCAAAGGCCACAAGACTGCCCTTACCATCCAATAGGCAACAATGGCATGACACCACCAATGCTTGTTCTAGTCGAGATTGCACACAAAACCTCTGTAGCCACCACTCTAGGGGGATGTTGCTTGATTTAGGGACTTGTTCATAGGGTCTTTGGTAGCATGGGCTACATGTACGGGCTTGGCCAATCCAAGGCATTTTTATAAGGGACCACGGGACTACCAAATGCTCAAAAGACTTGGCTAGACTAAGCTAGTGACTGTAGCTTCTACTTACACCACTTTAAGAAGTTGGTACCTAATTTAGGGACTTAGTCTAGGGTTTAGGCAACATCAATCGTAGGCAGGCTTGAGCTTGGCACAACTGAGCCCTTTTTCCATATGCACACTAACCAGTTAAGGCCATAAACTCCTATAGGTCACCAAAGCAACCAGTTGCTTGATAACATGACCAGAAGGCATGCATGGCCTGGATTTTACTCTAGGAACATTGCCATGGATGTTTGCAACAACAAACCTATCATGCACACCTACTCTCTCATGAGGGAAAAAATAAGACTAGACAACCACCCCTAAAAGGCATGATAGATTTTATAGATATGTTAGCAGTAGACATTAAAGTGTCTATAATGGGGAACTTCTTTCAAACAGGCATATCTTGCATGAGGGTTTGTTGGTGTTGATGGTGGTTAAGGTATATGCCCTTACCAAGGCCCAACATATGCTGATATTATTCGAGACAAGTGCCCGTAGCAAAGGCCAGCATATGCCGATGGTGTTTGAGGTAACTACCTATACTAAAAGTCATTTTCTACCGATACTGATCGAGGCGTGTGCCTTCACCAAGGGCCAATATGTACCAATGGTGGTCAAGGCAATTGCCCATACCAAAGCCAACTAGTGCCAGTGATGGTCGAGGTAGGTGCCCTTACCAAAGGTCAGCTTATGTTGATGATGGTCAAGGTATATGCCTGCACCATGTGCCAGCTTGTGTTGATAATGGTCAAAGCCTTGGCTAAAGTTTGATTCTGGGCCCTGATCATATGCTAGGCTCGGGCATGTATTGCTGTCGTATTTTTTACCTAGGGCACCATCATCGAAAGATTTGGAGAACCTAGTCAATGGCATTAAGGGTTCCAATGATTGGGGAAAGGGCCAGAGGGTGTGTGCACATGATGTATAATAGGTGCTAGTCCTTAGCCCTTATATTGGCCCCTTATCCCCTAAGGAACCTCAACAACTAACAACCCCTTAAAAAAGCATAAGAGCTTTTACAAGTTTATAACCAATAGCCATTCAAGTGTCTAAAATGAAGATGCTTTTTTTGAATGGCCATAAGATCTTCTGCACTTTGAGTTCTTAGCTGAATTTTTTTGGATGCCTAAAAAATACAAGGATCACTGTATACTAAATTTAGGGCCAAAACTCCTTTTAAAAGAATTTTAAAAAATCCCAAACCATGAAAAATTTTAAAATTCATGAAAAATATAAAATGAGTCATCTTGCCATGAAACTTCACATGAAGGCATAAGAGACTATTATATGAAATTATAAGCCATAAAAATCGTATTGGCATGGCAAAAATATGAAGATGTTCTTGAACCCAACTATTACCCAATCATGGTCTACATGATGCATAGCCCAGTATGTGCCAATAATATTTGAGGGAACTACCTGCACTAAGGGCCAGCATGTGTTGATGGTAATCAAAGCATGTGCCAAGACTAAGGGCCAACATGTCTCAATGGCAGTTGAGGCATGTGCATATGTCATAGTCTGTAAGCTGGTCCAAGCCTAAGAGTTCTTTTCTTGTAGAGAAACAATTCCAGTTCTAATAGGACAAGGTCTGAAAGTTAGGGGGACCAAGCCTTGAGGTGTACTAGAGGTCCAGGTCATGGGGAACTAGCCTAGAACAATGGAATAGGTAGTGATCAAGACTCTAGAGGCTTAGACCTGGTGTTTGGGTTGGACAGAATTGAGCTAGGCCTAGGGGTGTGTGTGAGTGTTGGTTAGCATTTTATGAATTTATAGGTAGTGATCAAGACTCTAGAGGATTAGGCCCGATGTTCAGGTTTGGCAGAATTGAGCCAAGCCTAGGTACAGGTGTTGGTTAGCATTTTATGAATTTACAAGCCATAAAAATGGCATTTACATGGCAAAAATATGAAGATGTGCCTATGTCACTGGTCGAGACTCAAACTTCAAGCTAGGATAACTCCAGGACACAAGAATGGACTCTTCCACATCCCAAATTAGCCTAACATAAGAAACGATGCATGGACACTTTAGACTACAAGGCTTGGCCACCTAGTATGTTACGAAATGAAAGGCCACAACAAGTGCTTGCAGAAAGGCTAACAAAAGAATAAAACAAAGTTTAAGGCAAAAGTAAGGATGTTATTACTTAATGGTTCTAGTGTGTGTACGATAAGGGTGAGAATCTCTCTATTTATAACTGAGTCCCTTTACAATTGTGTTAAGATACATTTCTAAACTCTAGGGATTACACTGGCTTGAATCTTATGATTTTTAGAGATAAGATACAATTCTTGATTCTAAGGGATTGGTATTGCTACATAATCTTTGACTTGCTGAAATCATGCTAATTATCGGGCTTTCTAAAAGCCCTAAAAATTGATCCTCCTCGAATTGTGTTTAGGTGTGCCCATACTTAGGCTTGATCATGTACCTACTCTTTGACCATCAATGCTTTCACCTGGGTTTGATTGGATGCTCGTGCAATGCTCACCTATGACTTAGACATCTAGTGAACCTTAGGGCTTGGTCCTCTTGAATGTCAAACTCTATCTTGCTAGAACTTGAACTGCTACTTAACTTAAAGAGAACCCTTTGGCTTGTACTAGCTTATGAACCATGACACTTAAACCCACCTACTACTTGGTTATGGTGCACATGGTGCATGGCTATGGCCTAGGACACCTGCACTTGGTGCATGGCCTAGCATGTGCTGATGGTGTTTGAAGGAATTGCTCGCACAAAGAGCCAGTATGTGCCAATGATGGTCGAAACATGTGCTAAGACAAAGGGCCAACATGTACCAATAGTGATCAAGGCATGTGTATGGCCATGGTTTGTAAGCTAGTCCAGGCCTAGAGGCTTTTTTTTAGTCGAGCAACAATTCCAATTCTAGCAAGATAGATCTAATAGCCAAGAGGATAAGCCTTGAGGCATACTAGAAGCTTAAGTCAGAGGGAAGTAGCCTAGAATAGTGGTAAGGGTAGTGATCAAGATTCCAACGGCTCAAGCACAATGTTCAAGTTTAATGGAAATGGGCCAAGCCAAGGTACAGGAGCTAGTAAGGATTATATGAATTTACAAGCCATGAAAATGGCATTAGCATGGGCAAAATATAAAGATGTTCTCGATTGTGGTACTCATAGTATGTGACCTAAGCCTAAGATACTTGTGCTTAATGTGTGGCCCAGCATATGCCATTGGTGTCTAAGGAAACCGCTTGTACAAAGGGCCAGCATGTGCCAATGGTGGTTAAAGCATGCATGAAGGCCAAGGGCTAGCATTTTTTAATGGTGGTCAAGGCATATGCATGTGTCACAATTCATAAGTTGACCCAGGCATAGGTTCTCTTTGAGTCAATGAGCAATTCTAGTTCTAATAGGAAAGGGTTCAATTACGAGAGTGACCAGGCCTTGAAGCCTACTAGAGGCCCAAGTCATAAAGAACTAGCCCAAACTAGTGCTACAAGCAATGATCAAGACTCTAGAGGCTTAAGCATGGTGTTCAGGTTTGGCGAAATTGAGCTAGGCCTAAGTGCGCACTAGTGAGTGCTTATGTGAGTTTATAGGCCATAAAAATGGCATTGGCATGGCAGAAGTGTGAAGATGTGCTGGAACCCATCGACCGACCAATCATGGTATGAATTGTGTGAGGCTCAGGCCCAAGATACTCATGTGTGATGCATGGCCTAGCATGTATCGATAGTGTTCAAGGGAACTGCTCGCACAAAGGGCCAACATGTGCTATTGGTGATCGAAGTATGTGGCAAGACCAAGGGCTAACATATCCTGATAGTGGTCGAGACATGTACTTGTGTCATGGTTTACAAGCTAGTCTAAGCCTAAAGGTTTTCTTTAAGTTGAGGAAAGGTTCTAATTCTAGCAGAAAAAGGGTATGACTACTAGGGGGACTAGGCCTTGAGACCTACTGGAGGCCCAGGTTGTGGGGCACTAGAGAAAAATAGTGGTATGGGTAGTGATCAAGGCTCCAAAGGCTTAAGCATAGTGTTCAAGTTCCATGAAATTGAGCCAGCCCTAGGTACAGGTACTGGTGAGCACTTAGATGAATTGACAAGACATTAAAATGGCATTCGCATGGCAAAAAAGTGAAGATGTGCTTGAACCCACCAACTGCTTGATAGTAATGTGCATGGTATGTGGTCTAGGCCCAGGATACCATGCTCAGTGTGTGGCCCAACATATGCCAATGGTGTTTAAGGGAACTACTTATACAAAAGGCTAGCATGTGTCAATAAAGGTCAAAGCATGGGCAAAGACTAAAGGCCAACATGTCTTAATGGTGGTCGAGACAAGTGCATGTGTCGTGGTCTCAAAGCTAGTCCAAGCCCAAAGGTTCTCTCTGAGTCGAAGAGCAGTTCCAGTTCTAATAAGAAAGGGTTTGATTACCAAGAGAACCAAGCCTTAAGGCCTACTGGAGGCCTAGGTTGTGAGGCACTAGCCTAGAATAATGGTATAGGCAGTGATCAAAACTTTAGAGGCTCAAGCATAGTGTTTAAGTTTTATAGAAATGAGCTAGGCTCAAGTGTAGGCGCTAGTGAGCACATAGATGAATTAAGGCATGTGCATGTGTCACGGTCCGCAAGCTGGTCAAAACCTAAAGGTTTTCTCTATGTTGAAGAACAGTCTCAATTCTAGTATGATAAGGTTTGACTACCCAGCAAACCAAGCCATAAGGCTTACTAGAGTCCTAGTCATAAGGAACTAGCCTAAAACAGTGGTATGGGTAGTAATCAAGATTTCAGAGACACAAGCAAGGTTTTCAGGTTTAGTAAAATTGAGCTAGGTCTAGGTGCATTCGCTTGTGAGCAATGTGTGGTCACATAGTCAGACCCAGGTGTAGGCACTAATGATCAAGGTGCGAGCGTATGATCAAACCCATGTGCGGGATTGCCTAAACATAGTCCTAAGAAGATTTGATTTGTGGGCTTCTAGAATGCCTAATACTATAGCACAATCTTTGACAAGCTAGAATTATGCTAAGCACTTGAGTTTTGTAGGTTAACAATTTTTTATAAGTGCTAGCATCTAGCGATGGTGTCCGAGGTAGCATTCTAAACTAAGGGGCTAGCATTTGCTGATGGTATTCGAGGAAACAATAGGCCAACATCTGCCAATAGTGTTGGATGCGATTGCCCACACGAACCAAGGGCCAAGTGTTGTCAATGGTGTGCAGGCAGAACTGATCCAAGGGCTAGCCATACTAAGGGTGAGCCTGTTCCTATAACAAATACCAAAGGCATTTGGTTGTCATTTACTTGGATGTTTGAGGCAGGGATGTTATCCACCAGCCCAATCGATTGTAATGGAGAACACCATTCATCCCCCACCCCAAAGAGGTACGGTGTAAAAAAATAAAATGAATAGACTTCAATGGGTGTGAGGGGAAGGGATGAATCGAAGCAAAAAAAAGCTAAATCTTAGTGGATCATGGCAGAGGGTAGCAAGGCCACTCTACCATTTACAATACTCCATCACATAATTAAGTCATTTGCAAAGGATTCTACCTATCGTTTTATGGGAATTAAACTCTAAGGAGGCCTGCATAATTTGTTCACCTTAGAGGCTGCACCTACAACATGTACCTTTTAGGGCCATAGGCTTTTACTGTGGGTTGACAATCGGGTGACAAGCGCAAGCGTCACTTCTAGCCTAGATTCTAACTTAGAGGTGTTCAGTGAAAATCTAACGTATGATAGCTTTGCACCATTGACCTTCGAACCAAACACGATGACCGATTGTGTGAATCAATAGTTCCTCTCTACTAGGTTGAATTACTATTGTGACACTGCCATCAATAAGGTAAAACTAACCTATCTCACGATGGTCTAAACCCAGCTCATGTTCTCTATTAGTGGGTGAACAATCCAACACTTGGTGAATTTAGCTTCTCAATGATAGGAAAAGTTGGCATCGAAGGATCAAAAAGCAATCTTGCTATGCATGCTTAGCTACCACTAGCCAGTTATCCCTGTGGTAACTTTTTTGACACCCCTAGCTTTAAATTCCAAAGGTATAAAGGATTGATAGGCCATGCTTTCATAATTCATATTCATACTGGAAATCAAAATCAAATGAGCTTTTACCCTTTTGTTCCACATATGTTTTATGTTCTTATTGCGCGCATCTTAGGACACCTGCATTATCTTTTAACAAATTTGCCTTCCCAGCCAAACTCCTCACCTAACAATGTTTTTTACTTAGATTGACTAACTGAGGCCGGCTTTGGGTCCAAAAAAAAAGGTCGTGCCCTGCTTTCGATTCATAGAATAAGTAAAATAATGTTGAAAGTAGTGGTATTTCAATTTCATTTGAGGCCTCCCACTTATCTTACACCTCTCAAGTCTTTTCACAAAGTTAGACTAAAGTCAACTTAATAAGGTCTTCTCTCTCTGTTGATTCTACTAAGCTCGTTCCCTTGGTTCTGGTTTCGCTAGATGGTAGACAAGGACAATGTGAATCTCATTAATCCATTAATGTGCATCACTAATTAGATGACAAGGCATTTGGCTACCTTAAGTGAGTCATAGTTACTTCCACCATTTACCCATGCTTGGTTGAATTTCTTCACATTGACACTCAAAGCACTGGGTAGAAATCACATTGTGTGAACATCCGTAACGACCATCACAATGCTTTTGTTTTAATTAAACAATCAGATTCCCCTTGTCTATATTAGTTATGAGTCAACTATTCATCACTCGAGAAAAGCTCTTGAGGGAGCCTTTCCTAGTTCGTCCTTTGGTCAGCATGTAGTGACCTACTCTCACCATGGAAGCAACTTGAGTAGTGCTCCAGTAGCTGATGGGTTTGACACTGAGAGCCTAATGCCTAGCCCTTAGAGCCAATCATTTTCTATAGGTTATAGATCCATTTTGTCAATTTCCCTTGCCTACATTGTTCCATCGGCCAGAGGCTATTCACCTTGGAAACCTAATGCGGTTATAAGTATAATCGGGCACAGATAGCATGATCTTTTAGATTTTCAAGGGCCATTGAGGGCACACCAGACACCACATGATGTGTGGTGCTCTTTCGACCACTGGACCCTACCTCCAGCTGAGCCGTTTCTAGGGTGGGTAGGCAGTTAAACAAAAAAGATAACTTTTCCCGAGGCCCCTGCCGACGACTCCAAACTCCCTACCGTTGCCATTAGCCTCCACGTTCTTGCTTAAGAATTTTAACCCGATTCCCTTTCAAAGCTCGCACTAGATGCGTTGTTGGACTAACTCCCCTATCTCTTAGAATCGACTAATCCATGTTCAAGTGTTGTTTACATGGAACCTTTCCCCTTTGGCCTTCAAAGTTCTCATTTGAATATTTGCTATTTATTTCAAATAGTTATGACCTTTTGTGTTGTGATAAACAAATTGTTTCTGTCCATACAAGCTTATTTGAAATAAAATAATACTAGTTTATTAATATTTCAAAAATTAATAAGTAAAAGATTTATAAAATGAATCTGTTTACTGAGTAAGCTCAAATTGTTATGACTGTTTGAGCAATTTTTATTTCAAATAGTTAGGATCTTTTGTTTTATCAAAAAATAATTGTTTCTATTCATACAAGTTTATTCAGAATAAAATAATACTACTTTATTAATATTTTGCAAGTTAATAGGTAGGAGATTTAAAAAATATATTTGTTTATCGAACAAGTTCAAATAGTTATGTCCATTTGAACAATTATTTATTTTAAATTATTATGACCATTTGTTTTGTGGTAAAACAATTGTTTCAGTTCCAATAAAATTATTCAAAATAAAATAAAACAAATTCATTAATATTTTAAAAATTAATAAGAGATTTAAAAACTAAATCTATTTACGGAACTATTTGAACAATTATCTATCTCAAATCGTAATGATCTTTATTTTGTCATACAACAATTGTTTCTTTTCACATAAGCTTATTATTTTAAAATGATACTAATTTAATAATATTCTAAAAATTAATAAGTAAGAGATTTAAAAAATAAATATGTTTGTCGAACTAGTTTAAATAGTTAGACTATTTGAACAATTATCTATTTCAAATCGTTCTAACCTTTTGTTTAGTCATAAAACTATTATTTTAGTTCATACAAACTTATTCGGAATAAAATAATACTAATGTATTAATATTCGAAAAATTAATAAGCAAGAGATTTAAAAAAATAAATCTATTTACTGAATAATTTTAATTAGATATGACTATTTGAACAATTATCTATTTAAAATTGTTTTAACTTTTTGTCTTGTGATAAAACAATTGTTTCAATTAATAAATGTATTCGAAATAAAATAATACTATTTTATTAATATTTTAAAAATTATTAAACAAGCGATTTAAAAACTAAAGCTATTTTCTAAAGTAATTCTAATAGTTACAACTATTTGGACAAATATCAATCTCAAATCATTATGATCTTTATTTTGTCATAAAACAATTGTTTCTGATCATACAAGTTAATTCAAATAAAAATAATACTAATTTAATAATATTTTCAAAATTAATAAATAATTTAAAAAATAAATGTGTTTGTTGAATCAATTCAAATAGTTAAGATGATTAGAATAATTATCTATTTCAAATCATTTTGACCTTTTGTTTAGTCATAAAATAATTGTTTTAGTTCAAACAAGCTTATTCGAAAGAAAATAATACTAATTTATTAACTTTCAAAAAATTAATAAGCAAGAGATTTGAAAAAATAAATCTGTTTACTGAACAAGTTCAAATAACTATAACTATTTAAATAATTACCTATTTAAAATCGATATGAACTTTTGTTTTATCATAAAACAATTGTTTTAGTTCACAAAAGTTTATCCAAAATAAAATAATACTAGTTTATTATTATTTTAAAAATTAATAAGAAATTTAAAAAATAAATTAGTTTACTAAATCAATTTAAATAATTATGGATATTTAAATAATTATCTATTTCTAATCATTATTACCTTTCATTTTGTCATAAAACAATTGTTTTTCAACATACAAGCTTATTTGAAATAAAATTGTTAGTACTTTTCATTTTTGTCATAAAACAATAATTTTTGAACATACAAGTTTATTTGAAATAAAATAATACTAATTTATTAATATTTCAAGAATTAGTATGAGATTCAAAAAATAAATCTATTTACTGAATAAGTTCAAATAGTTATGACTATTTGAATAATTATCTATTTCAAATTATTACAACCTTTTGTTCTGTCATAAAATAATTATTTCTATTCATATAAATTTATTTGGAATAAAATAATACTAAATTAATAATATTCTAAAAATTCATAACTAAGAGATTTAAAAAAAAAAAATTTGTTTGTCGAACCAGTTCAAATAGTTAAGACTATATGAATAATTATCTATTATTTTAAATTGTTTTGACCTTTTATTTTGTTATAAAACAATTATTTCAACTCATCCAAGTTTATTCATAATAAAATAAAACTAATTTATTAATATTTTAAAATTTTATAAGAGATTTAAAAATAATGTTATTTATGGAACCACTTCAAATAATTATACCTATTTGAACAATTATATATTTTAATTTGTTATAACCTTTTGTTTTCTCATAAAATAATTATTTCTATTCATACAAGCTTATTCAAAATAAAATAATACTAATCTAATAATATTTTGACAATTAATAACTAAGAGATTTAAAAAATAAAT
Organism: Durio zibethinus; assembly: GCF_002303985.1. The sequence continues at coordinate 158,837 of NW_019168248.1, forward strand.
TTGTTTAACTATTTGTACTAGTCAGGCCAACAAATTCATTTTTTAAATCTATTATTTATTAATTTTTAGAATATCAACAAATTAGCATACTTTATTCTGAATAAGACTATATCAATAGAAACAATTGTTTGTGACAAAACAAATGGTTATAATGATTTGAAATAAATAATTGTTCAAAATTGTTATAACTACTTGAATTGGTTTGGTAAATAGATTTATTCTTCTAAATCTCTTATCAATTTTCAAAATATTTAAAAATAAATGTTATTTTATTCAAACAAACTTATATGAACAAAAATATTTGTTTTACGACAAAACAAAAGGTTATAACAATTTGAAATAGATAATTATTCATATAGCCTTAACTATTTGAATTAGTTCGACAAACAAATTTATTTTTTAAATCTCTTAGTTATTGATTTTCATAATATTATTAGATAAGTATTATTTTATTCTGAATAAGCTTGTGTGAACATAAATAATTATTTTATGATTTGAAATATATAATTATTCAAATAGTAATAACTATTTAAACTGATCGACAAGTATATTTATTTTTTAATTCTTCTACTTATTACTTTTTAAAATATTAATAAATTAATATTATTTTATTCCAAATAAACTTGTATGATGAAAAACAATTGTTTTATAACAAAATAAAAAGTTCATAACGATTTGAAATAAATAATTGTTCAAATGACCATAATTTTTGAACTTATTCGATAAACTGATTTATTTTTTAAATCTACAACTTCTCAATTTTTGAAATATCAATAAAGTAATATTATTTTATTTTGGATAAGTTTTATTAAACTAAAATAACTTTTTTATGATAAAACAAAAGTTTATAACAATTTTCAATAGATAATTGTTCAAATAGTCATAACTATTTAAACTTATTCAGTAAATAGATTTATTTTTTTTAATTTCTTACTTATTAATTTTTTGAATGTTAATAAAATTTTATTATTTTATTTCAAATTAGCTTGTATGAACTGAAAAAAAAAATTTTATGACAAAACAAAAGGTCAAAATGATTTGAAATAGACAATTATTCTAATAGTCTTAACTATTATAACTAGTTCGACAAGCACATTTATTTTTTAAATCTCTTACTTATTAATTTTTAGAATATTATTAGTTTGGCATTATTTTATTCAGAATAAGCTTGTATGAACAGAAACAATTTGTTTTATGACAAAACAAAGATCATACTATTTGAGATAGGTAATTGTTGAAATAGTCATAACTATTTAAACTAGTTTGGTAAACAGATTTAGGTTTTGAATGTCTTTTTAATTTTTGAAATATTAATAAATTAGTATTACTTGATTCTAAATAATTTTGTATGACTAAAACAATAGTTTTACAACAAAACAGAATGCCATAATGATTTGAAATAGATAATAGTTTAAATGGACATGACTATTTGAATTTGTTCAGCAAACATATTTATTTTTTAAATCTGTAACTTATTAATTTTTAGAATATTAATAAATTAGTACTATTTTATTTTGAATAAACTTGTATGAATAGAAACAATTGTTTTATGACAAAACAAAATATCATAATAATTTGAAATAAATAATTATTCAAATAGTCATAACTATTAAATAGATTTGTTTTTTAAATCTTTTACTTATTAATTTTTAGAATTTTAATAAATTAGTATTATTTCTATTCCGAATAAGTTTTTATGAGCAAAAAAAATTAATTTATGACAAAACAAAAAATAGATAATTGTTCAAATAGTCATAACTATTTGAATGTGTTCAAAAAACATTTTTTTCTTATTAATTTTTGGAATATGAATAAATTTAAATTATTTTATTCAAAATAAGCTTGCATGAACAAAACCAATTATTTTGTGGCAAAATGAAAGGTCATAATGTTTTAAAATAGATAATTGTTCATATAGTCATAACTATTTAAACTTTTTTGGTAAATGGATTCTTTTTTTCGTTCTCTTACTCATTAATTTTTGGAATATTAATAAATTAGTATTATTTTACTTCAAATAAACTTATATGAACTAAAACAATTGTCTTATTACAAAAGGAAAAGTCATAATGATTTGAAATAGATAATTATTTAAATAGTCATGACTATTTGAATTTATTTGGCAAACATATTTAGTTTTTTAAATCTTTTACTTATTAATTGTTGAAATATTAATAAATTAATATTATTTTAATCTAAATAAACTTGTATGAACAGAAATAATTGTTTTATGATAAAATAAAAAGCCATAACAAGTTGAAATAAATAATTACACAAATAGTCATAACGATTTGAACTTGTTTGGTAAACAAATTTATTTTTTAAATCTTTTACATTTTTAATTGTCTTAATATTAATAAATTTGATTTATATTATTTGAAATAAGATTGTATGAATAGGTAAAATTCTTTTGTGACAAAACAAAAGGGTATAGCGATTTCAACTAGATAATTGTTCAAATAGTCATAATTATTTAAACTTTATCAGTAAGCAGATTCATCTTTTCAAATTTCTTTATTATTAATTTTTGAATTACTAATAAATTAGTATTATTTTATTTCGAATAAGCTTATATGAACTGAAACATTTCTTTTATGATAAAACAAAAGGTCATAACGATTTGAAATAGATAATTATTCAAAAAATCATGATTATTTGATCTATTTCAGTAAACATATTTATTTTTTAAATTTTACTTATCAACTGCTGAAAATATTAATACATTAGTATTAGTTTAGTCCAAATAAGCATGTATGAATAGAAACAATTATTTTATAACAGAACAAAAAGTCATAACGATTTAAAATAAATAATTGCTCCAATAGTCAAAACTATTTGAACTAGTTTGATAAATAGATTTATTTTTTAAATCTCTTATTAATATTTGAAATATTAATAGATTAGTATTATTTTATTTCGAACAAACTTATATGAACAAAAGCATTTGTTTTATGACAAAACAAAAGGTCATAACGATTTGAAATAGATAATTGTTCAAATAATCATAATTATTTGAACTAGATAGGTAACTAGAATTATTTTTTAAATCTTTTATTTATTTTTGAAATAGTAATAAATTCATTTTATTTTATTCCAAGTAAGCTATTTTGAATTCAAAAAAACTTATTTTCTGACAAAACAAAAGGTCATAATGATTTGAAATAGATAACTGTTCATATAGTCTTAAATATTGGAACTGATTCGACAAATAAATTTATTTTGTAATTCTCTTAGCTATTAATTTTCATAATATTATTATATTAGTATTATTTTATTTCGAATAAGCTTGTATGAATAAAAATAATTATTTTATTACAAAACAAAAGGTTATAACAATTTGAAGTTTACAATTCTTCAAATAGTCATTGTTATTTGAACTAGTTCGGTAAATAAATTGATTTTTTAAATCTCTTACTTATTAATTTTTACAAGATTAATAAATAGTATTATTATATTCCAAATAAAATTGAATGTTCAAATACAATTGTTATATGACAAAACAAAAGGTAATAACAATTTGAAATAGATAATTGATAACATGATCATAATTATTTGAATCGATTCGATAAACAGATTCATTTTTTAAATAACTCACTTATTAATTTTTAGAATATTAATAAATTAGTATTATTTTATTTTGAATGAGCTTCTATGACCTGAAACAATTGTTTTATGATAAAACAAATGGTCATAATGATTTCAAATAGATAATTGTTCATATAGTCTTAACTGTTTGAGCTACTTCAGCAAACAGATTTATTTTTTAAATCTCTTAGTTATTAATTTTGGGAAATATTATTAAATTAGTATTATTTTATTCCAAATAAACTTATATGAATTGAAACAATTATTTTACGATAGAAAAAAAGGTTACAACAATTTTAAAATAGATAATTGTTTAAATAGGAACTGATTTAGTAAATAGATATATTTTTTAAATCTCCTTCCTATTAATTTTTGAAAATTTAATAAATTAATACTATTTTATTCCAAATAGGCTTGTATGATGAAAAACAATTATTTTATGAAAAAACAAATGTTTGTAACGATTTGAAATATATAATTATTCAAATAGCCATAATTATTTGAACTAGTTCAATGTATTTTTTAAATATCTAATATATCAATTTTTGAAGTATTAATAAAGTAATATTATTTTATTTCAGATAAGCTTTTATAAATTGAAACAATTGTTTTATGATAAAACAAAATGTCATATTTATTTTAAATAGATAATTGTTCAAATAGTCATAACTATTTGAACTTGTTTGATAAACAAATTTATTTTTTAAAATTTATTGTTTATTAATTTTTTGAATGCTAATAAATTAGTATTATTTTATTTTGAATAAGCATGTATGAACTAAAAATACTATTTTATGAGAAGCAAAAGGTCAAAACGATTTGAAACAGATAATTGTTCTAATTTTCTTATCTATTTGAATTAGTTTGGCAAACACTTTATTTTTTAAATCTTTTATTAATTTTTAGAATATTATTAATTTATCAATATTTTACTCCAAATAACCTTGTGTGAACAAAAACAATTACTTTATGACAAAAAAATATCACAACGATTTGAGATAGATAATTGTTCAAAAAATCATAATTATTTGAATTGGTTCAATATAAAGATTTAGTTTTTAAATCTTTTATTAATTTTTGAAATATTAATAAATTAGTATTATTTTATTTTGAATAATTTTGTATGAATAGAAACAATTATTTTATGACAAAACAAAATATAATAACAATTTGATATAGATAATAGTTCAAATGGACATGACTATTTAAGCTTGTTTTGTGAACAAATTTATTTTTTAAATTTCCAACTTATTAATTTTTAAAATATTAATAAATTAATATTATTTTATTTCAAATAAACTTGTATGAATAGAAACAATTGTTTTATGATAAAATAAAAGATCATAATGATTTGAAATAAATAATTGTTCAAATAGTCATAACTATTTGAACTTGCTCGATAAACAAATTTATTTTTTAAATCTTTTACTTATTAATTTTTGAAATTTTAATAAGTTAGTATTATTTCATTTCAAATAAGCTTTTATGAACAGAAACAATTGGTTTTTGACAAAACAAAATGTCATAACAATTTGAAATAGATAATTGTTTAAATAGTCATAACTATTTGAAAATGTTTAGAAAATATATTTATTTTTAAATTTTTACTTATTAATTTTTGAAATATTAATAAATTTTTATTATTTTATTCGAAATATGCTTGCATGAATAGAACCAAATGTTTTATGAGAAAACAAAATATCATAATATTTTAAATAGATAATTATTCAGATAGTCATAACTATTTGAACATGTTTGGTAACAAGATTTATTTTTTAATTCTCTTTCTCATTAATTTCTAGAATATTAATAAATTAGTATTATTTTATTTCAAATAGGCTTATATGAACTAAAACAATTGTTTTATTATAAAACAAAAGGTCACAATGATTTGTAATAGATAATAATTTAGATAGTCATAACTATTTGAACATGCTAGGTAACAAGATTCTTTTTTAATTCTCTTTCTCATTAATTTTTGGAATATTAAAAAATTAATATTATTTTATTTCAAGTAAGCTTATATGAACTAAAATAATTGTTTTATTACAAAACAAAAGGTCACAATGATTTGAAATAGACAATTATTCAAATAGTTATAACTAGTTGAACTTGTTCAAAAAACATATTTATTTTTTAAATATTCTACTTATTAATTGTCAAAATATTAATAAATTAATATTTTGTTAATCAAAATAAACATGTATGACCAAAACAATTATTTTATGATAAAAGAAAAAGTCATACCAATTTGAAATAAATAATTTTTCAAATGGTCATAAAGATTTGATATTGTTCAATAAATAGATTTATTTTTTAAATCTTTTACTTATTAATTGCCTTAATATTAATAAATTTGTATTATTTTATTCAAAATAAGCTTGTATGAACAGAAAAAATCATTTTATGATAAAACAAAAGGTTATAGTGATTTCAAATAGATAATTGTCAAAATAGTCAAAATTATTTAAACTTGTTCGACAAACAAATTTTATTTTTTTAATCTCTTAATTATTAATTTTCATAATATTAATAACTTAGTATTATTTTATTTCAAATAAGCTTGTATGAATTGAAATAATTTTTTTATGAAAAAGAAAATGTCATAACCATTTGAAATAGATAATCAGTCAAATAGCCATGACTATTTGATCTAGTTTGGTAAGCATATTTATTTTTAAAATTTTTTACTTATTAATTGTTGAAATATTAATAAATTGGTATTATTTTAATCCGATAAGCTTATATGAACAAAAACTATTGTCTTATAACAAAAAAAAGGTCATAACAATTTGAAATAAATAATTGCACAAATAGTCATAACGATTTGAATTTGTTCAGTAAACAAATTTATTTTTAAAATTTTTTACTTATTAATTGTCTTAATATTAATAAATTTGTATTATTTTATTTGAAATAAGTTTGTATGAATAGGAAAAAATCATTGTATGACAAAACAAAAGGTTATAGCAATTTCAAATAGATAATTATTCAAATAGTCATAATTATTTAAACTCATTTCTTAAATAGATCATTTTTTAAATCTCCTAATTATTAATTTTTTGAATATTAATAGCTTAATATTATTTTATTTCAAATAAGCTTATATGAATCAAAATGATTTTTTTATGACAAAACAAAATGTCATAACGATTTGAAATAGATAATTATTCAAATAGTCATGACTATTTGATCTAGTTCGGTAAGCATATTTATTGTTTAAATTTTTTTATTATTAATGAATATTAATAAATTGGTATTATTTTAATCCAATAAGCTTGTATGAAAAAAACTATTGTTTTATAATAGAACAAAAGTCATAACAATTTGAAATAAATAATTACTCAAATAATCATAATATTTGAACTAGTTTGATAAACAGATTTATTTTTTAAATCCCTTATTAATTTTTGAAATATTAATAGATTAGTATTCTTTTATTCTGAGCAAACTTACTTGAACAAAAACATTTATTTTATGACAGAACAAAAGGTCATAGCTATTTGAAAAAGATAATTGTTCAAATTGTCATAATTATTTAAACTAGTTAGGTAAATAGAATTACTTTTTAAATCTCTTACATATTAATTTTTTAGTATGAATAAATTCATTTTATTTTATTTCCAAATAAGTTAGTGTGAATTGAAAAAATTGTTTTATGACAAAACAAAAATGATTTGAAATAGATAAAGGTTCATATAGTCTTAACTATTTGAACTAGTTAAGCAAACAAATTTTTTTTTAAATCTCTCAGTTATTAATTTTTGAAATATTTTTATATTAGTATTATTTTATTTTGAATAAGCTTGTATAAATAGAAATAATTGTTTTATGATAGAACAAAAGGTTATAACCATTTGAAGTATACAATTATTCAAATAGTCATAACTATTTAAATTGGTTCAGTAAATAAATTTAATTTTTAAATCTCTTATTAATTTTTGAGATATTAATAAATTACTATTATTTTATTCTGAATAAACTTTGTATAATAAAAAAATTGTTTTATAACCAAACAAAAGGTTATAACAATTTAAAATAGATAATTGTTGAAATGGCCACAATTATTTGAACTGATTTAGTAAACTAATTTACTTTTTAAATCGCTTACTTATTAATTTTTGAAATATTAGTAAATTAGTATTATTTTATTTTGAATAAGCTTTTATGAATTGAAACAATTGTTTTATGACAAAACAAAACGTCATAATGATTTTAAATAGACAATTGTTCAAATAAGCATAACTATTTGAATTTGTTTGGTAAACTAATTTAGTTTTTTAAACTATTGCTTATTAATTTTTGAAATATTAAGAAATTAGTATTCTTTTATTTTGGATAAGCTTTTATAAACTAAAACAATTGTTTTATATCAAAACAAAATGTCATAATGATTTTAAATAAATAATTGTTCAAATAGTAATCACTATTTGAACTTGTTCGATAAACGGATTTATTTTTTCAAACTTTTCCTTATTAATTTTTCAAATGTTAATAAATTTGGATTATTTTATTTCGAATAAGATTGTAAGATATGAAACAAATATTTTCTAACTAAACAAAAGGTTAGAATGATTTAAATTATATAGTTATTCTAATAGTTTTAACTATTTAAACTGGTTCAACAAAGACATTTATTTTTTAAATCTCTTATTAATTTTTGAAATATTATTAAATTAGTATTATTTTTAACTAAATAAGCTTTATGATAAAAAAAAATTGTTTTATGACAAAACAAAGATGTTGACGATTTGGATTGATAATTGCTCAAATAGTCATAATTATCTGAACTAATTCGATAAACAGATTTATTTTTTAAATCTCTTACTTATTAATTTTTGAAATATTAATAAATTAGTATTATTTTATTTCTAATAAGCTTGTATGATAAAAACAATTGTTTTATGATAAAACAAAAGGTCATAATGATTTGAAATAGATAATAGTTCATATAATTTTACTATTTGAAATGGTTTAGCAATTTGATTTATTTTTTAATTTTCTTGGTTATTAAGTGCCAAAATATTATTAAATTACTATTATTTTATTTTGTATAAAATTGTATGAATAGAACCAATTGTTTGATGACAAAATAAAAAGTTATAATGAATTGGAATAGATAATTATTCAAATAGTCAAAACTATTTGAAAGGGTTTAGTAAATAGTTTTACTTTTTAAATCTCTTACTAATTAATTTTCTAAATATTAATAAAAGGTTAGAATGATTTGAAATAGATAATTATTTTAATGGTCTTAACTATTTGAACTAGTTCGGCAAATACATTTATTTTTTAAATCTTTCACTAATTTTTGGAATATTATTAAATTAATATTATTTTTATTCGAATAAGCTTGTATGATCAGAAACAATTTTTTTATGAGAAAACAAAAATCATAAAGATTTGAGAATGATATTTGTTCAAATAGTCATAACAATTTGAACTAGTTCAAAAAATAACTTTAGTTTTAAATCTCTTGCTTATTAATTTTTGAAATATTAATAAAGTAGTGTTATTTTATTTTGAATAAGTTTTTATGAAATGAAACAATTGTTTTATGACAAAACAAAAGGTTATAACAACTTTAAATAGATAATTGTTCAAATAGTCAAATCTATTTGAACTTGTTTGATAAATAGATTTATTATATTTAAATCTCTTGCTCATTAATTTTTTGAATATTAATAAATTACAATTATTCTATTCTGAATAAGCTTATATGAACTGAAATAATTGTTTTATGAATAAACAAAAGATAAGAATGATTTGAAATAGATAATTGTTCTAATAGTCTTAACTATTTGAATTGGTTCAATTAACACATTTATTTTTCAAAGCTCTTATTAATTTTTGGAATATTATTAATTTAGCAATATTTTACTTATAATAAGCTTGTATGAACAAAAGCATTTGTTTTATTACAAAAAAAAATATCATAATAATTTGAGATAGATAATTGTTCAAATAGCCATAAGTATTTGAATCGGCTCGATAAACAAATTTAATTCTTAAATCTCTTATTAATTTTTGAAATATTAATAAACTAATATTATTTTATTCTGAATAATTTTGTATGAATAGAAACAATCATTTTATGACAAAAAAAAATGTCATAAAGATTTGACATAGATAATAATTCAAATAGACATGACTATTTGAACTTATTCAGTAAGCATATTTATTTTTTAAATCTCCAACTTATTAATTTTAGAATATTAATAAATTAGTATTATTTTATTTTAAATAAAATTGTATGAATAAAAACAATTGTTTTATGAAAAACTAAATACCAATATGATTTGAAATAAATAATTACTTGAATGGTCATAACTATTCGAACTCGCACAGTAAACAAATTTATTTTTTAAATCTTTTACTTATTAATTTTTGGAATTTTAATAAATTAATATTTTTTTATTCTGAATAAGCTTTTATGAATGAAACAATTGGCTTATGACAAAACTAAAGGTCATAACAATTTGAAATAGATAATTGTTCAAATAGTCATAACTATTTGAACGTGTTCAAAAAACATATTTATTTTTAAATTTTTACTTATTAATTTTTAGAATATTAATAAATTTATATTATTTTATTCAAAATAAGCTTGCATGAATAGAACCAATATTTTCATACAAGCTTATTCAGATTAAAATAATACTAATTCAATAATATTCCAAAAATTAATATGAGCTTTGAAAAAAAATGTGTTTGTTGAACCAGTTTAAATAGTTAAGACTATTATAACAATTATCTATTTCAAATCGTTATGACCTTTTTTTTTAGTTATAAAACAATTATTTCAGTTCATACAAACTTATTTAGAATAAAATAATTGTAATTTATTAACATTTGAAAAATTAATGGGCAAGAGATTTAAAAAATATAAATTTATTTATCAAACAAGTTCAAATAGATTTGATTATTTGAACAATTATCTATTTAAAGTCATTATGACCTTTTGTTTTGTCATAAAACAATTGTTTCATTTCATAAAAACTTATTCGAAATAAAATAATACTACTTTATTAATATTTAAAAAATTAATAAACAAAAGATTTAAAACTAAAGTTGTTTTTTTGAACTAGTTCAAATAGTTATGACTATTTGATCAAATATCAATCTCAAATCATTACGATCTTTTTTTTCTCATAAAAAATCTTTTTTGATCATACAAGCTTATTTGGACAAAATAATACTAATTTAATAATATTCCAAAAATTAGTGAGAGATTTAAAAAATAAATGTATTTGCTGAACCAGTTCAAATAGTTAAGACTATTAGAATAATTATCTATTTCAAATCATTCTAACCTTTTATTTAGTCCTATAATAATAGTTTCAGTTTATACATGCTTATTCAAAATAAAATAATACTAACTTATTAACATTCCAAAAATTAATAAGCAAGAGATTCGAAAAGATAAATGTGTTTATCGAATAAGTTCAAAGAGTTATGACTATTTGAATAATTATCAATTTAAAATCATTATGACCTTCGGTTTTGTCATAAACAATTGTTTTAGTTCATAAAAGCTTATCCAAAAGAAAATAATACAACTTTATTATTATTCTGAAAGTTAATAACTAAGAGATTTAAAAAATAAATCAGTTGACTAAATAAGTTCAAATAATTATGGCCATTAAACAACTATTTATTTCAAATTATTATTACCTTTTATTTGTCATAAAACAATTGTTTTTAAAAAATAAATCTTTTTACCAAACCAGTTCAAATAGTTATAACTATTTAAACAATTATCTATTTAGATTGTTATAACATTTATTCTATAATAAAACAATTGTTTTCTATCATACAAGCTTATTTGAAATAAAATAATACTAATTTAGTAATATTATGAAAATTAATAACTAAGAAATTTAAAAAATAAATATGTTTGCTGAACCAATTCAAACAATTAAGACTATATGAACAATTGTTTAACTCAAATTGTTATAATCTTTTGTTTTATCATAAAATAATTTTTTCTGCTTGTAGAAATTTATTCGGAATAGAGTAAAACTAATTTATTAATATTTCAAAAATTTATAAGAGATTTAGAAAATAACTCTATTTACAGAACTAGTTCAAATAATTACAACTATTTAAACAATTATCTATTTTAATAATTAGTTATCTAAATATTAATAAATTTGTATTCTTTTAATTGAAATAAGCTTGTATAAATAGAAAAAATTATTTTATGACAAAACAAAAGGTTATAAAGATTTGAAATAGATAATTATTCAAAGAGTAGTAACCATTTGAACTTGATCGATAAACAGATTCAGTTTTTAAATCTCTTACTTATTAATTTTTGAAATATTAATAAATTAGATTTATGTTATTTCAAGTCAGCTTGTACGAATAGAAACAATTATTTTGTAATAAAACAAAAGGTTATAACACTTTAAAATAGATATTGTTCAAACAGTTATAACCATTTGTATTGGTCAGTCCAATAGATTCATTTTTTAAATCCGTTACTTATTAATTTTTAGGATATTAACAAATTAGCATTACTTTATTTTGAATAAGACTGTATCAATAGAAACAATTGTTTTATGACAGAACAAATGATTATAATAATTTGAAATAAATAATTGTTCAAATTATTATAACTATTTGAATTGGTTTGGTAAATGGACTTACTTTTTAAATCTCTTATTAATTTTCAAAATATTAATAAATTAATATTATTTTATTTTGAGCAAACTTATATGAATGAAAACATTTTTTTTATGACAAAACAAAAGGTCATAACGGTTTGAAATAGATAAATATTCATATAGCCTTAACTATTTGTATTGGTTCAGCAAAAAAAATTATTTTTTAAATCTCTTGGTTATTAATTTTTATAATATTATTAAATTAGTAATATTGTATTCCGAATAAGCTTGTATGAACATAAATAATTGTTTTATGACAAAACAAAAGGTTATAACGATTTGAAATATATAATTGTTCAAATAGTCATAATCATTTGAACTAGTTCGATAAGCATATTTCTTTTTTTAAATCTCCTACTTATTAATTTTTGAAATATTAATAAATTAGTATTATTTTATTTCAAAACAAGCTTCTATGATGAAAACATTTGTTTTATGACAAAACAAAAGATCATAAATATTTGAAATAGATAATTATTTAAATGGCAAAATTATTTGAACTAATTCGATAAACTAATTTTTTTTTTAAATCTTCAACTTCTCAATTTTTGAAATATTAATAAACTAATATTATTTCATTTTAGATAAGTTTTTATGAACTAAAACAATTGTTTTATGATAAAACAAAGGGTCATAACGATTTTAAATAGATAATTGTTCAAATAGTCATAACTATTTAAACTTGTTTAGCAAACAGATTTATTTTTTTAAACTTCTTGCTTATTAATTTTTTGAATGTTAATAAAAGAGTATTATTTATTTTGAATAAGCATGTATGAACTAAAACAATTATTTTATGACTAATCAAAAGGTCAGAATGATTTGAAATAGATAATGTTCTAATAGTCTTAATTATTTGAACTAGTTTAATAAACACATTGATTTTTTAAATCTTTTATTAATTTTTAAAATATTATTAGTTTAGCAATATTTTACTCTGAATAAGCTTGTATGAATAGAAACAATTGTTTTATGACAAAATGAAGATCATAGTGATTTGAGATAGAAAATTGATCAAATAGTCATAACTAATTCAAATAATTTTGTAAACAAATTTAGTTTTTAAATCTCTTTTTAATTTTTGAAATATTAATAAATTAGTATTATTTTATTTTGAATAATTTTGCATGAATAAAAACAATTGTTTTATGATAAAATAAAATGTCATAACAATTTGAAATAGATAATAGATTAATAGGACATGATTGCTTAAACTTATTTGGTAAACAGATTTATTTTTTAAATCTCCAAATTATCAATTTTTAGAATATTAATAAATTAGTATTATTTTATTTCAAATAAACTTGTATGAATAGAAACAATTATTTTATGACAAAACAAAAGATTATAACAATTTGAAATAAATAATTATTTAAATAGTCATAACTATTTGAACTCGCTTGGTAAACAGATTTATTTTTTAAATATTTTACTTATTAATTTTTGAAATTTTAATAAATTAGTATTATTTTATTCCGACTAAGCTTTTATGAACAAAAACAATGGGTTTATGACAAAACAAAAGGTCATAATGATTTGAAATAGATAATTATTCAAATAGTCATAACTATTTGAACGTGTTCAAAAAACAAATTTATTTTTAAAATTTTTACTTATTAATTTTTGGAATATTAATAAATTTAAATTATTTTATTCAAAATAAGCTTGATTGAACAGAATCAATTGTTTTATGTCAAAACAAAAGGTCATAATGTTTTTAAATAAATAATTGTTTAGCTAGTCTTAACTATTTGAACTTATTTGGTAAATAGATTCATTTTTTATTTCTCTTACTCATTAATTTTTAGAATATTAATAAATTAGTATTATTTTAGTTTAAACAAACTTATAAGAACTAAAACAATTGTTTTATTACAAAAGAAAAGGTCATTGTGATTTGAAATAGATAATTATTCAAATAGTCATGACTATTTGAACTTGTTTAGTAAACATATTTATTTTTCAAAATCTTTTACTTATTAATTGTCAAAATATTAATAAATTAGTATTATTCTAATCCGAATAAACTTGTATGAATAGAAACAATTGTTTTATTACAAAACAAAAAGTCATAACAAGTTGAAATAAATAATTTCATAAAATAGTCATAACGATATTTATTTTTTAAATCTTTTACCTATAAATTGTCTTAATATTAATAAATTTGTATTATTTTATTTGAAATGAGCTTGTATGAATAGAAAAAAATTCTTTTATAGCAAAACAAAAGGTTATAGCAATTTCAAATATATAATTGTTCAAACAGTCATAATTATTTAAACTTGTTTAGTAAATGATTCATTTTTTAAATCTCTTTATTATTAATTTTTGGATTATTAATAAATCAGTATTATTTTATTCCCAATAAGCTTATATGAACTGAAACAATTCTTTTATGTTAAAACAAATGGTCATAACGATTTGAAATAAATAATTATGTAAATAATCATTATTATTTGATCTAGTTTTGTAAACATATTTATTTTTTAAAATTTTTACTTATTAATTATTTAAATATTAATAAATTAGTATTGTTTTAGTTTAAATAAGCTTGTATGAAGATAAACAATTGTTTTATAACAAAATAAAAAGTCATAACGATTTGAAATAAATAATTGCTCATATAATCATAACTATTTCAACTAGTTTGATAAATAGATTTATTTTTTAAATCTCTTATTAATATTAGAAATATTAATAGATTAGTATTACTTTTTTTCAAACAAACTTATATGAACAAAAGCATTTATTTTATGATAAAACAAATAGTCATAATGATTTGAAATAGATAATTGTTCAAATAGTCATAATTATTTTGGACTGGTTAGGTAAACAGAATTATTTTTTAAATCTCTTACATATTAATTTTTGAAATATTAGTAAATTCATTTTATGTTATTCCAAATAAGCTAGTATAAATTCAAAAAAACTTATTTTATGAGAAAACAAAAGGTCATAATGATTTGAAATAGATAATTGTTCATATAGTTTTAAATATTTGAACTGGTTCGACAGACAAATTTATTTTTTAATTCTTTTAGTTATTAATTATTGAAATATTATTATATTAGTATTATTTTATTCCGAATAGCTTATATGAACAAAAATAATTGTTTTATGACAGTACAAAAGGTTATAAGGATTTGAAGTTTACAATTGTTCAAATAGTCATAACTATTTGAACTAGTTCGGTAAATAGATTTATTTTTTAAATCTTTTACATATTAATTTTTGAAAGATTAATTAGTATTATTTTATTCTGAATAAGCTTGAATGTTCAAATACAATTGTTATATGACCAAACAAAAGGTAATAACTATTTGAAATAGTTAATTATTGGCATGGCCACAATTATTTAAACTTATTAGGTAAACATATTTATTTTTTAAATCACTTACTTTTTACTTCTTGAATATTAAAAAATTATTATTATTTTATTTTGAATAAGTTTGTATGAACTAAAACAATTTCTTTATGACAAAACAAAAGGTCATAACAATTTGAAATAGATAATTGGTCATATAGTCTTAACTGTTTCAACTGCTTCAGCAAACAGATTAATTTTTTAAATCTCTTAGTTATTAATTTTTGGAATATTATTAAATTAGTATTATTTTATTTTGAATAAGTTTATATGAACTAAAACAATTATTTTATAACAGAACAAAAAGTTATAACAATTTGAAATTGATAATTGTTCAAATAGAATTGGTTTGGTAAACAAATTTATTTTTTAAATCTCTTTATTAATTTTTGAAATATTAATAAATTAATATTATTTTATTTTGAATAGGCTTGTATGATGGAAAACAATTGTTTTATAACAAAACAAAAGTTTGTAATGAATTGAAATAGATAATTGTTCAAATGGCCAAAATTATTTGAACCAATTCGATAAATTGACATATTATTTAAATCTCTAACTTATCAATTTTTGAAATATTAATAAAGTAATATTATTTTATTTCAGATAAGCTTTTATGAATTGAAACAATTGTTTTATGATAAAAGAAAAGGTCATATTTATTTTAAATAGGTAATTGTTCAAATAGCCATAACTATTTGAACTTGTTAGGCAAATAGATTTATTTTTTAAAATTTGTAGTTTATTAATTTTTTGAATGTTAATAAATTAGTATTATTTTATTTTGAATAAGCATGTATGAATTGAAAAAATTATTTTATGACTAAACAAAAGGTCAGAATGATTTGAAATAGATAATTATTCTAATAGTCTTAATTATTTGAACTAGTTCGGCAAACACATTTATTTTTTAAATCTCTTACTTATTAATTTTTAGAATACTATCAAATTAGCAATATTTTACTCTGAATAAGCTTGCATGAATATAAACAATTATTTTATGACAAAACAAAGATTATAACAATTTGAGATAGATAATTGTTCAAATAATCATAACTATTAGAACTGCCTCGATAAACAAATTTAGTTTTTAAATCTCTTATCAATTTTCAAAATATTAATAAATTGGTATTATTTTATTTTGAATAATTTTGTGTGAATAGAAATAATTGTTTTACAACAAAATATAATGTCATAACGATTTGAAATAAATAATAGCTCAAATGGATATGACTATTTGAACTTGTTTGGTGAACAAATTTATTTTTTAAATCTTCAACTTATAAATTTTTAGAATATTAATAAATTAGTATTATTTTATTTTGGAATAAAATTATATGAATAGAAACAATGGTTTTATGACAAAATAAAAGATCATAGTGATTTGGATAAATAATTGTTCAAATAGTTATACATAGTTGAACTCGTTTAGTAAACATAGTTATTTTGTTAAATCTTTTACTTACTAATGTTTGGAATTTTAATAAATTAATATTATTTTATTCTAAATAAGTTTTTATGAATAGAAACAATTGGTTTATGACAAAACAAAAGGTCATAATGATTTGAAATAGATAATTGTTCAAATAGTCATAACTATTTGAACGTGTTTAGAAAACATATTTATTTTTAAAATTTTTACTTATTAATTTTTCAAAATATTAATAAATTTATATTATTTTATTCAAAATAAGCTTGCATGAATAGAACCAATTTTTTTATGACAAAACAAAATGTCATAATGTTTTGAAATAGATAATTGTTTAGATAGTCATAACTATTTGAACATGTTCAGTAAACATATTCATTTTTTAATTCTCTTACTCATTAATTTTTGGAATATTAATAAATTAGTATTATTTTATTTCAAATAAGCTTATATGAACTGAAACAATTGTTTTATTACAAAACAAAAGGTCACAATGATTTAAAATAGATAATTATTCAAATAGTCAGGACTATTTGAACTTGTTCAAAAAACATATTTATTTCTTAAATCTTTTACTTATTAATTGTCAAAATATTAATAAATTAACATTATTGTAATTTGAATAACCTTGTATGAACAAAAACAATTGTTTTATGACAAAACAAGAAGTCATAAGAATTTGAAGTAAATAATTGTTCAAATAGTCATAAAATTTGAAACTTGTTCAGTAAACAAATTTATTTTTTAAATGTTTTACTAATTAATTTTCTTTATATTAATAAATTTGTATTATTTTATTCAAAATAAGCTTGTATGAATAGAAAAAATCATTTTATGACAAAACAAAAGGTTATAGCAATTTCAAAAAGATAATTGTTGAAATAGTCATAATTATTCAAAACTTGTTCGACAAGCCAGATTCTTTAAATCTCTTAATTATTAATTTTGTAATATTAATAACTTAGTATTATTTTATTTCAAATAAGCTTATATGAACTGAAATAATTTTTTTATGACAAAACAAAAGGTCATAATGATTTGAAATAAATAATTATTCAAATAATCATGACTATTTGATCTAGTTTAGTAAACATATTTATTTTTTACTTTTTCTACTTATTAATTGGTGAAATATTAATAAATTAGTATTATTTTAATCTGGATAGGCTTGTATGAATGGAAACAACTATTTTATAACAAAACAAAAAGTCATAACGATTTGAAATAAATAACTGCTCAAATAGTCATAACTATTTGAACTCATTTGATAAATAGATTTATTTTTTAAATCTCTTATTAATTTTTGAATATTAATATATTAGTATTACTTTATTCCAAACAAACTTATATAAACAAAAACATTTGTTTTATGACAAGACAAAAGGTCATAACGATTTGAAATAGATAATCGTTCAAATAGTCATAATTATTTAAACTGGTTAGGTAAATAAAATTATTTTTAAATCTCTTATTAATTTTTGAAATATTAATAAATTCATTTTATTTTATTCCAAATAAGTTAGTATGAATTGAAAAAAACTTATTTTATGACAAAACAAAAGGTCATGATGATTTGAAATAGATAATTGTTTATATAGTCTTAAATGTTTGAATTGGTTCGGCAAACAAATTTATTTTTTAATTCTCTTAGTTATTAATTTTTGGAATATTATTAGATTAGTATTATTTTATTTTGAATAAGCTTTTATGAACAAAAATAATTGTTTTGTGATCGAAGAAAAGGATATAATGAATTGAAGTTTACAATTATTCAAATAGTTATATATTTGAATTAGTTTAGTAAACATATTTATTTTTAAAATCTCTTACTTATTAATTTTTGAAAGATTAACAATTAGTATTGTTTTATTTCAAATAGGCTTGAAGATCAAAAACAATTGTTATACGACGAAACAAAAAGTCATAATTTTTTATAAACAGATAATTGTTCATATAGTCTTAATTGTTTGAACTGCTTTGGCAAATAGATTTATTTTTTACATCTCTTAGTTATCAATTTTTGGAATATTATTAAATTAGTATTATTTTATTCCAAAAAAGCTTATATAAACTGATACAATTATTTTATAATAGAATAAAAGGTTATAATGATTGGAAATAGATAATTGTTCATATAAAAACTGGTTCAGTAAATAAATTTATTTTTTAAATCTCTTACTTATTAATTTTTGAAATATCAATAAATTAATATTACTTTATTCCGAATAGGCTTGTATGATGAAAAAAAATTATTTTATGACAAAACAAAAGTTCGTAACAATTTGAAATAGATAATTGTTTAAATGGCAATAATTATTTGAAGCGATTCAATTAGTTGACTTATTTTTTAAATCTTTAACTTTTTTATTTTTGAAATATTAATAAAGCAATATTATTTTATTTTAGATATGCTTTTATGAATTGAAACAATCGTTTTATGATAAAACAAAGGGTTATACTTCTTATAAATAGATAATTGTTCAAATAGTCATAACTATTTAAACTTGTTTAGTAAATAAATTTATTTTTTAAAATTTCTTGTTTATTAATTTTTTGAATGATAATAAATTAGTATTATTTTATTTCGAATAACCATGTATGAACTGAAAAAATTATTTTAAGACTAAACGAAAAGTCAAAATGATTTAAAATAGATAATTTTTCTAATAGTCTTAACTATTTAAACCTGTTCAATAAACACATTTGTTTTTTAAATCTCTTACTTATTAATTTTTAGAATATTATTAATTTTGTAATATTTTAGTTTAAATAAGCTTGTATGAATAGAAATAATTGTTTTATGACAAAATAAAGATCATAACGATTTGAGATAGATAATTATTGAAAACAGTCAAACTATTTGAACTGGTTTGATAAATAGATTTAGTTTTTAAATCTCTCATTAATTTTTAAAATATTAATAAATTAGTACTATTTTATTCTTAATAATTTTGTATAAATATAAATAATTGTTTTACGACAAAACAAAATATCATAACTATTTGAAATAGATAATAACTCAAATGGACATGACTATTTGAACTTGTTTGGTGCATAGATTTATTTTTTAAATCTCTAATTCATTAATTTTTAGAATATTAATAAATTATTATTATTTTCTTTCGAATAAAATTATATGAATAGAAACAATTGTTTTATGACAAAACAAAAGGATCATAACATTTGAAATAAATAATTGTTCAAAGAGTCATAACTATTTGAACTCGCTCGATAAATAGATTTATTTTTTTAAATCTTTTATTTATTAATTTTTAAAAGTTTAATAAATAAGTATTATTTTATTCTGAATAAGCTTTTATAAATAGAAAGAATTGATTTATCACAAAATGAAATGTCATAACGATTTGAAATGGATAATTGTTTAAATAGTCATAGCTATTTGAAATAGTTTTGCAAACAGAATTGTTATGACTTTTTGTTTTATCATAAAACAATTGTTTCTATTCATACAAGCTTATTCGGATTAAAATAATATTAATTTATTAATATTTCAACAATAAATAAGTAAAAGATTTAAAAAATAAATATGTTTATCGAACAAATTCAAATAGTCATTACTATTTGAATAATTATCTATTTCAAATCATTGTAACCTTCTGTTTTGTAATAAAACAATTATTTCAATTAATATAAGCTTATTTGAAATAAAATAATTCTAATTTATTAATATACCAAAAATTAACGAGTAAGAGAATTAAAAAAATGAATCTATTTATCGAACAAGTTTAAATAGTTATGACTATCTAAATAATTATCTATTTCAAAACGTTATGACCATTGTTTTGTCATCAAACAATTGGTTCTATTCATGCAAGCTTATTTTGAATAAAATAATAATAAATGTATTAAAACTCCAAAAATTAATAAGTCAAAATTAAAAAAATAAATATGTTTTCTGAACACGTTCAAATAGTTATGACTATTTGAACAATTATCTATTTCAAATTGTTATGACAATTTGTTTTGCTATAAACCAATTGCTTCTATTTATACAAGCTTATTCGAAATAAAATAATACTAATTTATTAATATTTCTAAAATTAATAAGTAAAAGATTTAAATAATAAATCTGTTTACCGAGCAAGTTCAAATAGTTATGACTTTTTGAACAATTATATATTTCAAATCGTTATGATTTTTTGTTTTGTTATAAAACAATTGTTTCTATTCATACTAGTTTATTTGGAATAAAATAATACTAATTTATTATTATTCTAAAATTTAATAAGTTAGAGATTTAAAAAATAAATTTGTTTACTAAACAAGTTCAAATAGTCATGTCCGTTTGAACTATTATCTATTTCAAATTGTTATGATATTTTATTTTGTCATAAAATAATTGTTTCTATTCATACAAAATTATTCAGAATAAAATAATACCAACTTATTACTATTTCAAAAATTAATAAGGATTTAAAAATAAATGTGTTTTCCAAATCAGTTTAAATAGTTAAGACTATTAGAACAATTATCTATTCCAAATTGTTTTGATCTTTTGTTTACTCAAAAAATAATTATTTTAGTTCTTACATGCTTATTCAAAATATAATAATACTAATTTATTAACATTCAAAAAATTAATAAGTATGAAATAAAAAAATCTATTTACCGAATAAGTTCAAATAGTTATGTTTATTTGAACAATTATTTATTTAAAATCGTTATGACCTTTTATTTTATCATAAAATAACTATTTTAGTGCATAAAAGTTTATTTGAAATAAAATAATATTACTTTATTAATATTTCAAAAATTGATAAGTTAGAGATTTAAAAAATAAATCAATTTATCAAATTAGTTCGAATAATTATAGCAATTGGAACAATTATCTAT